>OZ023150.1:22129514-22228204 GCA_963675895.2 Styela plicata
CACATTCATCAGGATAAGTATTATTAAAACACATTGCTTTCAGTTTTCTACTGGTCTTCAAGTAGTTAGTTAAATTGGTAGCAAAATTTGTGCAAAGACGCCCTAGAACAATAAGAAATATTGTAATTTTAAAGTATAGGATATGCTCATCAGACTATATTAAAGCTAACTACGAAAACCTTCAAAAATGTCGAAGATTTTACAAATTCTTACCACAATATGCAGGCAAATAATACCTATAAATATAATTCAAAACATTTATCTGTTTTGCCAAAAATACAATTTTTAAAAAAAAATCCGAGAATCTTTTATTTGTCTTAATAAATTTGAGATAGCGTATTTTTAAGAGTGTAAAAGTGACAATTTTCTCAACTGCAATATTTACAGAATAATCGATAACTGATAAAAGGATTTTCATTAAATTTTTCTCAACGTCCGCAAGTTTATAACAAACAGCAAACACTGTAGGAATATTTAGGTAAAGGAACTACACAAAATTCAAATATTTCGATAATTAAAGAATTAGATTATGCTAACCCAACTAATTTTAAGTTTACTCCAAAAACCTTCCCGAATTTTGAAGATTTTTCAGCGACATAATACATCATCCAGATAATTAGAATCCACATATATATTATCAAAATTAATGTTTTCTACAATGAGCGGTTCTTATTGACAGCGACACTGAATCAAAGTATTTGAGAAAAATGGGATAGATTTTACGACTGTCTTAGTTGATCCCAAGTAGGCTACTTTTTAGTATGTAAAAGCGACCTTTACTCCTGAAGTAAGCTTCAGATTGAGATAGATAGTTATTAAAACAATTTGCTTTCAGTGTTCTACTGGTCTTCAAATAGTTCGTTTAATTGGTTGTCAAATTTAAGCAACGAAGCCCTAGAACAAAATGAAATATTTTACTTTTTATGAAAGGATAGGATATGTTCATCAGAATATTTTCAAGCCAACTCCGAACACCTTCCAAAATGTACTTTTTAAGCATAATTTAAGAATTAGATTATGCTAACCCAACTATTTTTAAATTTACTGCGAAAACCTTCCCGACTTTTGAAGATTTTTTCGCGACCTACCATAACATCCAGATAATTAGAATCCACATATATATATATATGAGTGTTCTTATTGACGGCGAGTGTTCTTATTGACAGCGACTCTGAATCAAAGTTTTCGAGATAAATGTGTTAGAGTTTAAGACTGTTCCATTTGCCTTAGTTTATTTTAGGTAGACTACTTTCTAGAATGTATAGGCGACCTATACTTTTGATGCAATCTTCAGATTGAGAAAGATAATTATTAAAACAATTTGCTTTCAGTTTTCTACTGGTCTTCAAATAGTTCGTTAAATTGGTGGCAAAATTTAAGAAACCAAGCGAAGCTCTAAACAATGCGAAATACTGTACTTTTTAAGTATGGCATATGTTCATCAGAGTTTTTAATGCTAACTCCAAAAACCTAACATATTTTCGAAGATTTTCCGCGACTTTTCACAACATCCAGACAATTAGAATTCACAAATATGTTATCGAAGTTTAATGTTTTCCACAGTGAGTGTTCTTATTGACGGAGACTCTGAATCAAACTCTTAAAGAAAAAGAAGTCAGATTTCAGACTGTTCTGATTGTCTAAGTTGATTTCAGGTAGGCTACTTATTAGAATGTAAAAGCGACTATTACTTTTGATGCAATCTTCACATTAATTAGGATAAGTATTAAAACACATTGCTTTCAGTTTTCTACTGTCCTTCAAGTAGTTAGTTAAATTGGTGACCAAATTTAAGCAACGAAGCCCTAGAACAATATCACCTACTGTACTTTTTAAGGGTAGGATATGTTTATCAGAGTATTTACGGGCCAACTCGGAAAACCTTCCAAAATGTCGAAGATTTTACAAATTCCTACCACAATATGCAAGCAAATAAAATCTATAAATATTATTCAAAACATTTATCTGTTTTGCCAAAATAACAATTTTTTGAAAAAAATCCAAGAATGTTTTATTTGTCTTAACACATTTGAGATATCGTATTTGTCAAGCGTGTTGAAGTGACAATTTTTTTTTAACTGCAATATTTACTGAATAAGCAATAACGCCCAACCGGATTTTCATTAAATTTTTCTCAATGACCGCCAGTTTATAACAAACAGCAAACACTGTAAGAATATCTACGTAAAGGAACTCCAACAAGATTCAACAATTTCGTTATTTTAAGAATTAAATTATGCTAACCCAACTATTATTAGGTTTACTCCGAAAACCTTCCCGAATTTTGAAGATTTTTCCGCGACTTACCACAACATCCACACAATTAGAATCTACATATATATTATCGAAGATTAATGTTTTCTACAGTGAGTGTTCTTATTGACAGCAACTCTGAATCAAAATCTTGAAGAAAAATGAGTTAGATTTTAGTCGGTTCTGTTTGTCTTAGTTGATTTTAGGCAGGCTACTTATTAGAATGTAAAAGCGACATTTACTTTAGATGCAATCTTCACATTAATTACGATAGGTATTAAAACACATTGCTTTCAGTTTTCTACTGGTCTTCAAGTAGTTTGTCAATTTGTTAGCAAAATTTAAGCAAAGACGCCCAAGAACAATAAGAAATATTGTAATTTTAAAGTATAGGATAAGCTCATCCGACTATATTAAAGCTAACTACGAAAACCTTCAAAAACGTCGATGATTTTACAAATTCTTAGAACAATATGCAGGCAAATAAAATTTATAAATTATAATTCAAAACATTTATCTGTTTTGCCAAAAATACAATTTTTTGAAAAAAATCCGAGAAATTTTTATTTGTCTTAACAAATTTGAGATAGCGTATTTTTAAGAGTGTAAAAGTGACAATTTTTTCAATTGCATCATTGACATAATAAGATATAACTGAAAAAAGAATTTTCATTAAATTTTTCTCAATGACCGCAAGTTTATAACAAACAGCAAACACTGTAGGAATATTCAGGTGAAGGAACTACATAAAATTCAAATATTTCGATAATTAAAGAATTAGATTATGCTAACCTTTAAGTAGATATTCTTAGTGTTTGCTGTTTGATATAAACTAGCGGCATTGAAAAAAATTTAATGAAAATCCGGTTCGGAGTAATAGATAATTCTGTAAATATTGAAGTTAAAAAAATTTGTCACTTTGACAAGCTTGACAAATACGCTATCTCAACTCTGTTAAGACAAATAAAACATTCTTGGATTTTATTTCAAAAAATTGTACTTTTGGCAAAACAGATATATGTTTTGATTTATATTTATAGATTTTATTTTCCTGGATATTGTGGTAAGAATTTGTAAAATCTTCGACATTTTGGAAGGTTTTCGGAGTTGGCTTGAAAATACTCAGATAAACATATCCTATCCTTAAAAAGTACAGTATTTCATACTGTTCTAGGGCTTCGTTGCTTAAATTGACAACCAATTAAACGAACTATTTGAATACCAGTAGAACACTGGAAGCAAATTGTTTTAATACCTATTTATCTCAATCTGAAGATACAAGTTGATTTTAGGTAGGCTACTCATTAGAATGTAAAAGCGATCTTTACTTTTGATGCAATCTTCACATTAATTAGGATAAGTATTAAAACACATTGCTTTCAGTTTTCTACTGTTCTTCAAGTAGTTATTAAAATTGGTGATCAAATTTAAGCAACGAAGCCCTAGAACAATATGAAATACTGTACTTTTTAAGGATAGGATATGTTCATCAGAGTATTTTCAAGGTAACTCGAAAAAACTTCCAAAATGTCGAAGATTTTACAAATTACTACCACAATATGTAGGCAAATAAAATCTATAAATATAATTTTACACATTTATCAGTTTTGTAAAAAATACAATTTTTTGAAAAAAAATCCAAGAATGTTTTATTGGTTTTAACAAATTTGAGATAGCGTATTTGTAAGAGTGTAAAAGTGACAATATTTTTTAACTGCAATATTCACAGAATAAGCTTGAACTGCCAACCGGAATTGCATTAATTTTTTCTCAATTTCCGCAAGTTTATAATAAACAGAAAACACAGTAGGAATATTTACCTAAAGGAACTCCTGATTTTAACTGCAATATTCACAGAATAAGCTGGAACTGCCAACAGGAATTGTATTCATTTTTTCTCAATTTCCGCAGGTTTATAACAAACAGCAAACACAGTAGGAATATTTACCTAAAGGAACTAAGAAAATTCATTTATTTCGATAATTAAAGAATTAGATTATGCTAACCCAACTATTTTTAAGTTTACTCCAAAAACCTTCCCCGAATTTCGAAGATTTTCCGCGACTTACCACAACATCCAGACAAATAGAATTCACATATGTATTATCGAAGATTAATGATTTCTACAGTGAGTGTTCTTATTGACAGCGACTCTGAATCAAACACTAGAAGATAAATGAGTTAGATTTTAGCCTGTTCTTTTTGCCTTAAGTTGATTTTAGGCAGGCTAATTATTAGAATGTAAAAGCGACCTTTACTTTTGATGCAATATTCACATTGATTAGGATAAGTATTATAACACATTGCTTTCAGTTTTCTACTGGTCTTCAAGTAGTTAGTTAAATTGGTAGCAAAATTTGCGCGAAGACGACCTAGAACAATAAGAAATATTGTAAATTTGAGGTATAGGATATGCTCATCAGACTATATTAAAGCTAACTACGAAAACCTTCAAAAATGTCAAAGATTTTACAAATTCTTACCACAATATGCAGGCAAATAAAATCTATCAATATAATTCAAAACATTTATCTGTTTTGCCAAAAATACAATTTTTTGAAAAAAATTCGAGAATTTTTTATTTGTCTTAACAGATTTGAGATAGCGTTTTTGTCAAGCGTGTTAAAGTGACAATTTTTTCAACTGCAATATTCACAGAATAAGCAATAACTAAAAAAAGGATTTTCATTAAATTTTTCGCAATGTCCGCAAGTTTATAACAAACAGCAAACACTGTAGGAATATTTAGGTAAAGGAACTACACAAAATTCAAATATTTCGATAATTAAAGAATTAGATTATGCTAACCCAACTATTTTTAGGTTTACTCCGAAAACCTTCCCAAATTTTGAAGATTTTTCCGCAACATACCACAACATCCAGATAATTAGAATTCACATAAATATATTATCGAAGTTTAAATTTTTTCTACAGTGAGTGTTCTTTTACACGGCGACTCTGAATAATAGTATTCGAGAAAAATGGGATAGATTTTAAGACTGTCTTAGTTGATATTAAGTAGGCTACTTTTCAGTATGTAAAAGCGACCTTTACTCTTGATGCAAGCTTCAGATTAAGATAGGTATTAAAACAATTTGCTTTCAGTGTTCTGCTGGTCTTCAAATAGTTCGTTTAAATGGTTGTCAAATTTAAGCAACGAAGCCCTAGAACAAAATGAAATACTGTACTTTTTAAGGATAGGATATGTTTATCAGAGAATTTGCAAGCAAACTTCGAAAACCTTCCAAAATGTCGAAGATTTTACAAATTCTTACCACAATATGCAGGCAAATAAAATCTATAAATACAATTTAAAACATTTCTCTGTTTTGCCAAAAATTCAATTTTTAGAAAAAAAAAATCTAAGAATGTTTTATTTGTCCTAACAGATTGGAGAAAGCGCACTTTCCAAGAGTGCAAAAGTGACAATTTTTTTTAAATGCAATATTCACAGAATACAATATAACTCTCAGCCGGATTTCCAATAAATTTTTTTCAATGTCGCCAGTTTATAACAAACAGCAAACACTGTAGGAATATTTACGTAACGGAACTCCACAAAACTCAACAATTTCGTTGATTAAAAAAATAGATTATGCCAACCCAACTATTCTTAAGTTTATTCCAAAAACCTTGCCGAATTTTGAAGATTTTTCGCGACTTACCACAACATCCACACAATTAGAATCTACATATATATTATCGAAGATTAATGTTTTCTACAGAGTGTGTTCTTATTGACAGCAACTCTGAATCAAACTCTTGAAGAAAAATGAGTTAGCTTTTAAACTCTTTTGTTTGTCTTAGTTGATTTTAGGCAGACAAAAAATTAGAATGTAAAAGCGACATTTACTTTAGATGCAATCTTCACATTAATTAGGATAAGTATTAAAACACATTGCTTTCAGTTTTCTACTGGTCTTCAAGTATTTAGTTAAATTGATAGCATAATTTGTGCAAAGATGCCCTAGAACAATAAGAAATATTGTAATTTTAAAGTATAGGATATGCTCATCAGACTATATTAAAGCTAACTACGAAAACCTTCAAAAATGTCGAAGATTTTACAATTTCTTACCACAAGTTGCAGGCAAATAAAATCTATAAATATAATTCAAAACATATATCTGTTTTGTCAAAAATACAATTTTTTGAAAAAAATCCGAGAATTTCTTATGTGGGTTAACAAATTTGAGATAGCTTATTTTTAAGAGTTTGAAAGTGACAATTTTTTCAACTGCAATATTTACAGAATAAGCTATAACTGAAAAAAGGATTTTCACTAAATTTTTCTCAATGTCCGCAAGTTTATAACAAACAGCAAACACTGTCGGAAAATTTAGGTAAAAGAACTCCACAAAAGTCAATTATTTTGATAATTAAAAAATTAGATTATGCTAAACCAACTATTTTTAAGTTTATTCCGAAAACCTTCTCAAATTTTGAAGATTTTTCAGCGACATACCACAGCATCCAGATAATTAGAATTCACATAAATATATTATCGAAGTTTAATGTTTTCTACAGTGAGTGTTCTTATACACGGCGACTCTGAATCATAGTATTCGAGAAAAATGGGTTAGATTTTAAGACTGTCTTAGTTGATATTAAGTAGGCTACTTTTTAGTATGTAAAAGTGACCTTTACTCTTGATGCAAGTTTCAGATTGAGATAGAAAGGTATTAAAACAATTTGCTTTCATTGTTCTAGTGGTCTTCAAATAGTTCGTTTAATTGGTGGTCAAGTTTAAGCAACGAACCCCTAAAACAATATGAAATACTGTACTTTTTAAGGATAGGTTATGTTTATCAGAGTATTTTCAAGCCAACTCCGAAAACCTTTAAAAAGTTCGAAGATTTTACAAATTCTTACCACAATATGCTGGCAAATAAAATCTACAAATATTATTCAAAACATTTATCTGTTTCGCCAAAAATACAATTTTTTGAAAAAAAATCCAAGAATGTTTTATTTGTCTTAACAGATTGGAGATTTTTATTTAATTTTAATTTATTTTTAACAGTGTAAAAGTGACAATTTTTTTAACTGCAATATTCACAGAAAAAGCTATAACTGCCAACCGCATATGCATTAAATTTTTCTCAATTTTCGCAAGTTTATAACAAACAGCAAACACTGTAGGAATATTTACGTAATGGAACTCTACAAAATTCAATTATTTCGATAATTAAAGAATCAGATTATGCTAACCCAACTACTTTTAAATTTACTCCGAAAACCTTCCCGAATTTCGAAGATTTTCCGCGACTTACCACAACATCCACACAATTAGACTTCACATATATATTATCGAAGTTTAATGTTTTCTACAGTGAGTGTTTTTATTGACGGCAACTCTGAATCAAACTCTTGAAGAAAAATGAGTTAGATTTTGAGACTGTTCTGTTTGTACTATCGATGCAATATTCACATTATTTAAGATAAGTATTAAAACACATTGTATTCGGTTTTTTACTGGTTTTCAAGCATTTAGCTAAATTGGTAGCAAAATTTATGCGAAGACGCCCTAGAACAAAAAGTACTATTGTGATTTCGAGGGTTAGGATATGCTTATCATACTCTATTCTAAGACTGTTTGTCTTAGTTGATTTTAGGTAGGCTACTTATTAGAATGTAGGAGCGACCTGTGTTTTTGATGCAATCTTCACATTAATTAGGATAAGCATTAGCATTCAGATTGAGATAGATAGGTATTAAAACTCTCTGCTTTCAGTTTTCTAACTGGCCTTCAAATAGTTCGTTAAATTGGTGGAAAAATTTAAGAAACAGAACCCTAGAACAATATGAAATATTGTTCTTTTTTAAGGATATGAAATGTTTATCAGAGTATTTTCAAGCTAACTCCGAAAACGTACCATAATTTAGAATATTTTACAAAGTCTTACCACAATATGCAGGCAAATAAAATCTATAAATATAATTCAAAACATTTACGCTTTTTGCCAAAAATACAATATTTTGAAAAAAATTAAAGAATGTTTAATTGTCTTAACAGATTTGATATAGCGTATTTCTCAAAAGAGTAAATTTACAATTTTTTAACTGCAATATTAACAGAATAGTCTACTTCTCCCAATCGAATTTTCATTAATTTTTTCTGAATTTCCGTCAGTTTATAACAAAGAGCAAACACTGTAGGAATATTTACGTAAAGGAACTCCAGCAAATTTCAACAATTTCGATAATTAAACAAATAGTATATGCTAACTCAACTATTTTTAAGTTTACTCCGAAAACCTTCCCGAATTGCGAAGATTTTATCACAACATCCAGACAATTAGAATCCACATATATATTATCGAAGTTTAATGTTTTTCTACAGGGAGTGTTCTTATTGACAGCGACTCTTAATCACACTTTTCAGGAAAAATCGGTCCGATTTTGGACTGTTCTGTTTGTCTTAGTTGATTTTAGGTAGGCTACTTTTAAGAATGTAAAAGCGATCTTCATTTTTGATGTAACCTTGGGATTAAGAAAGGTATGTATTAAAACACTTTGCTTTTAGTTTTCTAAATATCTTCAAGTAATTAGTTAAATTGGTTGCAAAATTTATGCAAAAACGCCCTAGAACAAGGGGAAATATTGTAATTTTGAAGGATATAAAATTGCTCATGAGACTATTTTAAAGCTAACTTCGGAAACCTATCATAATTTCGAAGATTTTTCAAAGTCTTACCACAATATGCAGGTAAACAAAATCTATATATATACTTCAAAACTTTTGTGTTTTTCCAAAAATACAATTTTTTGAAAAAATCCAAGAATGTTTTATTTGTCTTATCTGTCTTAACAGATTTTAGCGTATTTTTCAAGAGTATAAAAGTGACAATTATATTTATCTGCAATACTCACAGAATACGCTATAACTTCCTAACTGTGTTTCATTAAATGTTTCTGAATGCCCATCTGTTTATAACAAACAGCAAACACTGTAGTAACTCCATCAAATTGAACAATTTCGATAATAAAAGAAATACATTATGCTAACCCAACTATTTCTAAGTTTACTCCGGAAACCTTCCTGAATTTCAAAGATTTTTTCTCCATTTATCACAACATCCTGACACTTAGAATCCACATAGATATTATCCAAGTTTAATGTTTTCTACATTGAGTGTTCTTATTGACAATATATTCTTCGAGAAAAATGGTTAGATTTTAGACCGTTCTGTTTGTCTTAGTTGATTTTAGGTAGACTACTTTTTAGAATGTAAAAGCGGTACTTTTGTTGCAATCTCTACATTAAGAAAGATAAGTATTAAAACACTTTACTTCCAGTTTTCTACTTTTCTTCAGGTAGTTAGTACATAAATATAGCTCCAAAAATTATCTAGGTTTGCCGATAATGCAAATTTCTGATTAAACTATTGAGTTTGGAGAAACAAATTGAAAAAATCGCTAAAAAAAATCGCTATTTTCCAAATTTTCCAAATTCCAAATTAAGTCTTAAAATTTCCAAAATTTCTAGGATTTTTAAAAATCAAACTACTATTGGCAGACATTGAAAATCAATTAACATAGGTCCAAAAATTATTCTGGTTTACAAAAAAGTAAATTTCTAAAAAAATATACAATCGTTCAGTTTGTCGTAATAAATTTGAGATAGTTTATGTGCTCATTATTTAAAATATGCAATAGTTTTCAATTGCATATCTTTAAGAAAAAACTGAAGCTCAAGTATTTAACTATATATACTATTGTGAAAAAATTATATTAGCTAAAATTAGATTTGCTAATCAGACTATTTTCAAGGCAAAGTCTATAACATATCAAAATTTTCAGGATTTTCAACAATTATACCACAAATGGAAGACAATAAAAATCTATAAATATAACGCCAAAAATGTATCTGGTTTGCCAAAAAAGCAAATTTCTAAAAATATCGATCGTTCTGTTTGTCCGTGATACATTTGAGATAGTGTGTTTGATCATGATTCAAAGCAGCCAATATTGTTGACTATCTTTGAATAAAAACTGCTCATTTTCGAATTTCAAAGCTTAAGTATTAAGCTATTTTGTATTCCATGTACTTGCGTGAAGCAGAAAAAAAAGATATTTCAGCGAACGGTCGATCCATTGAATTTTAAGAAACAGATATTGAAAAAATCTCTAAATTTTTAATTTTATTCAAATAGAATATGGTAACCTGACTGTTTACAACGTTAATTTTAAAACATAGAAAAATTTTTAGGATTCTCAACAATCATACTACTATTGACAGACAATAAAAATCAATAAATAAAGCTCCAAAAATTATTCTGGTTTGCCAAAAACGCAAATTTCTGAATAAATTCACAATAAGTCTGTTTGTCGTAATGCATTTGAGATATATTTTTTTCAACTGCATTCCTTCAAATTAGGAAACCAAAATATCCAATTATTTTGCTATCAACTTTCTAATGAGTAGCCGAAAAAAAAAACTGTGAACTGTATATTTTATTTTAAAGAGCAGAAATCGAATAAAAATATTAAAAAAATTATACAATGGGATATGCTATTAGGTTTCTACTATAACCCGCCAAAATTTTCAAGATAGATTTCAGCAATCATACCACAATTAGCACTAAAATTAAATTCATAAATACAATTTTAAGCATTTATCTCTTCTTCCAACAACATTGCAGAAATGCTCTCAAAAATCTTCAGAGCTCAACTTTCAAAATGTTTAGAATTCGCCGTTTAAGAGTAAGATGATTATTTCCCATAATTTAAATGTCACCATAGTTTAAATTTTGACCAATGTATTGGATTGTGTTGCATTGGAATGCCATTTCGTGATTTTTAAGAGGTGTTTTATTATTATTTTTTTTTCTTCAATAATGAATCTGTGTCGCAACGCTATATTTTAGTTAGAGTGAATAATCTTAAAATTTTAGAAAAAAATCGAGCGACTTGAAAGATTTACGCGTAAAAATGAAATAGGAACGGCATTTTTATCTGCTCATAAATTAGTTTGGAATACCGGAATTTCCAAATTGTAATTTTTTAATCCATACCCTTAGGTTGGAGACTATCTACAATGGGATTAAAGTAAAGCAAATTCATAATTTGAACCGCATTGTTTACCTGTTTCTTTATTTATTTTGTCAAATATTAGCTGTTTAGGGCAGAGCGTTCCATCAACTATTTGTATTTGGCAAAATAATTCAATTTATTTTATTATGATGTTGCCAAGTTAAATTTGGTTTTAAAAACGTTTTACTGCTTTTACTAATGTTTGTACATTACAGTTGTACTAATGATAAAACTGCAATATTCTTACCTGGAAGTTGTAGAAATCGGGCTTTCCTTGAAATTCCCTGTTTCAAATCTGCAAAAGTTAGACATATGAATCGATGAATTTAAGATAAAACTCAAAAAACGAAACACAATTTGACAGATGGATTTTAGACTAAATGCATAAAAATAACTCTGCGATGTTTTTGTGGGAGAGATTGATAGAGCATTAAAACATTCCGCAAGTGTCATATATTTAGGTTGGGAGGGCGCGAATAAACCATAATAACGTGGGATGTCATGGTCAGACTGTGACAGATTTTTTTTTAATATTTCCGTGTGCCTGAGCATAGTTGGTAGTGAAAGCCATTAGCAGTGGCTACGTGACATACAGCTAAGGTTGCACAATTTCTGGAATTTCCATGGGAGGTATTTCACTATCGGTAATTTTGTCATAAGTTGGGAATTAATGGAAAATTTTGATAAATGTTATATTGATAAAGACCAATATGGCTTTTCTGTATTATCGCTGTGGCCTGACCTTTAATTTAATATTTTAAATCAAAGTTTACATCATGACCTTACGATATTTTGTTTCTTGCACAGAAATAAATATTCTTAAAATAAATATTCTTCTTATCGATTCAAATCACCGAATCAAATTGCCACGCCCTGCGTTTGATAAATTCATCGGGGACATCAAGGTTCAAGATTGACAAACTATTCAAAGTTTGAAACCAATTGATGTCTAATTATGAGATTTAATTATATAAGCGGGTAACATACAAAGATGGTTTAAAATATCTTTTATGGTGATTTCAATCTAAAAAGCAGTTATACAAAATATTTCCGGGCTCCTGAAAATTACCGGAAACTTTCCATCCCTCGTTATAGCTATCCGTGGGGTGCTTTGCTGAAGGGTATACACCGTGGTGGATGGACAAAGCCTCGAACTATCTCGATTTTGCGAAACATAACGATCACGCTTTACGGGGTTAAACCACCATACCGAGCTGCCCCAAACCGTAATCTGGTCAGTGAACAATAATTTGAAACAAAATTTCAGTTCATTGAAATTAAGGTCCCCTCTCGAACCACCCGTCTTTCGCCAGTGGATCTATTTACTATGGAACGGTGCTTGATCAATTTATGTTTTTCCCTACATATTCCACTTTACTTTACCTTATAAATTATAACACTTGTCTTCAATTACATCATGTTCTGCTTATTTCACATAGCGAGGCGCAAAAAGGCTTCGGTTAATCGCCGATTCGCGTCTATTGCCCGACGTTTTCAATCCGCTGCAGTCTTTTCTGTAAATGAGATGAACTTGGAAAATATACAATCTTGAGACTTGGCACTTAACCTTCGTCAATGAATTGCAAGTGGAATATTGTGACAGGAAAAGGGCTTTGGAGCGATTCTTATCAAGATGGGCATGGCCTAGCCCTAAATAAATACACACCGATTACCAGCTATTATGCCTATACCGACACTCAAAAACGAGCCGATACCCATACCATACACAAACTCGGTGCTCAGATAAGATTTTTAAGCTAAACGATTTACAGGTTCAAAGATAAAAATAGTTTTCGAAAAATTGAATATGCCAAAAAGTAGGGGATTGTGCTATATCGGAATGTCATTTTACCTTGCAATTTTTTTATGGTTTTGATCAACTTTTCATCATTTCCGCGCCACAACAATGCCCGTAAACATGCTGACGCAAATTGTAATATTTCTGAAAAAATGTTGAACAATTTAAAAATACGGATATTATCACAAAGAAAAAAACAGACTGAAAACATTTCTATTGGCACAAATTCTATACATGAAAAAAAAGAATGTTAACTTGCTCGGGAAAAAGATCTAAACATAGCTTTCTCGGATGTTAATGCTGTGCTCCCATTTTTTTCAGATACAGTTGTTAATTTGAAATATTAGCTTGAAGTGATTCGATCCGATTCAAAAAAATTATCGAAATCAGATGCGAATTTCGAATGATTCGTTTTTTTCCAGCCCTAGTTTCCGCTCTTCAACAGTTGAAAAGTTGATATTTTGTGTATCTGGCACATACAGAAAATAATAGCGGCATCAGCCATTTTCAGGCCGATAGCATATTGATGCTTCACAAATACCCGATATATGTCTCGGGTTCGAGCCCAGGCGAGTCCGGCTGGCTTATCAATGCCCACCACTCAACCCAGGGTGTAATTACTTGGGTAGGCGAACCCGAAGAGGAAAAGATCGTATCTTTCCAGTAATTGTAACACTGTCCGTCTATAAGTGGCCGCTTTTACAGGGCCTTGGACAGGGTGATCCACTCTAAAAAGTGACTATAAAAAAATAAAAAAAAATATCTAAATTATACCTTTTGTCGAAAAGGTTTGAATTTCTCCTGTTTATCTAAGTGGAAATCAGCCGGGGCCATCACCTCTGTAATGCTTTTAGTCCGAAAAACCGTGAATATCAAGAGGCAAAAACTTATTACGGCACTAACTACATTTCCAATACTGACGCTCCCCTTAGCCTTGCGCTAGAACCCACTTATAAAACAAACACATAAGACAGATATTTCCAAGCAGCTGACTGAAACTACGACGTCAACACAATCACTCAAAACAAAACTTACACGCTGTGGAGTAGGCTCAGAAAGAGTAATCTCGACCCTACCGAATAGGCAATCAGAGATGTAAACATCGTGGATGAATTCAAGACGTAAACAGTATTAAAAAAACACGCAAAACTATCTAAAAAACATTATAAAGGTCAATCACCAGTAATTTTAACAAAAATAACTCAACAACTACTAAGGCATCGATACCGCATTTTTCTGCCGATACTATTGCTCCAAAATGAGCCGTCACTGATTAAGCATTTTTGTTTTTTTATTGAAAGCACTGTAAAAACTGGAAGCAGTGAAAGGGACCAACTAACAGTCAGTCACCTAATCACAAAGACCTACAACAAGACATAGTACCAGCACCTGCACTCTAAGCGGCAAACATTCAAAAAATAACTGAACTGCTATAACAAGACGCGGTGAGTAGTATCTGCCCTGGGCGAAGTTAAAATCATTTAAAACTTCTTTTTTTTTCTTTTACGCAGGAAATGCGTTTGGACTATTTTGTATCCCGTACCGACAGGACTAAAATATCGCGATACATGCTGATACCCGATCGGATTATGCTATGCTCAAAATACCATGTAGGTACGGACTATGCAATAGTTCTAACATCTCCACGCGTCGTAAGAGAAAACTAAAAAGAACCAGAAAATGGTAGATCGCCCAAGGCAAATACCACTCGCTGCACTGTAATGTAGCGGTTTAGGGCCATTTAGGATGCTTTGCGCAACGCGTGCAGTTGATGGTACTACATATTGTATTAACTCTTTGCCATTTGGGCAGTCGTTAATATGTCCCTTTAAAGCACTACTTCTGGCCTTTCTAAAGGTGAACTTTAAAAAATAGAATAACAATTTTTAAGATCATTTTTCGCTGTTTTCGTGAAGACCGAGTCACAGCACTGCTTTTCATTGGAGTAGAAAACTTGACGAAATACATGTATAACATTTTAAATAAACATTAAATTTTGTAGTATTTTATTTTTATCGCCACTTATTAGAGTGGATTACGCTCAACATGGCATTTGCGGCTACCTGAGGACTACTTATACTTACACTTAGCTACTTATGGACAAAAGAGTTGCTTCTGACTATTTTGGTTAATGGTTGAAATGTAGACAATTTGATTTGCCGACGTTTGTAATGCCTATTCTCATTGAATAGACATTCAAAATGTCGGATAATTAAATATATATCCCAAAGAAACATGTTCGTCTACCTTGTTGGAACCACTCGGTAATGAATCTGCATTTTTCTTCTTCAAAAACAAAACAATCTGATGTAAAGTTAGCATTTATTTTTTTTTTTTAGTCGGTATTTCATCACCAGTATTTAATAATGAAACGGGTGATAATTGGCCATATTGTTTTTTTACCATATTCGGAAATCCTATATTCGGACATACGCTTTTTGTCAGAATTTTCATGCTCCAAACAAGGTGTTTCAATTTTTATGAAAATATCATATAATTCTACTACTTTCACACCGAAATTGATAAATTTTTCTGTCAAACTGACAGAAAATTTTTCTTGATTTTGGCGCGCAAGGAACTTATTTTTTCATGTCGATATTAAAAAATTGTCGCAGCGTGAGTATCTGCCTTCTTTCTTTCCAGAAACTGAAATATAATCAAATGGTAAAAGATTTGATGTTTTTATAATAAATTACTCCAATAAATGACAAAATGCGTCCATATTTTAAATTATCCGAATGTTAGGTCCAAATTGTCTGAAACTGGTTGAAACAACCTGACAACGCTATTTGCAGATTTGTGGAACGTTGGCCTAGTTTGTGGAAGTGTGGCGCATTGCAGAAGCAGTTTTGCTGGGATCATGGTGGACTGGAAAACAGACAGCTGAAGTATAATCGTTGCCTATATGCCTTCCTATACTTCTTGTAATTCGTTTTGCTGTGGGATATTTTTCCGGTCAGTCAGTGATAAGCTACTATCGGCACTCAGGCGCCCTGTTTGTAACTCCAAACTTGATAACCGCCTATTGATACTTCTAAATTAAACTGTTAAAAGCGCGTCTAGACCAGATTGTCTTTCTGTGAACTGCTTTGCCAAGGTACAGGTTGATGGACAGAAAATTACATATGGTGATGTTACTAGGCTATGCCGATAAACAGATAAGCAATAAGTTCGTTTGTTATATCACTGAAGGTTCAAGAGGGTGGTATAGTTAACTAGACGGTAACTGAGTAGGGCACAATGACTGACTGCAGATGTAGATTTGATTTTAGATAATCTATTTCTAGTTTGGCGAAAATCGCAATAAGGGTATTTTTAATAGATTTTTGCCGCTTCTTTGTCAAAATAAATCCTTATGTCTATCATTATTACCAGATGTTCATAGTATATATTACGTTTTACGTATCAAAAGGTATGTGAAAGCTAATACAAATACTCATGGATCAGATTGAAAACCTGATGAATGCGGGCAAAATAAAAAACATATGAAACATATTAAAGTTTATGTACCAAGTTGATCGTGCATTAAAGCAATGGATTAGTTATATTTTGTTTTTTTTTTCAAGAGAAGAAAACCATGCATTGCGATAAGATCAACTTGTAAAATCACGACTTATCAGTGTGCATTATTTTTTATAATTTATAGTTTAATTTTTGAATGTTGCTGGAAGTTGCATAGTGATTTTGCCTTACTTAGTCAAAGAATGTGTAAAAATTTTAGTGGTTTTAAGCGATTGCCCACCTATATTAGTAGAAATTTAAATAATTTACAGAACCATAGAAGCTCCAATGTCTTGTTTGCCGAAGCATGCCGAAACTTGCGATTCACAGGATGTTTGTAGGTGAATATATTGATCCACCGAAGGACTTCCAGAAACCCAAAAAGGCATGTTTGGTTCTGGGAACCAATTATGTCCACGCATTGAGAATTGAATATCGTCTAGGCAAAAACTGGAATCCCTGGTCACAAGATGCATAAGGTTATCCTTTCCGTGTTTAAAGAGTATTCTCAGCGTTCCTTTCCCACGGGATGAAAATGGCATTCCGTGCCATTCAAATCTGACCTCCAACGCTAGAAAGACAGAAAGAACGCTATATATTTATTACCGAGTCATCGGAACAACTTTAATAGCCACATACATAACCTAGAACGTGAAAACACACGCATGTTAACCAAACTATCTCTGAGGACATTATTTTTTTTTATTTTGGAAAGATAATTGTTAAAGTTTTTTTTAACTCTGTTTAAAGATTTTGTGATTATTTTTCATTTTAAACGTTGGATGTTGTTCAAAATCCAATTTATTTTGATTATTCTGATTACTATTATTTTTTCTATAAGAGTTTTTAAGATTTTGATCAATTTCAATTCCTGTGAGTGCATTTACGGAAATTTGCCTTACTACGTAAAAAAATGTTTATTCTTATGTCATGAACTTTTGAAACAACTAAATTGGAATCTACTGACATCCACTGGCGAAAGTTTACATCGAAAGCTTCAATTAGTTTAAACATTTCCAAAAATAAAGACTCGAAAATTACCCTAAAGTTCTAACATTCAAAAAACAGACCATTTTCAAACTCTGATAATTCGGATTCGGAAATTTGAGTATCAGCCAATTGCGTGAGTATGGGTGATATTTTTCATCTTTTGGCGTGGAATGACCCTGCTACGTCCGATACACTACGAAATAAAAAAGTCAAACAATGAATGAATGACTGTGATATGATACTTATTTATTCAATTTTACATCATTAAGCTCTGTCAAATTGATGACTATAGCCAAGCTTAGCTTACGGAGTATCTGAAACAGAAACATAAATAATTTGTTAAAATAGTGCAATAACTGAGACATGTATGCAAAAATATCATCTTTCATTCAAATTTTCTCAGAGCAAGGCTGTAGAAGACAAATCATACTTGAAAATTTTTCCAAAGCAATTAAAGTGCAAAGAGCTACATGAAATCAGTGACTTGTACAAATAAAGAATGATTTCGGGAGAGAAATAATGGCGAGCTCGATATAGAGAACCGGTTTTCATCGAGGCTAGTTTAGCAATACTAGTGACATATTCATTTCAGACAACTTGTAAACATATTTTTCCGTTTTCAATTACACACCAAAAAGCTTCAGTGATGAATTGATATATATATTGTTTGTCAACAATAATTAAGCGAGAGCGCAAAGAACATGTATTTAAGAAAAAGATATAGCCAAAGAATTTTCTATATAATTTCTATATAGAAAGAAAATTGTCTGAACAGCTCGAAATTTTTTTGTCCCAAAGTGTTTATCAAGTATCGTTTGCTGACGTACTTGCTATTGTAAGATACCGTTAGTTGGTTACTTTTAATGGCTACTTAACTCCGGCCTTGTTTGAAAACATACAATGGAAACGTTGGGTGGGTAAACCAAACTTAAAGTTTAAAGTTAATAATCAATGCAACTTACATTTAAGGTTTTCTGCGCCCAGGGCTGACTTGTTCAAGTAATTCATTCAGCCAAACTTTTTCTGAATCATTATGTACTGCAGATAGATGTATCATGATACTGGAAAAGTAATAAATAATTTGATATTCGAAATCCATTTCAAGAATTAAAAATGGGCATTGTTTTTCACCATATTGTTTATAGTCACTCATTTTTTGGAGTAGAGCACCCTAAACACCGGGGACTACTTAGAGACAAACGCGGTTGGTATAGTTACAAATATATTATCATCCCGATTTGGCCGACTCTACCCAAGGTGTTACACCCTTGGTTGAAGGTTGGACATGGAAGAAAGAGAATCGAATCGGTGCTATTTGTCAGTGATCCACACTTCACAAACTAACTGGGTTTAACTGAGTAGTTCGAAAGATATTCTGAAATAAATATACAATTACCTCAAATAGCCGGTAAATTTATTGCAATTTTTCACAGTTTATGTATCTCAGGTTTAATAAATCATAGCATGACTATAAAATTAAAAACAAATTATATTCGTGGAATATTTTGGAATAGTTTTTAAAAAAAAGAAAACTGAGAATAAATCACATTACTGTAAGTTCTGAAATGCGACTTCATTTTTTTTTAATTTTTATGAAATTTTTATATATAAAATTTTTATATCACACATTAAAAAAGGTTTCTCTTCTAATCTGCCAAAATTTATACCAACATCTATATTTGTATGATTTAAAACTCTATTATTACCCATGGTAACGAGCAATATTGTCATTTGAGCTGGGCAATCATGATGCACAATATTTGCATTAAACGATGCTGACAAAATATTAGACAAAACGTTATATTACACTGGGGAAGTTTGAAAGTAAAATTATACCGAAAAAGGTTTTGATGATCTGGCGGAGAAAATTATTGGATGCTTTTATCCGACACCGTTAGATAAGGACACAGGTTGTGATTGTGTATCTGTTCGACGGTTCCGGTTCCTGCTCGGTGATTAAACGGCCAAGCATGGAACAGACTCAGCTACTCACATACTCGTAATTTCTTTTATGTGATAAAGTTCCAATTTGCGATTTGACTGGTTGGATGTTCAATCATATTTTAAATCCATGTTTTGCTCAACCCAGGGCGTTATATATTTATTTAATTGCTTTGATCTAACTGGGTATTGAAAATATGTAACCACAAATTTTTGGGGAGAATATCTCTTTTTAAATAATTGAAATACGATTGGAATTCGTTCTAGTTTGTCAAGTTTACCTTTCTTTATATAACATTGTGTGACTGGTTGCCCTGTAAATAAAAGTAACGTTATATAACATTTTGAAGAGAAATTACAATAAAAAATGAGTATCAATATAAATATATTTTTGTTGTTAACTACACAACAAATATTAACTTCCCACAAGACACCTTTCATCATAGGAACGAAACTTGCACTCAAATCGTTTGAATACATCGGCAGTGAGGTTGACTTTGGAAGCATACCCTTGCTAAAATTAGCAGGTACGCAAAGTATGATTTTGATATTCGTAATCTATTAGCGAAACTCTATCAGACACGATACTTGTTGCACTCAAATTGTTGATATCCAGATTGTCGAAGAAGGGATTAGTATGGCCACTGGCGGCGGAACCAGAGGGACGTTTGTTTTGTCAAAAAATGACAATGTAGGAACAGCAACTGCACTTTTGAAACAGTGTAATACATTCAGGCGTCTTTCATGGCATTATCGCTCAACAGTGGCACGTATTTGGGGGCGTTGTCCAACAACGCTCCATACAAAACAATTTGTGACATTGAGAAGTTGTGTATGTATATATTATGACGTCATGGTATCCCAAAGTCCGATCTATGTATACTGGAATGTATGTGTATGTATACTCGAATACATTATATTTAAAATCAACTTTAAACTATTTTCAAAGTTCTGAGACATATCCATATCGAGAAGAAGTGTGAATGCAGTAACCTAGATTTTTTTCTTCTAAAAATAAACACCAAGTAAAACAATTGCTTAGCTGCAAGCTTAACTTAGTAAATAAGATTATATGATTTTAATTTTGCCCACATTCATCAGGTTTCCAACACACATATATGAGAGTATTGTACATAACTTCGATACAGGTGTATACATTCAGAAATACTATGATGAACTGGTAATAGTGATGGGAAAACAATTAGAATTCATTTCATTGAAGATGCGACGAAAATCTATCAAAAGAGCACCAACAATAACTTTTTGGAAAGCATTAAGTTCAGAGTTCGAACAGTGAAAGCGACGGTGGTCGGCAAATTATTCCACAGCATGATAGATTGGTACAGGAAGAAATTTAGGCCAATCTAAACTTCAGCTGACTGTTTGCAACATGATCCCAGCAAGCTGTCGCTGCAATACGCCACAGTTCTACGAGCTATGTCAGCGTTCAACAAATCCGTATCATCGCCGATACATTCTGGCAATAGTAACGGCAAAGTATCGTTTCACTCGTTCCAAGTTCAATATTATTGTTTTTAAATTTATAGTATTAAAAAGATGTTCTCATTTCATTTTTATTCAGTTTAAGTTCTGAAAACCCAACGTAAAGCGGAAATGATTAGCGACTTTTGATATGCGAAGATTTAAATAAAACCTATAAAGTATGGTGATATGATTTAATTTTGATGCTGCGGGATAGGAAAGTTGAGAACAAGTCAACATATGGCTAACCACGATCTTTGTTAACGGGGGGGGTGGTGGGGGGGGGGGGGGGGGGGGGGGGGGGGGGGGGGGGGGGGGGGGGGGGGGGGGGGTAAATATTTGCTGATCGACGTCGTAACAATTACAGGATAATTTTGTTTACTAATAGCTAAAATTTGTTTTGTATATCAATATAAAACAGCATAAAATTTTCGAAGCAGGCTAGAAAAAAGAAACAGAAATATGAGCATGGCATCATAGAACTTAAAACATTAGAAAAGTATTGCCAACACAAATACAGAGCTATTCATCGAGCTCAGAAAAATTATTTTTGTTAAGCAATATGCAAAAACTGGCCGAACTTAGCCTATACGATGCATTATTATCCGGCGCAAAAAATAGATAACATTTTTGGTTCTTCGCGCGTTTTCTCTCATACAAATGTATTATGAGTACAATGCAATAGAAATGAAGGAAAATCCACAGTAATTATAATCGGTAGTATCGAAAGAGACTGATACGTTTGGATTTCTCCAATAATAATGAGTTGTTGATTGAACTGAGTCGAGTGTCAATGAGTTGTTGATTTAGCCGCGGTCCATCAAAAACATATAAATTGCCTAAATCTTATCAAAAAGCGTTTCAAAACTTGAGAATGCCAAATTTTACAAATGAACAGACAACTAGCTGTACTTTTGTCACCTTGTACAGTATTTACCTGTGAGCACAATCCAATGCTTTGCTGGTCAAATAAAATTGCATTACAGAATATGAGAAATATGCCAGCAAATTTCATTTATTTTTGTTTATCTTTTTCTACTTTGATGAATTGGCCCGGGTTCAGGCTGAGTATGTTTTGCAGAATTGTTGACCAGTTTAATAGTAGTAAAACAATAATCTGAAACATACATCATTATATATTGGAAATAAGATCTTCACTGTCAGATTAAAGATTCCAATCGATTCGAATTATCCAAATACTCATTTACGTCATTTTTATGTGGTATTTGCTCTCCCGTGGAGCAAAAGTTAATTCAAAAATTTAATTCTAGATGCCATCTTTAGATAAATCAATGCGACTCCGGTGATTCAGGGTTATTGGAAAGTTATCATCTTTCGATCGAGCCTACCCTAATTATTATACGAATGGATCAATGCATGACTTATTGAGTCTGACGTGCCAAGAACCCGACATCCTCAACCTGAGATATAAGCTTGTTTATCATTGGGACATTGCGCCAAAAATATACTTGGCTTGGAATTTCCTGATCGTTATATTGCCTACTTTACAGAATTGCAATGAGCTTGTCTGTGTTCTTCTCAACGGCAACACTGGTTCATATATATTTGGGAAAATTATCTTTTGCATCTCACGAAAACTTATTTATATTTCTCCGTTTCCTGCAATATTCTTTAAACATGGAAACCAGTAAACCTTCATCGTTATGACAATTCTTAAAACTTTCAATACGAATATCAAGCCGTACACATTTATATAATTAATCACGTAAGCGCGTTGTTTGAGATTTTGATCAAAACATGAAAAAAGGATATGATTTATTGAAGAAATATTGCCGATCGTGATAAATACACTAATATATGGCGATACCACATTGCAGTGGTAGAAGGTAATCAAGAAATATTCTGTAAACAATTTGACTAAAATTTGAAATTGTCTGTCACGTGTGCTGATCATTGGCGATTGATTTTAAACGCAAATTCTCGCGAATACTTTTGTATATAAACACAGAGTTTGCGTTCCGTGGCAGCAACAAATATTAAAAAAATAATATGGATGGCTACCGAAGTATATAAACATTTTCAGTATATAATGTACTGGATAAAAGTTTAAAAAAACAAATACTTTTTACTGTGAATAATATAAATTTTTAAAATTTCTGTACTAATACCAACCTCAAATTCTAGTTCGGTTGCTTTCTATCTTCTGTTTCTTCAAAAAGGGATAAATCATTGTGACGTTATCTATTTCACCTATTACGTAGTTCTAGGCAAAAACTAAACTTTGATAGTCGTCATCGGTATCAGTTATCAAACACAAAACTGAAATATCGTTCAATCCCTAAATATCATGCGATTTCGTGAAAAAGAATTCAGATCAAAAGTTCTATTCACTGTAAAAAATTTGTTGTCAAAATCACATTTTGTCAGGCATAAGTCACTTGTCGGTGATATCGCCGGGGCGCGTTCCCCTTGTCGGATGACTAGTGTGGGACTGGTCAATTTAATTCGGTAATCTGAAACCATCCGAAAATCAAATCATTCGAATCAATCGCGGAACTTCAAATTTACAACAACTTGTTAAATAAAAAATTTTTAATCACAAAATGCAATCGATTTCTGTCCACATTTGTAAATACGAAACATTTTAACCTCAGACACAGAGAATATATTAAACTATACATTGCCTTAAAGGTTGTTCATGCCAATATTAGTATTTCGTAATGATAAATTTCTTGATTTTCATAATGAAATTGTAATAGTAAACATGACTTATTTGGTATTTATATAAAATTAGTGATTTGCAAATATTATTTCAATATATATTGAACCATCTGCCTTCCGGATAATACGATCGGGCTTAATCGACTGAGCCACCGAGCAGGGCATGAATTATTTTTACGTACAATTGCAAGTGGATTGTGTCACTATGCCGTCATCTACCTGTGGCCCATGCTCAAAAATAATATTCAGCAATTCAAATTATCAGCCTTCATTATTCATCTATGACCCATGCTTGGCAAAACGTAATTTCTGTCTAACACAGCATGATCTAACATTTATTGCAACTAATTATTCATTCTTTGATAGATTCAATGCATTGTTTTGTGCTGGCATAATTTTTGAAAAGCACCTGTTTTATTTTGAGATTGTGTGCTTAATATAGACAAGGTTTTTAATGATGAAAAAATAAACACTGTGGAACCAGGATAGTGAATAATATTAAAGCAAAGAATTGCGGATGTGTATCACCGTTTTTACTTTTCGTTTCGGCGCAAGGTAATAATCTTGTAACCTAATCTTGTCAAGCGAACTCAAAGCGATGGATTGAAGTTTGTCAGTACAATACAGCTCTGATACATTCGAAAATATATGCTATGCCAACAATTTTGTCAATTGCCCATTCTGAAATTGAATTAATTAATCAGGAGTCATACATGGACCTCGCCTAAACGGCACGATCCCTACTTGCTGACACACCAATTTTCTGACTTTGTTATACCTGTACCAAGGATTTAATGCACTTGATATTTCCTGATCGATTAGCCCAGCTAGACAAAGCAATGCATTTAAAGTTTTGCAAGACGAAGCAATGCATTTAAAGCTTGTAAATACGATGACGCCGTGTTGCTGTGTTAGAAATATCGCTAAATATTATAGCGGATAACAAATTCATGAAAGCAATTCTTAATTTTTTCTCATACAAACAGTTAGTTTTATTCACTAATAAATAATATATCTATGTTTTCTTCAATGTTATTATAAGATGGATCTGCGCAAGCAGCGCCGAAAAAGACTTGAACTAATGGTGAAACATACCACAAAGTGCAGCACCCGCAAATGTACTAACTTTAAACGGAACTGAAACACCATTGAAATATCTGCTCTGCAAAGCGAAGCCATCTACTACTTTCTCGTTTCCTATAAGTCACTTTTTTGGAAGGTTGAAAATACTCAAAGGACAATTTTATATCCGCACCTACAGGAAACTTTTGTGAAGCACACTTTTCCAAGAGTTGCTTCGTAAGGTAGCATATTTTGACCTGCTGAATCATTCGCGTTACATGAGCGTAAAATTTTGCTTCTTTCCGCCTTGCCGAAAGCAAATTTTCAATAAAATGCTTCTGGTTTACAGAATTCTACTGAAAATGTTTAATGCCCCCATCCCCTCCCTCTTTATAGGAAAATTGAAAAATTTTGCGCCTCCTCTCTAAATTTTAGGCAGTTTTGCCCTTGTATATCACATAAATTTGGCCATTTTTTTTTGCATGCGGCCCATTATCTCTTTATAATAAAAATCGAGAAAATTCCACATCTTCATAATATGAATTGACAACTAAGATTCCATCCGAACATATTTTCAGCTATGATTTGCATTATCAAAAATTGCTCTTATTGTGCTTTATACGTAATGAAAAGTTGAATAAACGACTTCAACTAATTAAAAAGTGGTTTTCTATTTGCATTGTTGAAGAATAATCAAGTAAGTTGCTGAATAACGGACGATAAATCATTAGGGCGTTATTGCAAATTAGCTAAATCGTTTGCACAGTTACATGGTACTGGACTTTGTCAAAATAAGTAAAAATGTTTGTTCCTTGCGAGTAATTGAATTCTGTGATATTGAAATAAAATACGAAACTCTATTTTCACCACTAGTGGGGACAATCGTTGCACAATATTATAGTGGTTCACCCCTTTTGGATATTTCCCACGTACTGCTGCTACAACATTTTGCAGTTGCTTTTAAAACCTGTCTGGCCGTTCGTTAATTACGGTCTTGCATATAGGCTGACGAAGGCTGGATTATAGGTAGGCAGAGTAACGCGTCAACCGAGTCACGATCCACCAAGAGTATCCATAATTGGCATAAATCTCATCTACAAATGAATTTCAATTTGTGTGAATACACAATTACTGCAAATAACGGGTAAATTTACTATAATTTTGTCGCAGTGTACTGAAATTTTAATCTCAACTACATTTGATTTCAGGTTCTTTCCAGTTTCAAGGGCTCAGATTAATTTTGTTTCTTTTCGTTACAATCGGTTCATTGATATGAGAAATAAGATTAAATTTGAATATTCCAATGCGACGGGGATAAACTGTTAAATTATTTTCATAGGCTGCCATATGGTAGATCCAGTAAGTTACATTGCAACAAAAGGGTAGAAAAAATGGGAAATTTTTGACAGTATTTTTACTTAGTGACAATGAAATGAGACCCAAAAATGATTTTTTTTTGGTCAATGAGACATTTGATGAAACGCACCGTCGAGTTACGGTCAATCAACAGCTCATATTATCCAGAAAATTGACTGTACATTTGTTACATGGTGTAAATTAGTATCAATCCCAAACCACGAACTCATTGCTCCCCAGTCGATTGTTGTCATTTCGAGTTTCATTCACTGAAAGTATAAGAAATCTTCTGCGTATCGTAAGAAGCGACTGAAATAAAACGAAGAATTGGGTAATAGTTTTACCATCGTTGAGGTTTATTAAACTAAACCTTTTGGGCTGTTTTCGACATTTGCTGGTAAAAAAATAATTGTTGCATAATGTCGTATATCATTTATTATCTTGTGGGAGAGTTGAAGGCACAAGATTTCATACCAACAAATGTTGAAAAATGAATGCCTTCGACGCGAAAGCTAGATTATAAAAATGTGATTTCATGTTTCTCCTCATAATTTGAAACACCACGTTTTCCCGAAGTGATTTGCTAATAAAAAAATTAAATTGGATTTAAATTTGTGTTGCGCAGGAGGAATACAGGAAGATCATTGACCGTTGCTAAAGACAATGTGTTACCATCAGCTGGGAATCGTCCATTTGTCAGAGATGTAATCATTTTATTGACAACAGAAAAACTCTCTGATGACGCAATAACACCGGCAAGAGCGGTAAGAGATGTGGCGTGTCGGTGAGATAACCTTAGGAACTTTTGGGGTCGGAATTCAAACCAATTCGTTTACACTTTCGATTACGATGATTCAAATACTCATTTCTGTGAATAATTATGATGTCAGATAGACGAATGACGAAAATTATTCGACAAAAAGTTAGCGATTTATGCTTTTCTTTAAAAATTGATATCACCAATTTTATTTTTATTTATCAAGTAGGAGTCACTGATGGATCGCTCCTTGACGCATCAAGAACAATAATTCAATAAACCTTAATTGGGCTGATTTTTCATAATTTTTGTCTGCGTCATCAAGTAATTTAACTTTCATAGGACAATAATTTAACCTATTGTGCGATACAGCGTAAGTTATTTTCTCTTGTTATAACGACATGCAGTGAATAAAACAATATTTTTCTATTGAGAATTTGCTCATACCAAACTTGCTGCAACCTGGGTTGAGAGTTGGGTGGATTGGCGATTACCGAAACAGACTCGCCGACACCTCAAACTCTAAATCTCCAACTAATCTCAACATGATAACCGCTAGGCCATTGAGCCGGACGATGTCTCATTTTTTACTGATTGGCGCGAAAAGTCAGTAAGCCTTTTAAAAAGACAAGTGAAATTTACAAGATCAAATTTCAAACTGGCATTATCCTTTCAGCGGTTTCTATCTATTCACAAAAATGTTCTCTTAAGAATTATTTTATCACACTTGCCAAATATATTCATGAATTATTCATCGATGTTGCGCTTGCTTTGTCTCCAACCGGTTGTGAGGTACTATGTATGTAAGACTAATATGTTTTTTCATTGAATTAGAATTCAACTCCAACAAGTCGAAAGCAGCGCCGGAAACAAATCAATTAATATTTATATCACAGCAAACTGCTATGATTTGTATCAGAAATGATTTCTTACGCTTAACCATGATAATCAATTGGACATTTTTACGTCATACAGTCAAGTAAGGCTAAGACGTCTGTTATCGATTGGCGGCACCATACATCAGTCATATTCAAACTCAAAAGTTTATCAGACAATATAAAAATATTAAAGATGCATCATGGCGCACTATTTAGGACCCAACAACATATATATTGAAATCGTTTATGTTACGTTTTTGACAGATCAAAAAACAAAAAACAATGAATTGACTGAAAAATATACAGAGCTGGCAAAGAAAAGTACGAAGAAATGGCAACGGACATGACTCTCAGCAAAGAAAGTAGGATGTTTGAATGTTTTGCCAAATTTTGAAAGTGTATTTCCTCTCTGTAACCACTATATGCCTAGTCTAGTATGAATCATCTAATATATATATATATATATATATATATCCGTTCTACTATAAATTTATTACAATTTAGATGCCTGAATGTTGAGGGAATTCTATAAAAGTTCGATAGAAATTTCAATTTGTCAAGAATGAACCACAGATGGACCGCACCTCGGCTGCGCGATTTATCACTGGCTCCCTGATCACTCATTTCCTGGTAATGACAATCAAAGCTGGGCAAAACCGAATCAT
This sequence comes from Styela plicata, assembly GCA_963675895.2. Classification (NCBI taxonomy): domain Eukaryota; kingdom Metazoa; phylum Chordata; class Ascidiacea; order Stolidobranchia; family Styelidae; genus Styela; species Styela plicata. The sequence continues at coordinate 22,157,916 of OZ023150.1, forward strand.
ATTAAATATGAATTTTGTTCAAGGTTTTTTTTTTTTTGAATCGGATCAAATCGCGAATTCCACACAAATTCAATTAAGGGTCATCAATTCACACTTCATCCATCAGGGCACAAACAAATTGCCAAGAATTTATTCGGTGAAAATATGATAATTTTTCGTCAATTGAGAAGTATATGAGCCTGTGGTCGATTCACGATCAACCGAATAATCTGTGCTTCGGAACGGTTAGCCTCATCATATCAAATTGCCCAGCCCAAAATGAAAATATTTCTTGTTTACCATGGGTAATGATAGAGTTTCAAATCATACAAATATAGATTTTAATATAAATTTTTGGCAGATTAGAAGAGGAAGCATTTTTAATGTGTGATATAAAGTTTTTTATATATAAAAATTTCAAGAAATTAAAAAATTAAGTCGCATTTCGGAATTTTCAGTATTGTGATTTATTCTCAGTTTCCTTTTTTTTTTAAAAAAACTATTCCAAAATATTCCACAAATTTAATTTGTTTTTTATTTTTATAGTCATGCTAATATTTACTAAACCTGAGATACCTACACTCTGAAAAATTCCAATAAATTTACCGGTCACTTGTAGTAATTGTATATTTATTTCGGAATATCATTCGAACTCAGTAGAACTCAGTTAGTTTGTGAAGTATGAATCACTGACAAATAGCACCGATTCGATTCTACTTCTTCCTTGTCCAACCTTCAACCAAGGGTGTAACACCTTGGGTAGAGTGGGCCAAACAGGGTTGATAATATATTTCTAACTATACTAACCTCGTTTGTCTCGAAGTAGTCACCGGTGTTTAGGGTGATTCAATCCAAAAAATGAGTGACTATAAACAATATGGTGAAAAACAATAACCATTTTTAATTCTTGGAATGGATTTCGAATATCAAATTATTTACTATTCATCCAGTATCATGATACATCTTTTTGCAGTCCATGATGATTCAGAAAAAGTTTGGCTGAATGAATTACTTGAACAAGTCAGCCCTGGGCGCAGAAAACCTTAAATATAAGTTGCATTAATTATTAACTTTAAACATTAATTTTTATTTTCCTACCAAACGTTTCCATTGTATTTTTTCAAACAAGGACGTAGTTAAGTAGCATTAAAAGTAACCAACTAGCGGTATATTACAATAGAAAGTACGTCAGCAAACAATACTTGGTAAATAATTTGGGATAAAAAAATTTCGAGCTGTTCAGACAATTTTCTTTCTATAGAGAAATTATATAGAGGATTCTTTGGCTATATCTTTTTCTTAAAAACATGTTCCATGCTCCCTCGCTTAATTATTGTTGGCAAACAATATATATCAATGCATCACTGAAGCTTTTGGATGTGTGATTGAAAACGGAATAATATGCTCACAAGTAGACTGAAATGAAATCTATCTGTATGATATCTTGAAAGTAAGAAGTTCCATAGTCGAGATGTTGGCGAAAGAAAAATTCCGACGTAAAATTCATTTTTACATTGCGAAGTGTCGATTGTTAAAGGATATCTCAATTTAATGACACCAGGCTTTTTAATAAATAAAAAAGAGTATAAATTCTCGTCATTCCCAGATTCATTGAACATTGATTTTGTCTGCAGAAGTTAGAATATGTTCAAACAATTGTAAACATGTCAGTAATTTCGGTCTCTATCTCTAGAATGATTGCCAAACTCAATTCGAATATATCTCCTGGTTGCGACTGCATTTATCTGTGATTCTGAAGATTTTTTCAGAATACTCAATCGTATGGGATTTCTGTTCATGTTTTTTTCCATTCGAATCCTTATCCATTCGCAAAATCAATGATGTTTTGTACGGCCGATGCACCGGAACTTATTCCATTTCATCTGGTGTCATGCGCCACACATCCACAAACTAGGCCAACGTTCTACAAATATGCAAATAGAGTTGCCTGATTCTTTCGGCCAGTTTGAGACAATTTAGACTAAATATTCGGATAATTTGAAATATGGACGCATTTTGTCATTTATTGGAGTAATTTATTATAAAAATATCAATTCTTTTACTCAAGCTGTGACAAATTTTAATATCGACATGAAAAAATGAGTTACTTGCGCGCCGAAATCAAGCAAAATTTTCTTTCAGCTTGAGAGAAAAATTTATCAATTTCGGAGTGAAAGTAGAAAAATTATACAATATTTTCATATAAAGTTAAACACCTTGTTTGGAACATGTAAATTTGGACAAAAATCGTTTGACCGAATATAGGATTTCCAAATATGACGAAAAAAAACAAAAACAATATGGCCAATTACCACCCCGTTTCATTATTAAATACTGGTGATGAAATACCGACCAAAATGAAAATAAATGCGACTTTTACTTTTTTTTTTTTTTTTTAAGAAGAAAAAAAATACAGATTCATTACAGAGTGGTTGCCACCAGGTAGACAAACATGTTTCTATGGGATATATATGTAATTGTACGACATTTTGAATGTCTATTCATTGAGAATAGGCGTTTGAAACGTCGGAGAATCAAAGTGTTTGCATTTCACCCATTAACCAAAATAGTCAGAATCAACCCTTTTGTCCATAAGTGGCTAAGTGTAAGTATTAGTCTTCAGGTAGCCGCAAATGCCTTGTTCAGCGTAATCCACTAAAATAAGTGGCGATAAAAAATAAAATACTACAAAAAATGTCATACATGTTTTTTTGTCAAGTTTTCTACTTCAATGAAAAAACAGTGCTATGACTCCGTTTTCAAGAAAACAGAGAAAAGTAATCTTAAAATTTTTTATTCTATTTTTTTGAGTTCACTTTTAGCAAGGCCAGAAGCAGTGCTTTAAGGGGACTTATTAACGGCCGCCCAAATGGCAAAGAGTTAATACAATATGTAGTACCATCAACTGCACTCTTGGCGCAAAGCATCAAATGGGCCCTAAACCGCTATATTTAAGTGCTGCGGGTGGTATCTTCCTTGGGCGATCTACCATTTTTTGGTTCCTTTAAGTCTTCTCCTACGAAGCGTAGGAGATGTTAGGACTATCGCATAGTCCGTACTTACATGTTATTTGAGCATAGCACAATCTGATCGGGTATCGGCATGTATCGCGAATTTTTAATCCTGTCAGATGTCAGTGTCAGATGATTTTAACATCGCGCAGGGCAGATACTACTCACCGCGTCTTGTTATAGCAGTTCATTTTTTTTCGGATTTTTGCCGCTTAGAGTGTAGTTGCTGGTACTATGTCTTGTTGTAGGTCCTTGTGATTAGGTGACTGACTGTTAGTTTTACTCCTGTTTAGTGATTCCAGTTTTACAGTGATTTTCAAAAAATAAGCTGTATCAGTGATAGCTCATTTTGGAGCATTAGTATCGGCACAGAATGCGGTATCGGTGCCTTAGTAGTTGTTGAGTTATTTTTTTTAAAAATACTGGTGATTGAACTTTATAATGTTTTTTAGATAGTTTTGCGTGTTTTTTAATACTGTTTACGTCTTAAAGTCATCCACAATGTTTACATCTCTGATTGCCTATTCGGTAGGGTCGAGATTACTCTTTCTGAGCCTACTCCACAGCGTGTAAGTTTTGTTTTGAGTGAATGTGTTGACGCTGTAGTTTCAGTTAGCTGCTTGAAAATATCTGTCTCAATGTTTGTTCCAAGTGGGTTCTTGCGCAACGCTAAAGGCAGCGTCAGTATTGGGAATGTAGTTAGTGCCGTAATAAGTTTTTGCCTCTTCACGGTTTTTCGGACTAAAAGCATTACAGAGGTGATGGCCGTGGCTGATTTCCACTTAGATAAACAGGAGAAATTCAAAACTTCTTGACAAAAGGTATAATTTAGATATTTTTATTTTTTTTTCATTTTCATTTATAGTCACTTTTTAGAGTGGATCACCCTGTCCAAGGCCCTGTAACAGCGGCCACTTATAGACGGACAGTGTTACAATTACTGGAAAGATACGATCTTTTCCTGTTCGGCTTAGCCTACCCAAGTAATTACAGCCTGGTTTGAGTGGTTGGCATTAATAAGCCAGCCGGACTCGCCTGGGCTCGAACCCGAGTCATTTATCGGGTATTTTTAAAGCATCGATATGCTATCGGCCTGAAAATGGCTGATGCCGCTATTATTTTCTGTATGTGCCAGATACACAAAAGATAAACTTTTTCAGTCGTTGAATAGCGGAAACTAGGGCTGGAAAAATCCGAATCATTCGAAATTCGCATCTGATTCCAATAAGTTTTTCGAATCGGATCGAATCACTAATTTGATGTAAATAGCAAACATCCCATTTAATTTCTACAACTTGTATCCCTAATGGTTGTCAAGAAATTATAGTGTTTTTTTAACTCACACTACATTGTCTAAGTGCAACAATTTTTTCATATTTTAACGGCAGAATGCTATCGATGTTGGTCAAATTTGACCAAAAACGACAGTATTTTGTCATTTAAAATAACAATTCTAGTATATTTAGCATGTTTTTGTTCCTATGAACAATCCATGATTCATTCGATTAAATTGTGCTTCGAATCATTCTAATCAACGAATCGAATTGCCCAGCCCTAGTAGAAACGAGTGGCAAATTGTTTACTTGGGAATGCAAATTGCTGTTGTTATTTTTATAAAAAAAAAAAAAACTCTCCCTGATTTGAGAAGGAAATAAGTTTCATATTTAGTATAGTTAACTCGACTGTAAAATTGCGCGCACTTCAAGCTAATATTTCAAATTAACAATTGTATCTGAAAAAAAAAAAATTGGAAGCACAGCATTAACATCCGAGAAAGCTATGTTTAGGTCTTTTTCCCGAGCAAGTTAACAATCTTTTTTTTTCATATATACAATTTTTGTCAATAGAAACTTTTTCAGTTTGTTTTTCTTTTTGATAATATTTTTAAATTGTTCAACATTTTTTCAGAAACATTGCAATTTGCGCCAACATGACTACGGGCATTGTTGTGACACGGTAATGATCAAAAGTTGACCAAAACCCTAAAAAAATAGCAAAGTAAAATGACATTCCGATATAGCACAATCCCCTACTTTTTGGCAAATATGACTATGATAACATATGTCATATTCAATTTTTCAGAAAATATTTTTATCTTTGAACCAGTGAATCTTTTATCTTTAAAATCCTATCTTAGCACCGAGTTTGTGTATAGTATGGGTATCGGCTCGTTTTTGAGTGTCGGTATCGTCATAATGGCTGGTAATCGGTGTGTCTTTATTTAGGACTAGGCCATGCCCATCTTGATATAAAGCACTCCCTAACCCTTTTCCTATCACAATAATCCACTTGCAATTCATTGACGAAGGTGAAGAAGTGCCAAGTCTCAAGGTAGTATATTTTCCAAATTCATCTCATTTACAGAAAAGACTGCAGTGCATTGACGACGTCAGGCAATAGACGCGAATCGGCGATTAACCGAAGACTTTTTGTGCCTCTATATGTGAAACGAAATAAGCAGAAAATGGTGTAATTGAAGACAAGTGTTATAATTTAGGAGGTAAAGTATGGTGGAATATGTAGGGAAAAACTTAAATTGTTCAAGCACCGTTCCATAGTAAATAGATCCACTGGCGAAAGACGGGTGGTTGGAGAGGGGACCTTAATTGTCAATAAACTTGAAATTTTGTTTAAAATTATTGTTCACTGGCCAGATTACGGTTTGGGGCAGCTCGGTTTGGTGGTTTAACCCGTAAAGCGTGATCGTAGTATTTCGAAAAATCGGGCTAGTTCGAGGCTTGGTCTATCCACCACGGTGTATATCCTTCAGCAAAGCACCACACGGATAGCTATAACTAGGGATGGAAAATTTCCGGTAATTTTCAGGAGCCCGGAAATATATTGTATAACTGCTTTTTAGATTGAAATCACCATAAAAGATATTTTAAACCACCTTTGTATGTTACCATTTCATAATGGAGGCAACTTGTAATAGTAAAAATGGTATATCTATTATTTATGCAGAAGTTGAGATTCGATCGGATTCAAAGAAAATATACGATTCCGAATAGAATTCCAAGTGATTCAAGTTTTGTTCAGTCCTAATCACAAGTTAACAGGCAAATGACAAATCATCTCCGGAAGTGTTTCGGTCTAATTTCTAACTTTGTGCTACTTCATCGCTTATCAGTGAGTACTTTGTTTTCATTTTTAGAACTACTGTGCAAGAAAATATCGTATGGTCATGATGTATACTTTGATTTAAAATATCAGGTCAGGCCTCAGCGATAATACAGAAAAGCCATATTGGTCTTTATCAACATAACATTTATCGGAATTTTCCTCTTAATTCCCATCCTATGACAAAATTACCAATAGTGAAATTCCTCCCATGGAAATTTCAGAAATTGTGCAACCCTAGCTGTATGTCACGTAGCCACTGCTAATGGCTTTCACTACCAACTATGCTCGGGCACACGGAAAAATTAAAAAGAAGTTTGTCGCGGTCTGACCATGACATCCCACGTTATTATGGTTTTATTCGCGCCCTCCCAACCTAAATATATAACACTTGCGGAATGTTTTTAATACTCTATCAATCTCTCCCACAAAAACATCGCAGAGTTATTTTATGCATTTAGTCTAAAATCCATCTGTCAAATTGTGTTTCTTTTTTTGAGATTTATCTTAAATTCATCGATTCATATGCCTAACTTTTGCAGATTTTAAACAGGGAACTTCAAGGAAAGCCCCCGATTTCTACAACTTTCCAGGTAAGAATATTGCAGTTTTTATCATTAACTGTACTGTACAAACATTAGTAAAAGCAGTAAAATGACTGTTTTTAAAGCAAAATTTAACTTGGCAATATCAAAATAAGATAAATTGATTTTTTTTTGCCAAATAGAGATATTTGATGGAACGCGCGCTGCCATAAACAGCTAATATTTGACAAAATAAATAAAGAAAACAGGTAAAAAATGCGGTTCAAATTATGAATTTGCTTTACTTTAATCACATTGTAGATAGTCTCCAACCTAAGGGTATGGATTAAAAAATCACAATTGGGAAGTTCTGATATTCCAAACTAATTTATGAGCAGATAAAAAAATGCCGTTCTTATTTAATTTCTACGCGAAAATGTTTCAAGTCGTTCGATTTTTTTTTCCAAAACATTAAGATTATTCACACTAACTAAAATACAGCGTTGGGACACAGATTCAATATTGACAAATAAATATAACAAAAAACCTCTTAAAAAACCACAAAATGGCATTCCAATGCAAAACAATTCAATAAATTGGTCAAAATTTTAAAACTATGGTGACATTCAAATTATGGGAAATAGTCATCTTACTCTTGAACGGCGAATTTGTAACATTTTGAAAGTTGAGCATTGAAGATTTTTTGAGAACATTTCTGCAATGTTGTTGGAAGAAGAGATAAATGCATAAAATTGTATTTATGAATTTAATTTTAGTGCTAATTGTGGTATGATTGTTGAAATCTATCTTGAAAAATTTTGACGGGTTATAGTAGAAAACCTAATAGCATATCCCATTGTATAATTTTTTTTAATATTTTTATTCGATTTCTGCTCTTTAAAATAAAATATACAGTTCACAGTTTTCTTTTTTTTTCGGCTACTCATTAGAAAGTTGATAGCAAAATAATTGGATGTTTGAGTTTCCTAATTTGACAACGACAAACAGACTAATTGTGAATTTATGCGTTTTTTGGCAAACCAGAATAATTTTTGGAGCTTTATTTATGGATTTTTATTGTCTGTCAACAGTAGTTTGATTGTTGAAAATTTTTCTATGTTTTAGAATTAACGTTGTAAACAGTCTGATTACCATATCCTATTTGAATAAAATTAAAAATTTAGAGATTTTTTAAATATCTGTTTCTTAAAATTCAATGGACCGACCGTTCGCTGAAATATCTTTTTTTATTTCTGCTTCACGCAAGTGCATGGAATACAAAATAGCTTAATACTTAAGCTTTTGAATTCGAAGATGTGCAGTTTTTATTCAAAGATAGTCAACAATATTGGCTGCTTTGAATACTGATCAAACACACTATCTCAAATGTATCACAGACAAACAGAACTATTGAAATTTTTTCAGAAATTTGCTTTTATTTATAGATTTTTATTGCCCGCCAATTGTGGTAAATCCTGGAAATGTTGGTAGATTTTAGACTTTACCTCGCGAATAGTCTGTTCGGCTATTTATCGGGCAAATCAGAATAATTTTAGAGCCTATTTTTATTGTCTGCCCAATAGTTGTATGATTATTGAAAAACCTCAATATTTTGGTAGATTTTAGACGTTAACTTATAAATAATCTCTTTAGCATATCCTATTTTAATAAAAATTAAAAATTTGGAGATTTCCCTAATTTCTGTTTCTAAGAATTCAATATCTCAATTGTATCACGCACAAACAGAACGATTGTAAATTTTTTTCAGAAATTTGCTTTTTTTGGCAAACCAGATACATTTTTGGCATTATAATTATAGATTTTCATTGCCTTCCATTTGTGGTATAATTGTTGAAAATCCTGTAAATTTTGGTATGTTTTAAACTTTAACCTTGAAAATAGTCTGATTAGCATATCCTATTCGAATAATAATTTATAGATTTTTTCGTTTTCTGTTCCTTAAAATTCGATCGATCGACCGTTCGCTAACGTATCTAATTTTTTTCTGCTTCACACTAGTATATTAAAGACAAATTAGTATAATACTAAGGTTCAGTTTTTTGTTTGAAGATATGCAATAGAAAACTATTGTATATTTTGAATCATGAACACATACAATATCTCAAATGTATTACGACAAACAGAACGATTGTATATTTCTTTAGAAATTTACTTTTTGGTAAAACCAGAATAATTTTTGGACCTATGTTAACTGATTTTTATTGTCTGCCAATAGTAGTTTGATTTTTAAAAAATCCAAGAAATTTTGGAAATTTTAAGACTTAACGTTGTAAATAGTTGAATTTACGTATCCTATTTGGAAAAAGAAAAAAAAAATTAAAAAATTTAGCCATTTTTTCTATTTGTTTCTCAAAACTCAGTAGTTTAATCAGACATTTGCGTTTTCAGCAAACCAGGATAATTTTTGGAGCTATATTTATGTACTAACTACTTGAAGAACAGTAGAAAACTGGGAAGTAAAGTGTTTTGATACTTACCTTTCTTAATGTAGAGATTGCAACAAAAGTATAGGTCGCTTTTACATTCTGAAAAGTAGTCTATCTAAAATAAACTAAGACAAACAGAGCGGCCAAAAATCTAACCATTTTTCTCGAAGAGTATGATTAAGAGTCTTTGTCGATAAGAACAATCACTGTAGAAACCATTAAACTTCGATAATATATATGTGGATTCTAATTATCTGGATGCTGTGGTAAGACGCGGAAAAATCTTCAAAAATTCGGGAAAGTTTTCAGAGTAAACTTAAAAATAGTTGGATTAGCATAATCTAATTCTTAAATTAATCGAAATTTTTCAATTTTGTTGGAGTTCCTTGACGTAAATATTCCTACAGTGTATGCTGTTTGTTATAAACTGGCGGACATTAAGAACAATTCAATGTAAATCCGGTTGGGAGTTATAGCATATTCTGTGAATATTGAAGTTACAAAAATTGTAACTTTAAAACTCTTGGAAAAATATGCTATCTCAAATCTGTTAAGACAAATAGGACATTCTTGGATTTTTCTCAAAAAATTCTATTTTTGGCAAAACAGATAAATGTTTTGAATTATATTTATAGATTTTATTTGCCTTCATATTGTGGTAAGAGTTGGTAAAATCTTCGATATTTTTGAAAGTTCTCGTAGTTAACATAAATATAGTCTGTTGAGCATATCCGGACATCCTTTAAAATTGCAATATTTCTTATTGTTCTAGGGCGTCTTTGCATAAATTTTGCTACTAATTTAACTAACTACTTGAAGACCAGTAGAAAACAGAAAGCGAAGGGTTTTAATACTTATCTTAATTAATGTGAATATTCCATCAAAGGTAAAGGTCGCTTTTACATTCTAATAGGCAACCAACTTAAATCAACAAAGGCAAAAAGAACAGTCTAAAATCTAACTCATTTCTCTACATGAGTTTGATTCATTGTCGCTGTCAATAAGAACACTCATTGTAGAAAACACGAAACTTCGATAATATATATGTGAATTCTAATAATCTGGATGTTGTGGTAAGTCGCGAAAAAATCTTCAAAATTCGGGAAGGTTTTCGGAGAAAATTTAAAAATAGTTGGGTAAGCATAATCTAATTCTTAAATTATCCAAATTGTTGAATTTTGTTAGAGTTCCTTAACGAAAATATTAGTATAGTTTTTGCTGTTTGTTATAAACTGGCAGACATTGAAAAAAATTCAATGTAAATCCAATTGGGAGTTATAGCTTATTCTGTGAATATTGCAGTTACAAAGATTGTAACTTTAACACTCCTGGAAAAATACGTTATCTCTAATCTGTTGACAAAAAAATTCTATTTTTGGCAAAACAGATAAATGTTTTGAATTATATTTATAGATTTTATTTTCCAGCAAATTGTGTTAAGAATTTGTAAAATCTTCGATATTTTTGAAGATTTTCGTAGTTAGCATGGATATAGTCTGATGAGCATATCCTATCCTTAAAAATTACATTATTTCTTATTGTTCTAGGGCGTCTTTGCATAAATTTTGCTACCAATTTAACTAACTACTTGAAGACCAGAAAAAAACTGAAAGCAAAGTGTTTTAATACTTATCTTAATTAATGTGAATATTGCATCAAAGGTAAAGGTCGCTTTTACATACTAATAAATAGCCTACTTAAATCAACTTAGACAAACAGAGACAAACAGAACAGTCTAAAATCTAACACATTTTTCTTCAAGAGTTTGATTCAGAGTCGCTGTCAATAAGAACACTCATTGTAGAAAACAAGAAAATTCGATAATATATATGTGAATTCTAATTATCTGGATGTTGTTTTCCGAGGAAACTTAAAAATAGTTGGATTAGCATGATCTAAGTCTTAGAATATCGAAATTGTTGAATTTTGTTAGAATTCCTATACGTCAATATTCCTTCAATGTTTGCTGATTGTTATAAACTGGCAGACATTGAGAAAAATTCAATGTTAATCCGGTTGGGAGTTATTGCTTATTCTGTGAATATTGCAGTTACAAAATTTGTGATATCTCAAATTTGTTGAATAAAAAAAATTATATTTTTGGCAGATCAGATAAATGTTTTGAAATATATTTATAGATTTTATTTGCCTGCATATTGTGGAAAGAATTGGTAAAATCTTCTATATTTTTGAAGGTTACACAAATTGTCACTTTAACACTCTTCAAAAATACGCTATCTCAAATCTGTTAAGACAAATAAAACATTCTTGGATTTTTTCAAAAAATTAAATTTTTGGCAAAACAAATAAACGTTTTTAATTTTATTTATAGATTTTGTTTGCCTGCATATTGTGGTAAGAATTGTAAAATCTTCGACATTTTTGAAGGTTTTCGTAGTTAGCTTGAAAATAGTCTGATGAGCATATCCTATCCTTTAAAATTACAATATTTCTTATTGTTCAAGGGTGTCTTTGCATAAATTTTGCTACCAATTTAACTAACTACTTGAATACCAGTAGAAAACAGAAAGCAAAGTGCTTTAATACTTATCTTAATTAATGTGAATATTGCATTAAAAGTAAAGGTCTCTTTTACATTCTAATAAGTAGCCTACTTAAATCAACGATGACAAACAGAACAGTCTAAAATCTAACTCATTTTTCTTCAAAAGTTTGATTCAGAATCGCTGTCAATAAGAATACCCATTGTAGAAAACATTAAACTTCAATAATATATACGTGAAATCTAATTATCTGGATGTTGTAGTAAGTCGCGGAAAAATCTTCAAAATTCGGGAAGGTTTTCGGAGTAAACTTAAAAATAGTTGGGTTAGCATAATCTAATTCTTAAATTAACGAAATTGTTGAATTTCGTTGGAGTTCCTTTACGTAAATAATCCTACTGTGTTTGCTGTTTGTTATAAACTGGCGGACATTCAGAAAAATTCAATGTAAATAAGGTAGGGATTTCTAGCTTATTCTGTGAATATTGCAGTTAAAATATTTGTCACTTTTACGATCTTGAAAAATACGCCATCCAAATCTGTTAAGACAAATAAACATTCTTGGATTTTTTTCAAAAACGGTATTTTTGACAAAACAGATAAATGTTTTGAATTATATTTATAGATTTTATTTGCCTACATATTGTGGTAGGTACTTGAAGAACAGTAGAAAACTGAAAGCAAAGTGTTTTAATACTTATTTTAATTAATGTGAATATTGCATCAAAAGTAAAGGTCGCTTTTACATTCTAATAAGTAGCATAATTAAATCGACGATATCAAACAGAACAGTCTAAAATCAACTCATTTTCCTTCAAGAGTTTGATTCAGAGTCGCTCTCAGTAAGAACACTCATTGTAGGAAACACTAAACTTCGATAATATATGTGTGAATTCTAATTATCTGGATGTTGCAGTAAGTCGCGGAAAAATCTGCAAAATGCGGGAAGGTTTTCGGAGTAAACTTAAAAATAGTTGGGTTAGCATAATCTAATTCTTAAATTATCGAAATTGTTGAATTTTGCTGGAGTTCCTTTACGTAAATATTCCTACAGTGTTTGCTGTTTGTTATAAACTGGTGGACATTGAGAAAAATTCAATGTAAAACCGGTTGGGAGTTATAGCTTATTCTGTGAATATTGCAGTTACAAAAATTGTCACTTTAACACTCTTGAAAAATGCGCTATCTCAAATCTGTTAAGACAAATGAAACATTCTTGGATTTTTTTCAAAAAATTGTATTTTGCAAAACAGATAAATGTTTTGTCTTATATTTATAGATTTTATTTGCCTGCATATTGGGGTAAGAATATGTAAAATCTTCGTCATTTTTGACCGTTTTCGTAGTTAGCATGAATGTAGTCTGTTGAGCATATCCGGACATCCTTTCCAATTACAATATTTTTTATTGTTCTAGGGCGTCTTTGCATAAATTTTCCTACCAATTTAACTAACTACTTGAAGACCAGTAGAAAACTGAAAGCAAAATGTTTTAATACATACCTTAATTAATGTGAATATTGTATCAAAAGTAAAGGTCGCTTCTACATTCTAATAAGTAGCCTACTTAAATCCACGATATCAAACAGAACAGTCTAAAATCAACTCATTTTTCTTCAAGAGTTTGATTCAGAGTCGCTCTCAGTAAGAACACTCATTGTAGAAAACACTAAACTTCGATAATATATATGTGAAATCTAATTATCTGGATGTTGCAGTAAGTAGCGGAAAAATCTGCAAAATTCGGGAAGGTTTTTGTAGGAAACTTAAAAATAGTTGGGTTAGCATAATCTAATTTTTAAATTACCAAAATTGTTGAATATGTTTGGAGTTCCTTTACGTAAATATTCCTACAGTGATTTCTGTTTGTTATAAACTGGCGGGCATTGAGAAAATTTCAATGTAAATTCTGTTGAGATTTTAGCTTATTCTGTAAATATTGCAATTAAAAAATTGTCACTTCAACACTCTTGAAAAATACGCTTTCTCAAATCTGTTAAGACAAATAAAACATTCATGGAGTTTTATCAAAAAATTGTATTTTTGGCAAAACAGATAAATGTTTTGAATTATATTTAATGATTTTATTTGCCTGCATATTGTGGTAAGAATTTGTAAAATCTTTGTCATTTTTGAAATTTCTCGTAGTTAGCATGAATATAGTCTGTTGAGCATATCCGGACATCCTTTAAAATTACAATATTTCTTATTGTTCTAGGGTGTCTTTGATTAAACTTTGCTACCAATTTCACTAACTACTTGAAGACCAGTTGAAAACAGAAAGCAAAGGGTTTTAATACTTATCTTAATTAATGTGAATATTGCATCAAAGGTAAAAGTCGCTTTTACATTCTAACAAGTAACCTACTTAAATCGACAAAGACAAACAGAACAGTCTAAAATATAACTCATTTTTCTTCAAGAGTTTGATTCAGAGTCGCTGTCAATAAGAACACTCATCATAGAAAACACGAAACTTCGATAATATATATGTGAATTTCAATTATCTGGATGTTGTAGTAAGTCGCGGAAAAATCTTCAAAATTCGGGAAGGTTTTCGAAATAAAATTAAAAATAGTTGGGTTAGCAGAATCTAATTCTTAAATTATCGAAATTGTTGAATTTTGTTAGAGTTCCTTTACGTGAATAATCCTACAGTGTTTGCTGTTTGTTAAAAACTGGCGGACATTGAGAAAAATTCAATGTAAGTCCGGTTGGGAGTTATAGCTTATTCTGTGAATATTGCAGTTAAAAAATTGTCACTTCAACACTCTTGAAAAATACGCTATCTCAAATCTGTTAAGACAAATAAAACATTCATGGAGTTTTTTCAAAAAATTGTATTTTTGGGAAAACAGATAAATGTTTTGAATTATATTTATAGATTTTATTTGCCTGCATATTGTGGTAAGAAATTGTAAAATCTTTGTCATTTTTGAAGGTTCCCGTAGTTAGCATGAATATAGTCTGTTGAGCATATCCGGACATCCTTTAAAATTACAATATTTCTTATTGTTCTAGGGCGTCTTTGATTAAACTTTGCTACCAATTTAATAAACTACTTGAAGACCAGTTAAAAACAGAAAGCAAAGGGTTTTAATACTTATCTTAATTAATGTGAATATTGCATCAAAGGTAAAAGTCGCTTTTACATTCTAACAAGTAACCTACTTAAATCGACTAAGACAAACAGAACAGTCTATAATATAACTCATTTTTCTTCAAGAGTTTGATTCAAAGTCGCTGTCAATAAGAACACTTATTGTAGAAAACACAAAACTTCGATAATATATATGTGAATTTCAATTATCTGGATGTTGTAGTAAGTCGCGGAAAAATCTTCAAAATTCGGGAAGGTTTTCGTCGGAAACTTGAGAATAGTTGGGTTTGCATAATCTGATTCTTAAATTATCGAAATTGTTGAATTTTGTTGGAGTTCCTTTACGTAAATATTCTTACAGTGTTTGCTGTTTGTTATAAACTGTCGAACAATGAGAAAAATTCAATGTAAATTCGGTTGGGAGTTATAGCTTATTCTGTGAATATTGCAGTTAAAAAATTGTCACTTTAACACTCTTGAAAAATACGCTATCTCAAATCTGTTAAGACAAATAAAACATTCTTGGATGGTTTTCAAAAAATTTTATTTTTGGCAAAACAGATAAATGTTTTAATTAATATTTACAGATTTCATTTGCCTGCATATTGTGGTAAGAATTTGTAAAATCTTCGACATTTTTGAAGGTTTTCGTAGTTAGCTTAAAAAAAGACATATGAGCATATCCTATCCTTTAAAATTACAATATTTCTTATTGTTCAAGTGTGTCTTTGCAAAAACCAATTTAACGAATTATTTGAAGACCAGTAGGAAACTGAAAGCAATCTGTGTTATTATTTATTTTGATCAATCTGAAGATTGCATCAAAAGTAAAGGTCGATTTTACATTCTAAAAAGTAGGCTACCGAAAATCAAGTAAGACAAACAGAACAGTCTAAAATCTAACACATTTTTATCGAATACTTTGATTCAGAGTCGTTGTCAATTAGAACACTCATTGTAGAAAACACTAAACTTCTATAAAAATATATGTGAATTCTAATTATCTGGATTTTGTACTAAGTCGCGGAAAAATTTTCAAAATTCGGGAAGGTTTTCGGAGTAAACTTAAAAATAGTTGGGTTAGCATAATCTAATTCTTAAATTATTGAAATTGTTGAATTTTGTTGGAGTTCCTTTACGTAAATATTCCTACAGTGTTTGCTGTTTGTTATAAACTGGCGGACATTGAGAAAAATTCGATGTAAAACCGGTTGGAATTTATAGCTTATTCTGTGAATATTGCAGTTACAAAAATTGTCACTTTTACACTCTTGAAAAATACGCTATCTCAAATCTGTTAAGACAAATAAAACATTCTTGGATTTTTTTCAAAAAATTGTGTTAATTTGCCTGCATATTGTGTTAAGAATTTGTAAAATCTTTGACATTTTTGAAGGTTTTCGTAGTTAGCATAAATATATTCTGATGAGCATATCCTATCCTTTAAAATTACAATATTCCTTTTTGTTCTAGGGCGTCTTTGCATAAATTTTACTACCAATTTAATTAACTACTTGAAGACCAGTAGAAAACAGAAAGCAAAGGGTTTTAATACTTATCTTAATTAATGTGAATACTGCATCAAAAGTAAAGGTCGCTTTTACATTCTAATAAGTAGCTTTCTTAAGTCAACGAGGACAAACAGAACAGTCTAAAATCTAGCTCATTTTCCTTCAAGAGTTATATTCAGAGTCGTTGTCAATAAGAACACTCATTGTAGAAAACATTAAACTTCGATAATATATATGTGGATTCTAATTATCTTGATGTTGTGGTAAGTCGCGGAAAAATCTTAAAATTCAGGAAGGTTTTCGGAGTAAACTTAAAAATAGTTAGGTTAGCATAATCTAAGTCTTAAATTATCAATATTGTTTAATTTTGTTCGAGTTCCTTTACGTAAATATTTCCACAGTGTTTGCTGTTTGTTATAAACTGGCGGACATTGAGAAAAATTCAATGTAAATCCGGTTGGGAGTTATAGCGTATTCTGTGAATATTGCAGTCAAAAAATTGTCACTTTTACACTCTTGAAAAATACACTATCCCAAATCTGTTAAGACAAATAAAACATTCTTGGTTTTTTTTTCAAAAAATTGTATTTTTGGCAAAACAGATAAATGTTTTGAATTATGTTTTTAGATTTTATTTGCCTGCATATTCTGATAAGAATATGTAAAATCTTCTTCATTTTTGAAGGTTTTCGTAGTTAGCATGAATATATTCTGTTGAGCATATCCTCTCCTTTAAAATTACAATGTTTCTTATTGTTCTAGGGCGTCTTTGCATAAATTTTGCTACCAATTTAACTAACTACTTGAAGACGTGAAGAAAGCAGAAATCAAAGGGTTTTAATACTTATCTTAATTAATGTGAATATTGCATCAAAAGTAAAGGTCGCTTTTACATTCTAATAAGTAGCCTACTTAAATTAACTAAGACAAACATAACAGTGTTAAATCTAACTCATTTTTCTTAAAGAGATGGATTTAGAGTCGCTGCCAATAAGAACACTCATTGTAGAAAACACTAAACTTCGTTAATATATATTTGAATTCTAATTATCTGGATGTTGTAGTAAGTCGCGGAAAAAATTTAAAAATTCGGGAAGGTTTTCGGAGGAAACTTAAAAATAGTTGGGTTAGCATAATTTAAATCTTAAATTATCGAAATTTTGGAATTTTGTTAGAGTTCCCATAAGTCAATATTCCTACAGTGTTTGCTGATTATTATAAACTGGCTCACATTGAGAAAAATTCAATGTAAACCCGGTTGAGAGTTATTGCTTATTCTGTGAATATTGCTGTTACAAATATTGTCACTTTATAAATCTTTAAAAATACGCTATCTCAAGTCTGTTAAGACAAATAAAGCATTCTTGAATTTTTTTCAAAAAATGGAATTTTTGACAAAACTGATAAATGTTTTGAATTGTATTTATAGATTTTATTTGCTTGCATATTTTGGTAAGAATATGTAAAATCTTCGTCATTTTTGAAGGTTTTCGTAGTTAGCATGAATATAGTCTGTTGAGCATATCCGGACATCTTTAAAATTACAATATTTCTTATTGATATAAGGTGTCTTTGCTTAAATTTTTTCCACCAATTTAACTAACTACTTGAAGACCAGTAGAAATCTGAAAGCAAAGTGTTTTAATACATATCTTAATTAATGTAAATATTGCATCAAAAGTAAAGTCGCTTTTACATTCTAATGAGTAGCCTACTTAAATTAACGATGACAAACAGAACAGTCTAAAATCTAACTAATTTTCCCTCAAGAGTTTGATTCAGAGTAGCTGTCAATAAGAACACTCATTGTAGAAAACACGAAACATCGATAATATATATATGTGAATTCTAATTATCTGGATGTTGTAGTAAGTCGCGGAAAAATCTTTAAAATTCGGGAAGGTTTTCGTAGTAAACTTAAAAATTGTTGGGTTAGCATAATCTAATTCTTAAATTATCGAAATTGTTTAATTTTGTTGGAGTTCCTTTACGTAAATATTCCTACTGTGTTTTCTGTTTGTTATAAACTGGCGGACATTGAGAAAAATTTAATGTAAATTCGGTAGGGAGTTGTAGCTCATTCTGTGAATATTGCAATTAAAAAAATTGTCACTTTGACACTGTTGAAAAATACGCTATCTCAAATCTGTTAAGACAAATAAAAGATTCTTGGATTTATTTCAAAAAATTGTATTTTTGGCAAATCAGATAAATGTTTTAAATTATATTTATAGATTTTATTTGCCTGCATATTGTGGCAAGAATTTGTAAAATCCTCGACATTTTTGAAGGTTTTCGTAGTTAGCATAAATATTGTCTGATGAGCATATCCTATCCTTTAAATTTACAATATTCCTTATTGTTCTAGGCCGTATTTGCATAAATTTTTTCTACCAATTTAACTAACTACTTGAAGACCAGTAGAAAACAGAAAGCAAAGGGTTTAAATACTTATCTTAATTAAAGTAAATATTGCATCAAAAGTAAAGGTCGCTTTTACATTCTAATAAGTAGCCTACTTAAATTAACGATGACGAACAGAACAGTGTAAAATCTAACTCATTTTCTTTCAAGAGTTGATTCAGAGTCGCTTTCAATAAGAATACTCATTGTAGAAAACACTGAACTTCGATAATATTGATATATGTGAAATCTAATTATCTGGATGTTGTAGTAAGTCGAGGAAAAATCTTCAAAATTCGGGAAGGTTTTCGGAGTAAACTTAAAAATTGTTATGTTAGCATAATCTAATTCTTAAATTATCGAAATTTTTGAATTTTGTTAGAGTTCCTTTACGTAAATATTCCTACAGTGTTTGCTGTTTGTCATAAACTGACAAACATTGAGAAAAATTCAATGCAAATTCGGTAGTGATTTGAAGCTTATTCTGTGAATATTGCAGTTAAAAAAATTGTCACTTTGACACTCTTGAAAAATACGCTATCTCAAATCTGTTAAGGCAAAAAAAAAATAATCTTGAATTTTTTACAAAAAATTGTATTTTTGGCAAAACGGATAAATGTTTTGAACTGTATTTATAGATTTTATTTGCCTGCATATTGTGGTAAGAATTTGTTAAATCCTCGTCATTTTTGAAGGTTTTCGTAGTTAGCATGAATATAGTTCGTTGAGCATATCCGGACATCCTTTAAAATTACAATATTTCTTATTGTTCTAGAGCGTCTTTGCATAAATTTTGCTACCAATTTAACTAACTACTTGAAGACCAGTAGAAAACTTAAAGCAAAGGGTTTTAATTCTTATCTTAATTAATGTGAATATTGCATCAAAAGTAAAGGTCTTTTTTACATTCTAATAAGTAGCTTTCTTAAATCAACTAAGACAAACAGAGCAGTTTAAAATCTAACTCATTTTCCTTCAAGAGTTTGATTCAGAGTCGCTGGTAATAAGAACACTCATTGTAGAAAACACTAAACTTCGATAATATATATTTGAATTCTAATTATCTGGATGTTGTAGTAAGTCGCGGAAAATCTTCAAAATTCTGGAAGGTTTTCGGAGTAAACTTAAAAATAGTTGGGTAAGCATAATCTAATTCTTAAATTATCGAAATTGTTGAATTTTGTTGGAGTTCCTTTACGTAAATATTCCTACAGTGTTTGCTGATTGTTATAAACTGGCGGAATTTGAGAAAAAATTAAATGTAAATCCGGTTGGAAGTTGTAGCTTATTCTGTGAATATTGCCGTTAAAAAATGTCCCTTTAACACTCTAGAAAAATACGCTAACTCAAATCTGTTAAGACAAATAAAACATTCTTGGATTTTTTTCAAAAAATTGTATTTTTGGCAAAACAGATAAATGTTTTGAATTTTATTTATAGATTTTATTTGCTTGCATATTGTGGTAAGAATTTGTAAAATCTTCGTCATTTTTAAAGGTTCTCGTAGTTAACATAAATATAGTCTGATGAGCATGTCATATCCTTTAAAATTACAATATTCCCTATTGTTCTAGGGCGTCTTTGCATAAATTTTTTCTACCAATTTAACTAACTACTTTAAGGCCAGTAGAAAATTGAAAGCAAAGTGTTTTAATACTTATCTTAATTAATGTGAATATTGCATCAAAGGTAAAAGTCTCTTTTACATTCTAATAAGTAGCCTACTTAAATCAACGATGACAAACAGAACTGTCTAAAATCTAACTCATTTTCTTTCAAGAGTTTGATTCAGAGTCGCTTTCAATAAAAACACTCATTGTAGAAAACACTAAACTTCGATAATATATATTTGAATTCTAATTATCTGGATGTTGTAGTAAGTCGAGGAAAAATCTTCAAAATTCGGGGAGGTTTTTGGAGGAAACTTAAAAAGAGTTGGGTTATCATAATCTAAGTCTTAAATTATAGAAATTGTTGAATATTGTTAGAGTTCCTTCCTATAAGGCAATATTCCTACAATTTTTGCTGATTGTTATAAACTGGCGGACATTGAGAAAAATTCAATGTAAATCTGGTTGGGAGATTTTGCTTATTCTGTGATTATTGCAGTTGCAACAATTGTCACTTTAACACTTTTGAAAAATACGCTATCTCAAATCTGTTAAGACAAATAAAACATTCTTGGATTTTTTTCAAAAAATTGTATTTTTGGAAAAACAGATAAATGTATTGAATTATATTTATAGATATCATTTGCCTGCATATTGTGGTAAGAATTTGTAAAATCTTCAACATTTTTTAAAGGTTTTTTCGTAGTTAGTATAAATATAGTCTGATGAGCATATCCTATCCTTTAAAATTACAATATTCCCAATTGTTCTAGGGCGTCTTTGCCTAAATTTTCCTACCAATTTAACCATCTACTTGAAGACCAGTAGAAAACGGAAAGCAAAATGTTTTAATACTTATCTTAATTAATGTGAATATTGCATCAAAAGTAAAGGTCTCTTTTACATTCTAATAAGTAGCCTACTTAAATCAACGATGACAAACAGAACTGTCTAAAATCTAACTCATTTTCTTTCAAGAGTTTGATTCAGAGTCGCTTTCAATAAGAACACTCATTGTAGAAAACACTAAACTTCGATAATATATATTTGAATTATAATTATCTGGATGTTGTTGTAAGTCCCGGAAAAATCTTCAAAATTCGGGAAGGTTTTCGGAGTAAACTTAAAAATAGTTGGGTTATTATAATCTAATTCTTAAATTATCGAAATTGTTGAATTTTGTTGGAGTTCCTTTACGTAAATATTCCTACAGTGTTTGCTGATTGTTATAAACTGGCGGACATTGAGAAAAATTTAATGTAAATCCGGTTGGAAGTTGTAGCTTATTCTCTGAATATTGCAGTTAAAAAAATGTCACTTTACCACTCGTGAAAAATACACTATCTCAAATCTGTTAAGACAAATAAAACATTCTTGGATTTTTTTCAAAAAATTATATTTTTGGCAAAAGAAATAAATGATTTGAATTGTATTTATAGATTTTATTTGCCTGCATATTGTGGTAAAAATTTGTAAAATCTTCGTCATTTTTGAAGGTTCTCGTAGTTAGCTTGAATATAGTCTGTTGAGCATATCCAGACATCCTTTAAAATTACTAAATTTCTTATTGTTCGAGGGCGCCCCCCCCCCCCCACCCCACCCCCCCCCCCCCCCCCCCCCCCCCCCCCCCCCCTCTCTTCCATAAATTTTGCTACTAATTTAACTAACTACTTGAAGACCCTAGTAGAAAACTGAAACCAAAGTGTTTTAATACTTTTCTTAATTAATGTGAATATTGCATAAAAAAAAGTAAAGGTTTCTTTTACATTCTAATAAGTAGCCTACTTAAATCTACTAAGACAAACAGAACAGTCTAAAATCTAACACATTTTTCTTCAAGAGATTGATTCATAGTCGCTATCAATAAGAACACTCATTGTAGAAAACACGAAACTTCGATAATATATATTTGAATTATAATTATCTGGATGTCGTGGTAAGTCGCGGAAAAATTTTCAAAATTCGGGAAGGTTTTCGGAGTAAACTTAAAAATAGTTGTGTTAGCATAATCTAATTCTTAAATTATCGAAATTGTTGAATTTTGTTGGAGTTCCTTTACGTTAATATTCTTACAGTGTTTGCTGATTGTTATAAACTGGCGGACATTGAGAAAAATTCAATGTAAATCCGGTTACGAGTTATTGCTTATTCTGTGAATATTGCAGTTACAAAAATTGTCACTTTATCAATCCTGAGAAATACGCTATGTCAAATCTGTTAAGACAATTTTTCAATAAAAACACTCATTGTAGAAAACACTAAACTTCTATAATATATATTTGAATTTTAATGATCTGGATGTTGTAGTAAGTCGCGGAAAAATCTTCAAAATTCGGGAAGTTTTTTGGAGTAAACTTAAAAATAGTTGGGTTAGAATAATCTAATTCTTAAATTATCGAAATTGTTTAATTTTGTTGGAGTTCCTTTACGTAAATATTCCTACAGTGTTTGCTGTTCGTTATAAACTGGCGGACATTGAGAAAAATTCAATGTAAATCAGGATGGGAGTTGAAGCTTATTCTGTGAATATTGCAGTTACAAAAATCGTCACTTTAACACTCTTGAAAAATACGCCATCTCAAATCTGTTAAGACAAATAAAACATTCTTGGATTTTTTTAAAAAATTGTATTTTTGACAAAACAGATAAATGTTTTGAATTACATTTATAGATTTTATTTGCCTGCTTTTTGTGGAAAGAATATGTAAAATCTTCGTCATTTATGAAGGTTTTCGTAGTTAGCATGAATATAGTCTGTTGAGCATGTCCGGACATACTTTAAAATTACAATGTTTCTTATTGTTCTAGGGCGTCTTTGCATAAATTTTGCTACCAATTTAACTAACTACTTGAAGACCAGTAGAAAAAAAACCAAATGGTTTGAACACTTATCTTAATTAATGTGAATATTGCATCAAAGGTAAAGGTCGCTTTTACATTCTAATAAGTAGCGTACTTATATCAACTAAGAAAAATAGAACATAGAACAGTCTAAAATCTAACTCATTTTTCTTCAAGAGTTTGATTCAGAGTCGCTGTCAATAAGAACACTTATTGTAGAAAACACTAAACTTCGATAATATACAAATGTGAATTCTAATTATCTGGATGTTGTAGTAAGTCGCGAAAAAATCTTCAAAATTCGGGAAGGTTTTCGGAGGAAACTTTAAAATAGTTGGGTTAGCATAATCTAAATCTTAAATTATCTAAATCGTTGAATTTTGTTAGAGGTCCTATATATCAATATTTCTACAATGTTTGCTGATTGTTATAAGCTGGCGAAAATTGAGTCAAATTCAATGTAAATCCGTTTGAGAGTTATTGCTTATTCTTTCAATATTGCAGTATACGCTATCTCAAATCTGTTAAGAAAAAATAAAACATTCTTGGATTTTTTTCAAAAATTTTTATTTTTGGCAAAACAGATAAATTTTTTGAATTATATTTATAGATTTTATTTGCCTGCATATTGTGGTAAGAATTTGTAAAATCTTCGACATTTTTGAAGGTTGTCGTAGTTGGCATAAATATAGTCTGATTAGCATATCCTATCCTTTAAAACTACAATATTCCTTAATGTTCTAGGGCGTCTTTGCATAATTTTTTGCTAGCAATTTAACTAACTACTTGAAGGCCAGTAGAAAACTGAAAGCAAAGTGTTTTAATATATATCTTAATTAATGTAAATATTGCATCAAAAGTAAAGGGTCGCTTTTATATTCTAATAAGTAGTCTACTTAAATTAACGATGACAAACAGAACAGTCTAAAATCTAACTCATTTTCCTTCAAGAGTTTGAATCAGAGTCGCTGTCAATAGGAACACTCATTGTAGAAAACACTAAACTTCGATAATATATATATATATGTGAATTCTAATTATCTGGATGTTGTAGTAAGTCGCGGGAAAAATCTTCTAAATTCGGTAAGGTTCTCGGAGTAAACTTAAAAATTGTTGTTGGTTTAGCATAATCTAATTCTTAAATTATCGAAATTGTTTTATTTTGTTGGAGTTCCTTTACGTAAATATTCCTGCAGTGTTTGCTGTTTGTTATAAACTGGCGGACATTGAGAAAAATTCAATGTAAATCCGGTTGGGAGTTGTAGCTTATTATACGCTATCTCAAATCTGTTAAGACAAATAAAACATTCTTGAATTTCTTTCAAAAAATTGTATTTTTGGCAAAACAGATAAATGTTTTGAATTGTATTTATAGATTTTATTTGCCTACATATTATGGTAAGAATTTGTAAAATCTTCGTCATTTTTGAAGGTTCTCGTAGTTAGCATGAATATAGTGTGTTGAGCATATCCGGACATCCTTTAAAATTACAATGTTTCTTATTGTTCTAGGGCGTCTTTGCATAAATTTTTGCTACCAATTTAACTAACTACTTGAAGACCAGCAGAAAACTGAAAGCAAAGTGTTTTAATACTTATTTTAATTAATGTGAATATTGCATCAAAAGTAAAGGTCTCTTTTACATTCTAATAAGTAGCCTACTTAAATCAACGATGACAAACAGAACAGCCTAGAATCTAACTCATTTTTCTTCAAGAGTTTGATTCTGAGTCGCTGTCAATGAGAACATTCATTGTAGAAAACACTAAACTTCGATAATATATATTTGAATTCTAATGATCTGGATGTTGTTGTAAGTCGCGGGAAAATCTTCAAAATTCGGGACGTCTTTCGGAGTAAACTTTAAAATAGTTGGGTTAGCATAATTAAATTCTTAAATTATCGAAATTGTTGAATTATATTGGAGTTCCTTTACGTAAATATTCCTACCTTGTTTGCTGTTTGTTATAAACTGGCGGACATTGAGAAAAATACAATTTAAATCCGGTAGCGATTTGTAGCTTATTCTGTGAATATTGCAGTTAAAAAAATGTCATTTTGACACTCTTGAAAATTACGCCATCTCAAATCTGTTAAGACAAATTTTTTTCAAAAAATTGTATTTTTGGCAAAACAGTAAAATGTTTTAAATTATATTTATAGATTTTATTTGCCTGCATATTGGAGTAAGAATTTGTAAAATCTTCAACATTTTTGAAGGTTTTCGTAGTTAGCATAAATATAGTCTGATTAGCATATCCTATCCTTTAAAATTACAATATTCCTTATTGTTCTTGGGCGTCTTTGCATAATATTTTGCTACCAATTTAACTAACTACTTGAAGACCAGTAGAAAACTGAAAGCAAAGTGTTTTAATACATATCTTAATTAATGTAAATATTGCATCAAAAGTAAAGGCCGCTTTTACATTCTAATAAGTAGCCTACTTAAATAAACGATGACAAACAGAACAGTCTGAAATCTAAATTATTTTCCTTCAAGAGTTTTATAAAGAGTCGCTGTCAATAAGAACACTCATTGTAGAAAACACTAAACTTCGATAATATATATTTGAATTCTAATAATCTGAATGTTATTGTAAGTCGCGGAAAAATCTTCAAAATTCGGGAAGGTTTTCGAAGTAAACTTAAAAATAGTTGGGTTAGCATAATCTAATTCTTAAATTATCGAAATTATTGCATTTTGTTGGAGTTCCTTTACGTAAATATTCCTACAGTGTTTGCTGATTGTTATAAACTGGCGGACATTGAGAAAAATTTCAATGTAAATCCGGTTGGAAGTTGTAGCTTATTCTGTGAATATTGCAGTTAAAAAAATTATCACTTTGAACCTCTTGAGAAATGCGCCATCTTGAATCTGTTAAGACAAATTTTTTTCAAAAAATTGTATTTTTGTCAAAACAGATAAATGTTTTGAATTATATTTATAGATTTTATTTGCCTGCATATAGTGTCAAGAATTTGTAAAATCTTCGACATTTTTGACGGTTTTCGTAGTTAGCGTAAATATAGTCGGATGAGCATATCCTATTCTTTTAAATTACAATATTACTTATTGTTCTAGGGCGTCTTTGCTTAAATTATTTCCACCAATTTAACTAACTATTTGAAGACCAGTAGAAAACTAAAAGATAAGTGTTTTAATACTTATCTTAATTAATGTGAAAATTGCATCAAAAGTAAAGGTCTCTTTTACATTCTAATAGGCAGCCTACTTAAATCAACGATGACAAACAGAACTGTCTAAAATCTAACTCATTTTCCTTCAAGAGTTTGATTCAGAGTCGCTGTCAATAAGAACACTCATTGTAGAAAACACTAAACTTCGATAATAAATATTTGAATTCTAATTATCCGGATGTTGTTGTAAGTCGCGGAAAAATCTTCAAAATTCGGGAAGGTTTTCGGAGTAAACTAAGAAATAGTTGGGTTAGCATAATCTAATTCTCAAATTATCGAAATTATTGAATTTTGTTGGAGTTCCTTTACGTAAATATTCCTACAGTGTTTGCTGATTGTTATAAACTGGCGGACATTTAGAAAAATTCAATGTAAATCCGGTTGGAAGTTGTAGCTTATTCTGTGAATATTGCAGTAAAAATATATGTCACTTTAACACTCTTGAAAAATACGCTATCTCAAATCTGTTAAGACAAATAAAACATTCTTGAATTATTTTCAAAAAATTATATTTTTGGCAAAACAGATAAATGTTTTGAATTGTATTTATAAATTTTATTTGCCTGCATATTGTGGAAAGAATTTGTAAAATCTTCGTCATTTTTGAAGATTCTCGTAGTTAGCATGAATATAGTCTGTTGAGCATATCCGGACATCCTTTAAAATCACAATATTTCCTATTGTTCGAGGGCGTCTTTGCATAAATTTTGCTACCAATTTAACCAACTACTTGAAGACCAGTAGAAAACGGAAACCAAAGGGTTTTAATACTTATCTTAATTAATGTGAATATTGGATCAAAGGTAAAGGTCGCTTTTACATTCTAATAAGTAGCTTTCTTAAATCAACTAAGACCACCAGAACAGTCTAAAATCTAACTCATTTTCCTTCAAGAGTTTGATTCAGAGTCGCTGTCAATAACAACACTCGTTGTAGAAACACTGAACTTCGATAATATATAATTGAATTCTAATTATCTGGATGTTGTAGTTAGTCGCGGAAAAATCTTCAAAATTTGGGAAGGTTTTTGGAGGAAACTTTAAAAGAGTTGGGTTAGCATAATCTAAGTCTTAAATTATCGAAATTGTTGAATTTTGTTAGTGTTCCTATACGTTAATATTCCTACAGTGTTTGCTGATTGTTATAAACTGGCGGACATTGAGAAAAATTCAATGTAAATCTGGTTGGGAGATATTGCTTATTCCGTGAATATTGCAGTTACAACAATTGTCACTTTAACACTTTTGAAAAATACGCTATCTCAAATCTGTTAAGACAAATAAAACATTCTTGGATTTTTTTCAAAAAATTATATTTTTGGCAAAACAGATAAATGTTTTGAATTGTATTTAAAGATTTTATTTGCCTGCATATTGTGGGAAGAATTTGTAAAATCTTTGTCATTTATGAAGGTTCTCGTACTTAGCATGAATATAGTCTGTTGAGCATATCCGGACATCCTTTAAAATTACAATATTTCTTATTATTCGAGGGCGTCTTTGCATAAATTTTGCTACCAATTTAGCTAACTACGTGAAGACCAGTAGAAAACAGAAAGCAAAGGGTTTTAATACTTATCTTAATTAATGTGAATATTGCATCAAAGGTAAAGGTCGCTTTTACATTCTAATAAGTAGCTTTCGTAAATCAACTAAGACAAACAGAACAGTCTAAAATCTAACTCATTTTCCTTCAAGAGTTTGATTCAGAGTCGCTGTCAATAAGAACACTCATGGTAGAAAACACTAAACTTCGATAATATATATTTGAATTCTAATTATCTGGATGTTGTAGTAACTCGCAGAAAAATCATCAAAATTCGTGAAGATTTTTGGAGGAAACTTTGAAAGAGTTGGGTTAGCATAATCTAAGTCTTAAATTATCGAAATTGTTGAATTTTAATAGTGTTCCTATACGTCAATATTCCAACAGTGTTTGCTGATTGTTATAAACAGGCGGAAATTGAAAAAAATTCTATGTAAATCTCGTTGGGAGATAGTGCTTATTCCGTGAATATTGCAGTTACAACAATTGTCACTTTAACACTTTTGAAAAATACGCTATCTCAAATCTGTTAAGACAAATAAAACATTCTTGGATTTTTTTCAAAAAATTGTATTTTTGGCAAAACAGATAAATGTTTTGAATTATATTTATAGATTTTATTTGCCTGCATATTGTGGTAAGAATTTGTAAAATCTTCAACATTTTTGAAGATTTTCGTAGTTAGCATAAATATAGTCTGATGAGCATATCCTATCCTTTAAAATTACAATATTCCCAATTGTTCTAGGGCGTCTTTGCCTAAATTTGGCTACATATTCAACTAACTACTTGAAGACCAGCAGAAAACTGAAAGCAAAGTGTTTTAATACTTATCTTAATTAATGTGAATATTGCATCAAAAGTAAAGGTCTCTTTTACATTCTAATAGGTAGCCTACTTAAATCATCGATGACAAACAGAACAGTCTAAAATCTAACTCATTTTCCTTCAAGAGTTTGATTCAGACTCGCTGTCAATAAGAACACTCATGGTAGAAAACACTAAACTTCGATAATATATATTTGAATTCTAATTATCTGGATGTTGTAGTAACTCGTAGAAAAATCATCAAAATTCGTGAAGGTTTTTGGAGGAAACTTTGAAAGAGTTGGGTTAGCATAATCTAAGTCTTAAATTATCGAAATTGTTGAATTTTGTTAGTGTTCCTATACGTTAATATTCCTACAGTGTTTGCTGATTGTTATAAACTGGCGGACATTGAGAAAAATTCAATGTAAATCTGGTTGGGAGATATTGCTTATTCCGTGAATATTGCAGTTACAACAATTGTCACTTTAACACTTTTGAAAAATACGCTATCTCAAATCTGTTAAGACAAATAAAACATTCTTGGATTTTTTTCAAAAAATTATATTTTTGGCAAAACAGATAAATGTTTTGAATTGTATTTAAAGATTTTATTTGCCTGCATATTGTGGGAGGAATTTGTAAAATCTTTGACATTTATGAAGGTTCTCGTACTTAGCATGAATATAGTCTGTTGAGCATATCCGGACATCCTTTAAAATTACAATATTTCTTATTATTCGAGGGCGTCTTTGCATAAATTTTGCTACCAATTTAGCTAACTACTTGAAGACCAGTAGAAAACAGAAAGCAAAGGGTTATAATACTTATCTTAATTAATGTGAATATTGCATCAAAGGTAAAGGTCGCTTTTACATTCTAATAAGTAGCTTTCGTAAATCAACTTAGACAAACAGAACAGTCTAAAATCTAACTCATTTTCCTTCAAGAGTTTGATTCAGAGTCGCTGTCAATAAGAACACTCATGGTAGAAAACACTAAACTTCGATAATATATATTTGAATTCTAATTATCTGGATGTTGTAGTAACTCGTAGAAAAATCATCAAAATTCGTGAAGGTTTTTGGAGGAAACTTTGAAAGAGTTGGGTTAGCATAATCTAAGTCTTAAATTATCGAAATTGTTGAATTTTAATAGAGTTCCTATACGTCAATATTCCAACAGTGTTTGCTGATTGTTATAAACTGGCGGAAATTGAAAAAAATTCTATGTAAATCTCGTTGGGAGATATTGCTTATTCCGTGAATATTGCAGTTACAACAATTGTCACTTTAACACTTTTGAAAAATACGCTATCTCAAATCTGTTAAGACAAATAAAACATTCTTGGATTTTTTTCAAAAAATTATATTTTTGGCAAAACAGATAAATGTTTTGAATTGTATTTAAAGATTTTATTTGCCTGCATATTGTGGGAGGAATTTGTAAAATCTTTGTCATTTATGAAGGTTCTCGTACTTAGCATGAATATAGTCTGTTGAGCATATCCGGACATCCTTTAAAATTACAATATTTCTTATTATTCGAGGGCGTCTTTGCATAAATTTTGCTACCAATTTAGCTAACTACGTGAAGACCAGTAGAAAACAGAAAGCAAAGGGTTTTAATACTTATCTTAATTAATGTGAATATTGCATCAAAGGTAAAGGTCGCTTTTACATTCTAATAAGTAGCTTTCGTAAATCAACTAAGACAAACAGAAAAACAGTCTAAAATCTAACTCATTTTCCTTCAAGAGTTTGATTCAGAGTCGCTGTCAATAAGAACACTCATGGTAGAAAACACTAAACTTCGATAATATATATTTGAATTCTAATTATCTGGATGTTGTAGTAACTCGCAGAAAAATCATCAAAATTCGTGAAGATTTTTGGAGGAAACTTTGAAAGAGTTGGGTTAGCATAATCTAAGTCTTAAATTATCGAAATTGTTGAATTTTAATAGTGTTCCTATACGTCAATATTCCAACAGTGTTTGCTGATTGTTATAAACTGGCGGAAATTGAAAAAAATTCTATGTAAATCTCGTTGGGAGATAGTGCTTATTCCGTGAATATTGCAGTTACAACAATTGTCACTTTAACACTTTTGAAAAATACGCTATCTCAAATCTGTTAAGACAAATAAAACATTCTTGGATTTTTTTCAAAAAATTGTATTTTTGGCAAAACAGATAAATGTTTTGAATTATATTTATAGATTTTATTTGCCTGCATATTGTGGTAAGAATTTGTAAAATCTTCAACATTTTTGAAGGTTTTCGTAGTTAGCATAAATATAGTCTGATGAGCATATCCTATCCTTTAAAATTACAATATTCCCAATTGTTCTAGGGCGTCTTTGCCTAAATTTTGCTACATATTCAACTAACTACTTGAAGACCAGCAGAAAACTGAAAGCAAAGTGTTTTAATACTTATCTTAATTAATGTGAATATTGCATCAAAAGTAAAGGTCTCTTTTACATTCTAATAGGTAGCCTACTTAAATCATCGATGACAAACAGAACAGTCTAAAATCTAACTCATTTTCCTTCAAGAGTTTGATTCAGAGTCGCTGTCAATAAGAACACTCATGGTAGAAAACACTAAACTTCGATAATATATATTTGAATTCTAATTATCTGGATGTTGTAGTAACTCGCAGAAAAATCATCAAAATTCGTGAAGGTTTTTGGAGGAAACTTTGAAAAAGTTGGGTTAGCATAATCTAAGTCTTAAATTATCGAAATTGTTGAATTTTAATAGTGTTCCTATACGTCAATATTCCAACAGTGTTTGCTGATTGTTATAAACTGGCGGAAATTGAAAAAAATTCTATGTAAATCTCGTTGGGAGATATTGCTTATTCCGTGAATATTGCAGTTGCAACAATTGTCACTTTAACACTTTTGAAAAATACGCTATCTCAAATCTGTTAAGACAAATAAAACATTCTTGGATTTTTTTCAAAAAATTATAATTTTGGCAAAACAGATAAATGTTTTGAATTGTATTTATAAATTTTATTTGCCTGCATATTGTGGAAAGAATTTGTAAAATCTTCGTCATTTTTGAAGATTCTCGTAGTTAGCATGAATATAGTCTGTTGAGTATATCCGGACATCCTTTAAAATCACAATATTACCTATTGTTCGAGGGCGTCTTTGCATAAATTTTGCTACCAATTTAACTAACTACTTGAAGACCAGTAGAAAACAGAAACCAAAGGGTTTTAATATTTATCTTAATTAATGTGAATATTGCATCAAAGGTAAAGGTCGCTTTTACATTCTAATAAGTAGCTTTCTTAAATCAACTAAGACCACCAGAACAGTCTAAAATCTAACTCATTTTCCTTCAAGAGTTTGATTCAGAGTCGCTGTCAATAAGAACACTCGTTGTAGAAACACTGAACTTCGATAATATATAATTGAATTCTAATTATTTGGATGTTGTAGTAAGTCGCGGGAAAAATCTTCAAAATTCGGGAAGGTTTTTGGAGGAAACTTTAAAAGAGTTGGGTTAGCATAATCTAAGTCTTAAAATTATCGAAATTGTTGAATTTTGTTTGAGTTCCTATACGTTAATATTCCTACAGTGTTTGCTGATTGTTATAAACTGGCGGACATTGAGAAAAATTCAATGTAAATCTGGTTGGGAGATATTGCTTATTCCGTGAATATTGCAGTTACAACAATTGTCACTTTAACACTTTTGAAAAAAAATACGCAATCTCAAATCTGTTAAGACAAATAAAACATTCTTGGATTTTTTTCAAAAAATTATATTTTTGGCAAAACAGATAAATGTTTTGAATTGTATTTATAGATTTTATTTGCCTGCATATTGTGGGAGGAATTTGTAAAATCTTTGTCATTTATGAAGGTTCTCGTACTTAGCATGAATATAGTCTGTTGAGCATATCCGGACATCCTTCAAAATTACAATATTTCTTATTATTCGAGGGCGTCTTTGCATAAATTTTGCTACCAATTTAGCTAACTACTTGAAGACCAGTAGAAAACAGAAAGCAAAGGGTTTTAATACTTATCTTAATTAATGTGAATATTGCATCAAAGGTAAAGGTCGCTTTTACATTCTAATAAGTAGCTTTCGTAAATCAACTAAGACAAACAGAACAGTCTAAAATCTAACTCATTTTCCTTCAAGAGTTTGATTCAGAGTCGCTGTCAATAAGAACACTCATGGTAGAAAACACTAAACTTCGATAATATATATTTGAATTCTAATTATCTGGATGTTGTAGTAACTCGTAGAAAAATCATCAAAATTCGTGAAGGTTTTTGGTGGAAACTTTGAAAGAGTTGGGTTAGCATAATCTAAGTCTTAAATTATCGAAATTATTGAATTTTGTTGGAGTTCCTTTACGTAAATATTCCTACAGTGTTTGCTGATTGTTATAAAATGGCGGACATTGAGAAAAATTTCAATGTAAATCCGGTTGGAAGTTGTAGCTTATTCTGTGAATATTGCAGTAAAAATATGTCACTTTAACACTCTTGAAAAATACGCTATCTCAAATCTGTTAAGACAAATAAAACATTCTTGAATTTTTTTCAAAAAATTATAATTTTGGCAAAACAGATAAATGTTTTGAATTGTATTTATAAATTTTATTTGCCTGCATATTGTGGAAAGAATTTGTAAAATCTTCGTCATTTTTGAAGATTCTCGTAGTTAGCATGAATATAGTCTGTTGAGTATATCCGGACATCCTTTAAAATCACAATATTACCTATTGTTCGAGGGCGTCTTTGCATAAATTTTGCTACCAATTTAACTAACTACTTGAAGACCAGTAGAAAACAGAAACCAAAGGGTTTTAATATTTTTCTTAATTAATGTGAATATTGCATCAAAGGTAAAGGTCGCTTTTACATTCTAATAAGTAGCTTTCTTAAATCAACTAAGACCACCAGAACAGTCTAAAATCTAACTCATTTTCCTTCAAGAGTTTGATTCAGAGTCGCTGTCAATAAGAACACTCGTTGTAGAAACACTGAACTTCGATAATATATAATTGAATTCTAATTATCTGGATGTTGTAGTAAGTCGCGGAAAAATCTTCAAAATTCGGGAAGGTTTTTGGAGGAAACTTTAAAAGAGTTGGGTTAGCATAATCTAAGTCTTAAATTATCGAAATTGTTGAATTTTGTTTGAGTTCCTATACGTTAATATTCCTACAGTGTTTGCTGATTGTTATAAACTGGCGGACATTGAGAAAAATTCAATGTAAATCTGGTTGGGAGATATTGCTTATTCCGTGAATATTGCAGTTACAACAATTGTCACTTTAACACTTTTGAAAAATACGCAATCTCAAATCTGTTAAGACAAATAAAACATTCTTGGATTTTTTTCAAAAAATTATATTTTTGGCAAAACAGATAAATGTTTTGAATTGTATTTATAGATTTTATTTGCCTGCATATTGTGGGAGGAATTTGTAAAATCTTTGTCATTTATGAAGGTTCTCGTACTTAGCATGAATATAGTCTGTTGAGCATATCCGGACATCCTTCAAAATTACAATATTTCTTATTATTCGAGGGCGTCTTTGCATAAATTTTGCTACCAATTTAGCTAACTACTTGAAGACCAGTAGAAAACAGAAAGCAAAGGGTTTTAATACTTATCTTAATTAATGTGAATATTGCATCAAAGGTAAAGGTCGCTTTTACATTCTAATAAGTAGCTTTCGTAAATCAACTAAGACAAACAGAACAGTCTAAAATCTAACTCATTTTCCTTCAAGAGTTTGATTCAGAGTCGCTGTCAATAAGAACACTCATGGTAGAAAACACTAAACTTCGATAATATATATTTGAATTCTAATTATCTGGATGTTGTAGTAACTCGTAGAAAAATCATCAAAATTCGTGAAGGTTTTTGGAGGAAACTTTGAAAGAGTTGGGTTAGCATAATCTAAGTCTTAAATTATCGAAATTATTGAATTTTGTTGGAGTTCCTTTACGTAAATATTCCTACAGTGTTTGCTGATTGTTATAAAATGGCGGACATTGAGAAATTTTCAATGTAAATCCGGTTGGAAGTTGTAGCTTATTCTGTGAATATTGCAGTAAAAATATGTCACTTTAACACTCTTGAAAAATACGCTATCTCAAATCTGTTAAGACAAATAAAACATTCTTGAATTTTTTTCAAAAAATTATAATTTTGGCAAAACAGATAAATGTTTTGAATTGTATTTATAAATTTTATTTGCCTGCATATTGTGGAAAGAATTTGTAAAATCTTCGTCATTTTTGAAGATTCTCGTAGTTAGCATGAATATAGTCTGTTGAGCATATCCGGACATCCTTTAAAATCACAATATTTCCTATTGTTCGAGGGCGTCTTTGCATAAATTTTGCTACCAATTTAACTAACTACTTGAAGACCAGTAGAAAACAGAAACCAAAGGGTTTTAATATTTATCTTAATTAATGTGAATATTGCATCAAAAGTAAAGGTCGCTTTTACATTCTAATAAGTAGCTTTCTTAAATCAACTAAGACCACCAGAACAGTCTAAAATCTAACTCATTTTCCTTCAAGAATTTGATCCAGAGTCGCTGTCAATAAGAACACTCATTGTAGAAAACACTAAACTTCGATAATATATATTTGAATTCTAACTATCTGGATGTTGTAGTAAGTCGCGGAAAAATCTTCAAAATTCGGGAAGGTTATATGAGGAAAATTAAAAAGAGTTGGGTTAGCATAATCTAAGTCTTAAATTATCGAAATTGTTGAATTTTGTTAGAGTTCCTATACGTCAATATTCCTACAGTGTTTCCTGATTTTTATAAACTGGTGGACATTGAGAAAAATTCAATGTAAATCTGGTTGGGAGATATTGCTTATTCTGAGAATATTGCAGTTACAACAATTGTCACTTTAACACTTTTGAAAAAAACGCTATCTCAAACCTGTTAAGACAAATACAACATTCTTGGATTTTTTTCAAAAAAATTGTATTTTTGGCAAAACAGATTAATGTTTTGAATTATATTTATAGATTTTATTTGCCTGAATATTGTGGTAAGAATTTGTAAAATCTTCAACATTTTGAAGATTTTCGTAGTTAGCATAAATATAGTCTGATGAGCATATCCAATCCTTTAAAAATACAATATTCCCAATTGTTCTAGGGCGTCTTTGCCTAAATTTTCCTACCAATTTAACTAACTACTTGAAGACCAGTTGAAAACAATTCAACTAACCAAAAATATATATGTCACTTTAACACTCTTGAAAAATACGCTATCTCAAATCTGTTAAGACAAATAAAACATTCTTGAATTTTTTTCAAAAAATTATAATTTTGGCAAAACAGATAAATGTTTTGAATTGTATTTATAAATTTTATTTGCCGTCATATTGTGGAAAGAATTTGTAAAATCTTCGTCATTTTTGAAGATTCTCGTAGTTAGCATGAATATAGTCTGTTGAGCATATCCGGACATCCTTTAAAATCACAATATTTCCTATTGTTCGAGGGCGTCTTTGCATAAATTTTGCTACCAATTTAACCAACTACTTGAAGACCAGTAGAAAACAGATACCAAAGGGTTTTAATACTTATCTTAAAATAATGTGAATATTGCATCAAAGGTAAATGTCGCTTTTACATTCTAATAAGTAGCTTTCTTAAATCAACTAAGACCACCAGAACAGTCTAAAATCTAACTCATTTTGCTTCAAGAGTTTGATTCAGAGTCGCTGTCAATAAGAACACTCATTGTAGAAAACACTAAACTTCGATAATATATATTTGAATTCTAATTATCTGGATGTTGTAGTAAGTCGCGGAAAAATCTTCAAAATTCGGGAAGGTTTTCGGAGTAAACTTAAAAATAGTTGGGTTAGCATAATCTAATTCTTAAATTATCGAAATTATTGAATTTTGTTGGAGTTCCTTTATATAAATATCCATACAGTGTTTGCTGATTGTTATAAACTGGCGGACATCGAGAAAAATTCAATGTAAATCCGGTTGGAAGTTGTAGCTTATTCTGTGAATATTGCAGTAAAAATATATGTCACTTTAACACTCTTGAAAAATACGCTATCTCAAATCTGTTAAGACAAATAAAACATTCTTGAATTTTTTTCAAAAAATTAAATTTTTGGCAAAACAGATAAATGTTTTGAATACCATTTATAGATTTTATTTGCCTGCATATTGTGGTAAGAATTTGTAAAATCTTCAACATTTTTTAAGGTTTTTGTAATTAGCATATATATAGTCTGATGAGCATATCCTATCCTTTAAAATTACAGTATTTCTTATTGTTCTAGGGCGTCTTTGCCTAAATTTTGCTATCAATTTAACTAACTACTTGAAAACCAGTAGAAAACTGAAAGCAAAGTGTTTTAATACTTATCTTAATTAATGTGAATATTGCAGCAAAAGGAAAGGTCTCTTTTACATTCTAATAAGTAGCCTACTAAAATCAACGATGAAAAACAGAACAGTCTAAAATCTAACTCATTTTCCTTCAAGAGTTTGATTCAGAATCGCTGTCAATAAGAACACTCATTGTAGAAAACACTAAACTTCGATAATATATATTTGAATTCTAATTATCTGGATGTTGTAGAAAGTCACGGAAACTCTTCAAATTCCGGGAAGGTTTTTGAAGGAAAGTTAAAAAGAGTTGGGTTAGCATAATCTAAGTCTTAAATTATCGAAATTGTTGAATTTTGTTAGAGTTCCTATACGTCAATTTTCCTACAGTGTTTGCTGATTGTTATAAACTGGCGGACATTGAGAAAATTTCAATGTAAATCTGGTTGGGAGATATTGCTTATTCCGTGAGTATTGCAGTTAAAAAAAAGTCACTTTAACACTCTTGAAAATTACGCTATCTCAAATCTGTTGAGACAAAAAAAACATTCTTGGATTTTTTTCAAAAAATTGTATTTTTGGCATTTTGTTACAGTTCCTATACGTCAATATTCCTACAGTGTTTGCTGATTGTTATAAACTGGCAGACATTGAGAAAAATTCAATGTAAATCTGGTTGGGAGATATTGCTTATTCTGTGAATATTGCAGTTAACAACAATTGTCACTTTAAAACTTTTGAAAAATACGCTATCTCAAATCTGTTAAGACAAATAAAACATTCTTGGATTTTTTTCAAAAAAGTGTATTTTTGGCAAAACAGATAAATGTTTTGAATTATATTTATAGATTTTATTTGCCTGCATATTGTGGTAAGAATTTATAAAATCTTCAACATTTTTGAAGGTTTTCGTAGTTAGCATAAATATAGTCTGATGAGCATATCCTATCCTTTAAAATTACAATATTCCCTATTGTTCTAGGACGTCTTTGCCTAAATTTTGCTACCAATTTAAGTAACTACTTAAAGACCAGTAGAAAACTGAAAGCAAAGTGTTTTAATTCTTATCTTAATTAATGTAAATATCGCATCTAAAGTAAAGGTCTCTTTTACATTTTAATAAGTAGCTTTCTTAAATCAACGATGACAAACAGAACAGTCTAAAATCTAACTCATTTTCCTTCAAGAGTTTGATTCAGAGTCGCTGTCAATAAGAACACTCATTGTAGAAAACACTAAACTTCGATAATATATATTTGAATTCTAATTATCTGGATGTTGTTGTAAGTCGCGGAAAAATCTTCGAAATTCGGGAAGGTTTTCGGAGTAAACTTAAAAATAGTTGGGTTAGCATAATCTAATTCTTAAATTACCGAAATTGTTTAATTTTGTTGGAGTTCCTTTACGTAAATATTCCTACAGTGTTTGCTGATTGTTATAAACTGGCGGACATTGAGAAAAATTCAATGTGAATCCGGTTGGAAGTTGTAGCTTATTCTGTGAATATTGCAGTTACAACAATTGTCTTTTGAAAAATACGCTATCTCAAATCTGTTAAGACAAATAAAACATTCTTGGATTTTTTTCAAAAAATTGTATTTTTGGCAAAACAGATAAATGTTTTGAATTATATTTATAGATTTTATTTGCCTGCATATTGTGGTAAGAATTTGTAAAATCTTCAACATTTTTGTAGGTTTTCGTAGTGAGCATAAATATTGTCTGATGAGCATATCCTATCCTTTAAAATTACAATATTCCCTATTGTTCTAGGGCGTCTTTGCCTAAATTTTGCTACCAATTTACCTAACTACTTGAAGACCACTAGAAAACTGAAAGCAAAGTGTTTTAATACTTATCTTAATTAATGTGAATATTGCATCAAAAGTAAAGGTCTCTTTTACATTCTAATAAGTAGCCAACTTAAATCAACGATGACAAACAGAACAGTCTAAAATCTAACTCATTTTTCTTCAAGAGTTTGATTCAGAATCGCTGTCTATAAGAACACTCATTGTAGAAAACACTGAACTTCGATAATATATATTTCAATTCTAATTAGCTGGATGTTGTTGTAAGTCGCGGTAAAATTTTCAAAATTTGGGAAGGTTTTTGGAGTAAACTTAAAAATAGTTGGGTTAGCATAATCTAATTCTTAAATTATCGAAATTGTTGAATTTTGTTGGAGTTTCTTTACGTAAATATTCCTACAGTGTTTGCTGATTGTTATAAACTGGCGGACATTGAGAAAAATTCAATGTAAATCCGGTTGGAAGTTGTTGCTTATTCTGTGAATATTGCAGTAAAAAAAATGTCACTTTAACACTCTTGAAAAATAAGCTATTTCAAATCTGTTAAGACAAATAAAACATTCTTAGATTTTTTTCAAAAAAATATATTTTTGGCAAAACAGATGAATGTTTTGAATTATATTTATAGATTTTATTTGCCTGCATATTGTGGTAAGAATTTGTAAAATCTTCGTCATTTTTGAAGGTTCTCGTAGTTAGCATAAATATAGTCTGATGAGAATATCTTATCCTTTAAAATTACAATAATCCCTATTGTTCTAGGGCGTCTTTGCTTAAATTTTGCTACCAATTTAACTAACTACTTGAAGACCAGTAGAAAACTGAAAGCAAAGTGTTTTAATACTTATATTGATTAATGTGAATTTTGCATCAAAAGTAAAGGTCTCTTTTATATTCTAATAAGTAGCCTACTTAAATCAACGATGACAAACAGAACAGTTTAAAATCTAACTCATTTTCCTTCAAGAGTTTGATTCAGAGACGCTGTCAATAAGAACACCCATTGTAGAAAACACTAAACTTCGATAATATATATTTGAATTCTTATTATCTGGATGTTGTTGTAAGTCGCGGAAAAATCTTCAAAATTTGGGAAGGTATTCGGAGTAAACTTAAAAATAGTTGGGTTAGCATAATCTAATTCTTAAATAATCGAAATTGTTGAATTTTGTTGGAGTTCCTTTACGTAATTATTCACACAGTGTTTGCTGATTGTTATAAACTGGCAGACAATGAGAAAAATTCAATGTAAATCCGGTTGGAAGTTGTAGCTTATTCTGTGAATATTGCAGTTAAAAAAATGTCACTTTAACACTCTTGAAAAATACGCTATCTCAAATCTGTTAAAGCAAATAAAACATTCTTGGACTTTTTTTTCAAAAAATTGTATTTTTGGCAAAAGAGATAAATGTTTTGAATTATATTTATAGATTTTATTTGCCTGCATGTTGTGGTAAGAATTT
Source organism: Styela plicata (assembly GCA_963675895.2). Taxonomy (NCBI): domain Eukaryota; kingdom Metazoa; phylum Chordata; class Ascidiacea; order Stolidobranchia; family Styelidae; genus Styela; species Styela plicata. The sequence goes on from OZ023150.1 coordinate 22,198,166, forward strand.
GTAAAATCTTCGTCATTTTTGAAGGTTCTCGTAGTTAGCATAAATATAGTCTGATGAGCATATCCTATCCTTTAAAATTACAATATTCCCTATTGTTCTAGGGCGTCTTTGCCTAAATTTTGCTACCAATTTAACTAAATACTTGAAGACCAGTAGAAAACTGAAAGCAAAGTGTTTTAATACTTATATTGATTAATGTGAATATTGCATCGAAAGGAAAGGTCTCTTTTACATTGTAATAAGTAGCCTACTTAAATCAACGATGACAAACAGAACAGTTTAAAATCTAACTGATTTTCCTTCAAGAGTTTGATTCAGAGTCGCTTTCAATAAGAACACCCATTGTAGAAAACATTAAACTTCTATAATATATATTTGAATTCTAATTATCTGGATGTTGTTGTAAGTCGCGGAAAAATCTTCAAAATTCGGGAAGGTTTTCGGAGTAAACTTTAAAATAGTTGGGATAGCATAATCTAATTCTTAAATTATCGAAATTGTTGAATTTTGTTGGAGTTTCTTTACGTAAATATTCCTACAGTGTTTGCTGATTGTTATAAACTGGCGGACATTGATAAAAATTCAATGTAAATCCGGTTGGAAGTTTTAGCTTATTCTGTGAATATTGCAGTAAAAAAATGTCACTTTAACACTCTTGAAAAATAAGCTATTTCAAATCTGTTAAGACAAATAAAACATTCTTAGGTTTTTTTCAAAAAAATATATTTTTGGCAAAACAGCTAAATGTTTTGAATTATATTTATAGATTTTATTTGCCTGCATATTGTGGTAAGAATTTGTAAAATCTTCGTCATTTTTGAAGGTTCTCGTAGTTAGCATAAATATAGTCTGATGAGAATATCTTATCCTTTAAAATTACAATAATCCCTATTGTTCTAGGGCGTCTTTGCTTAAATTTTGCTACCAATTTAACTAACTACTTGAAGACCAGTAGAAAACTGAAAGCAAAGTGTTTTAATACTTATATTGATTAATGTGAATTTTGCATCAAAAGTAAAGGTCTCTTTTACATTCTAATAAGTAGCCTACTTAAATCAACGATGACAAACAGAACAGTTTAAAATCTAACTCATTTTCCTTCAAGAGTTTGATTCAGAGACGCTGTCAATAAGAACACCCATTGTAGAAAACACTAAACTTCGATAATATATATTTGAATTCTAATTATCTGGATGTTGTTGTAAGTCGCGGAAAAATCTTCAAAATTCGGGAAGGTATTCGGAGTAAACTTAAAAATAGTTGGGTTAGCATAATCTAATTCTTAAATAATCGAAATTGTTGAATTTTGTTGGAGTTCCTTTACGTAAATATTCACACAGTGTTTGCTGATTGTTATAAACTGGCAGACAATGAGCAAAATTCAATGTAAATCCGGTTGGAAGTTGTAGCTTATTCTGTGAATATTGCAGTTAAAAAAATGTCACTTTAACACTCTTGAAAAATACGCTATCTCAAATCTGTTAAAGCAACTAAAACATTCTTGGATTTTTTTTTTAAAAAATTGTATTTTTGGCAAAAGAGATAAATGTTTTGAATTATATTTATAGATTTTATTTGCCTGCATGTTGTGGTAAGAATTTGTAAAATCTTCTTCATTTTTGAAGGTTCTCGTAGTTAGCATAAATATAGTCTGATGAGCATATCCTATCCTTTAAAATTACAATATTCCCGATTGTTCTAGGGCGTCTTTGACTAAATTTTGCTACCAATTTAACTAACTACTTGAAGAACAGTAGAAAACTGAAAGCAAAGTGTTTTAATACTTATATTGATTAATGTGAATTTTGCATCAAAAGTAAAGGTCTCTTTTACATTCTAATAAGTAGCCTACTTAAATCAACGATGACAAACAGAACAGTTTAAAATCTAACTCATTTTCCTTCAAGAGTTTGATTCAGAGTCGCTGTCAATAAGAACGCTCATTGTAGAAAACACTAAACTTCGATAATATATATTTGAATTCTAATTATCTGGATGTTGTTGTAAGTCGCGGAAAAATCTTCAAAATTCGGGAAGGTTTTTCGGAGTAAACTTAAAAATAGTTGGGTTAGCATAATCTAATTCTTAAATAATCGAAATTGTTGAATTTTGTTGGAGTTCCTTTACGTAATTATTCACAATGTGTTTGCTGATTGTTATAAACTGGCAGACAATGAGAAAAATTCAATGTAAATCCGGTTGGAAGTTGTAGCTTATTCTGTGAATATTGCAGTTAAAAAAAATGTCACTTTAACACTCTTGAAAAATACGCTATCTCAAATCTGTTAAAGCAAATAAAACATTCTTGGTTTTTTTTTTTCAAAAAATTGTATTTTTGGCAAAAGAGATAAATGTTTTGAATTATATTTATAGATTTTGTTTGCCTGCATATTGTGGTAAGAATTTGTAAAATCTTCGTCATTTTTGAAGGTTCTCGTAGTTAGCATAAATATAGTCTGATGAGCATATCCTATCCTATAAAATTACAATATTCCCTATTGTTCTAGGGCGTCTTTGCCTAACTTTTGCTACCAATTTAACTAACTACTTGAAGACCAGTAGAAAAATGAAAGCAAAGTGTTTTAATACTTATATTGATTAATGTGAATTTTGCATCAAAAGTAAAGGTCTCTTTTACATTCTAATAAGTAGCCTACTTAAATCAACGATGACAAACAGAACAGTTTAAAATCTAACTCATTTTCCTTCAAGAGTTTGATTCAGAGTCGCTGTCAATAAGAACGCCCATTGTAGAAAACACTAAACTTCGATAATATATATTTGAATTCTAATTATCTGGATGTTGTTGTAAGTCGCGGAAAAATCTTCAAAATTCGGGAAGGTTTTCGGAGTAAACTTAAAAATAGTTGGGTTAGCATAATCTAATTCTTAAATTATCGAAATTGTTGAGTTTTGTTGGAGTTCCTTTACGTAATTATTCACACAGTGTTTGCTGATTGTTATAAATTGGCAGACAATGAGAAAAATTCAATGTAAATCCGGTTGGAAGTTGTAGCTTATTCTGTGAATATTGCAGTTAAAAATATATGTCACTTTAACACTCTTGAAAAATACGCTATCTCAAATCTGTTAAAGCAAATAAAACATTCTTGGTTTTTTTTTTCAAAAAATTGTATTTTTGGCAAAAGAGATAAATGTTTTGAATTATATTTATAGATTTTATTTGCCTGCATATTGTGGTAAGAATTTGTAAAATCTTCGTCATTTTTGAAGGTTCTCGTAGTTAGCATAAATATAGTCTGATGAGCATATCCTATCCTATAAAATTACAATATTCCCTATTGTTCTAGGGCGTCTTTGCCTAACTTTTGCTACCAATTTAACTAACTACTTGAAGACCAGTAGAAAAATGAAAGCAAAGTGTTTTAATACTTATATTGATTAATGTGAATTTTGCATCAAAAGTAAAGGCCTCTTTCACATTCTAATAAGTAGCCTACTTAAATCAACGATGACAAACAGAACAGTTTAAAATCTAACTCATTTTCCTTCAAGAGTTTGATTCAGAGTCGCTGTCAATAAGAACACCCATTGTAGAAAACACTAAACTTCGATAATATATATTTGAATTCTAATTATCTGGATGTTGTTGTAAGTCGCGGAAAAATCTTCAAAATTCGGGAAGGTTTTCGGAGTAAACTTAAAAATAGTTGGGTTAGCATAATCTAATTCTTAAATTATCGAAAGTGTTGAATTTTGTTGGAGTTCCTTTACGTAATTATTCACACAGTGTTTGCTGATTGTTATAAATTGGCAGACAATGAGAAAAATTCAATGTAAATCCGGTTGGAAGTTGTAGCTTATTCTGTGAATATTGCAGTTAAAAATATGTCACTTTAACACTCTTGAAAAATACGCTATCTCAAATCTGTTAAAGCAAATAAAACATTCTTGGATTTTCTTTTTCAAAAAATTGTATTTTTGGCAAAAGAGATAAATGTTTTGAATTATATTTATAGATTTTATTTGCCTGCATATTGTGGTAAGAATTTGTAAAATCTTCGTCATTTTTTGAAGGTTCTCGCAGTTAGCATAAATATAGTCTAATGAGCATATCCTATCCTATAAAATTACAATATTCCCTATTGTTCTAGGGCGTCTTTGCCTAAATTTTGCTACCAATTTAACTAACTACTTGAAGACCAGTAGAAAACTGAAAGCAAAGTGTTTTAATACTTATATTGATTAATGTGAATTTTGCATCAAAAGTAAAGGACTCTTTTACATTCTGAAAAGTAGCCTACTTAAATCAACGATGACAAAAAGAACAGTTTAAAATCAAACTCATTTTCCTTCAAGAGTTTGATTCAGAGTCGCTGTCAATAAGAACACCCATTGTAGAAAACACTAAACTTCGATAATATATATTTGAATTCTAATTATCTGGATGCTGTTGTAAGTCGCGTAAAAATCTTCAAAATTCGGGAAGGTTTTCGGAGTAAACTTAAAAATAGTTGGGTTAGCATAATCTAATTCTTAAATTATCGAAATTGTTGAATTTTGTTGGAGTTTCTTTACGTAAATATTTCCACAGTGTTTGCTGATTGTTATAAACTGGCGGACATTGAGAAAAATTCGATGTAAATCCGGTTGGAAGTTGTAGCTTATTCTGTGAATATTGCAGTAAAAAAATGTCACTTTAACACTTTTGAAAAATAAGCTATCTCAAATCTGTTAAGAAAATAAAACATTCTTGGATTTTTTTCAAAAAATTGTATTTTTGGCAAAACAGATAAATGTTTTGAATTATATTTATGGAATTTATTTGCCTGCATATTGTGGTAAGAATTTGTAAAATCTTCAACATTTTTGAAGGTTTTCGTAGTTAGCATAAATATAGTCTGATGAGCATATCCTATCCTTTATGATTACAATATTCCTTATTGTTCTAGGGCGTCTTTGCCTAAATTTCGCTACCAATTTAACGAACTACTTGAAGACCAGTAGAAAACTGAAAGCAAAGTGTTTTAATACTGATCCGAATTAATGTGAATATTGCATCAAAAGTAAAGGTCTCTTTTACATTCTAATAAGTAGCCTACTAAAATCAACGATGACAAACAGAACAGTCTAAAATCTAACTCATTTTTCTTCAAGAGTTTGATTCAGAATCGCTGTCAATAAGAACACTCATTGTAGAAAACACTAAACTTGATAATATATATTTGAATTCTAATTATCTGGATGTTGTTGTAAGTCGCGGAAAAATCTTCAAAATTCGGGAAGGTTTTCGGGAAAAAAAATAGTTGGTTTAGCATAATCTAATTCTTAAATTATCGAAATTGTTGAATTTTGTTGGAGTTCCTTTTCGTAATTATTCACACAGTGTTTGCTGATTGTTATAAACTGGCAGACAATGAGAAAAATTCAATGTAAATCCGGTTGGAAGTTGTAGCTTATTCTGTGAATATTGCAGTTAAAAAAAATGTCACTTTAACACTCTTGAAAAATACGCTTTCTCAAATCTGTTAAAGCAAATAAAACATTCTTGAATTTTTTTTTCAAAAAATTGTATTTTTGGCAAAAGAGATAAATGTTTTGAATTATATTTATAGATTTTATTTGCCTGCATATTGTGGTAAGAATTTGTAAAATCTTCGTCATTTTTTTGAAGGTTCTCGTAGTTAGCATAAATATAGTCTGATGAGCATATCCTATCCTTTAAAATTACAATATTCCCTATTGTTCTTGGGCGTCTTTGCCTAAATTTTGCTACCAATTTAACGAACTACTTGAAGACCAGTAGAAAACTGAAAGCAAAGTGTTTTAATACTTATATTGATTAATGTGAATTTTGCATCAAAAGTAAAGATCTCTTTTACATTCTGAAAAGTAGCCTACTTAAATCAACGATGACAAACAGAACAGTTTAAAATCAAACTCATTTTCCTTCAAGAGTTTGATTCAGAGTCGCTGTCAATAAGAACACCCATTGTAGAAAACACTAAACTTCGATAATATATATTTGAATTCTAATTATCTGGATGTTGTTGTAAGTCGCGTAAAAATCTTCAAAATTCGGGAAGGTTTTCGGAGTAAACTTAAAAATAGTTGGGTTAGCATAATCTAATTCTTAAATTATCGAAATTGTTGAATTTTGTTGGAGTTCCTTTACGTAAATATTCCTACAGTGTTTGCTGATTGTTATAAACTGGCGGACATTGAGAAAAATTCGATGTAAATCCGGTTGGAAGTTGTAGCTTATTCTGTGAATATTGCAGTTAAAAAAATGTCACTTTAACACTCTTGAAAAATACGCTATCTCAAATCTGTTAAAGCAACTAAAACATTCTTGGATTTTTTTTTTTAAAAATTGTATTTTTGGCAAAAGAGATAAATGTTTTGAATTATATTTATAGATTTTATTTGCCTGCATGTTGTGGTAAGAATTTGTAAAATCTTCTTCATTTTTGAAGGTTCTCGTAGTTAGCATAAATATAGTCTGATGAGCATATCCTATCCTTTAAAATTACAATATTCCCGATTGTTCTAGGGCGTCTTTGACTAAATTTTGCTACCAATTTAACTAACTACTTGAAGAACAGTAGAAAACTGAAAGCAAAGTGTTTTAATACTTATATTGATTAATGTGAATTTTGCATCAAAAGTAAAGGTCTCTTTTACATTCTAATAAGTAGCCTACTTAAATCAACGATGACAAACAGAACAGTTTAAAATCTAACTCATTTTCCTTCAAGAGTTTGATTCAGAGTCGCTGTCAATAAGAACGCTCATTGTAGAAAACACTAAACTTCGATAATATATATTTGAATTCTAATTATCTGGATGTTGTTGTAAGTCGCGGAAAAATCTTCAAAATTCGGGAAGGTTTTCGGAGTAAACTTAAAAATAGTTGGGTTAGCATAATCTAATTCTTAAATTATCGAAATTGTTGAATTTTGTTGGAGTTCCTTTACGTAATTATTCACACAGTGTTTGCTGATTGTTATAAATTGGCAGACAATGAGAAAAATTCAATGTAAATCCGGTTGGAAGTTGTAGCTTATTCTGTGAATATTGCAGTTAAAAATATGTCACTTTAACACTCTTGAAAAATACGCTATCTCAAATCTGTTAAAGCAAATAAAACATTCTTGGTTTTTTTTTTCAAAAAATTGTATTTTTGGCAAAAGAGATAAATGTTTTGAATTATATTTATAGATTTTGTTTGCCTGCATATTGTGGTAAGAATTTGTAAAATCTTCGTCATTTTTGAAGGTTCTCGTAGTTAGCATAAATATAGTCTGATGAGCATATCCTATCCTATAAAATTACAATATTCCCTATTGTTCTAGGGCGTCTTTGCCTAACTTTTGCTACCAATTTAACTAACTACTTGAAGACCAGTAGAAAAATGAAAGCAAAGTGTTTTAATACTTATATTGATTAATGTGAATTTTGCATCAAAAGTAAAGGTCTCTTTTACATTCTAATAAGTAGCCTACTTAAATCAACGATGACAAACAGAACAGTTTAAAATCTAACTCATTTTCCTTCAAGAGTTTGATTCAGAGTCGCTGTCAATAAGAACACCCATTGTAGAAAACACTAAACTTCGATAATATATATTTGAATTCTAATTATCTGGATGTTGTTGTAAGTCGCGGAAAAATCTTCAAAATTCGGGAAGGTTTTCGGAGTAAACTTAAAAATAGTTGGGTTAGCATAATCTAATTCTTAAATTATCGAAATTGTTGAATTTTGTTGGAGTTCCTTTACGTAATTATTCACACAGTGTTTGCTGATTGTTATAAATTGGCAGACAATGAGAAAAATTCAATGTAAATCCGGTTGGAAGTTGTAGCTTATTCTGTGAATATTGCAGTTAAAAATATGTCACTTTAACACTCTTGAAAAATACGCTATCTCAAATCTGTTAAAGCAAATAAAACATTCTTGGTTTTTTTTTTTCAAAAAATTGTATTTTTGGCAAAAGAGATAAATGTTTTGAATTATATTTATAGATTTTATTTGCCTGCATATTGTGGTAAGAATTTGTAAAATCTTCGTCATTTTTGAAGGTTCTCGTAGTTAGCATAAATATAGTCTGATGAGCATATCCTATCCTATAAAATTACAATATTCCCTATTGTTCTAGGGCGTCTTTGCCTAAATTTTGCTACCAATTTAACTAACTACTTGAAGACCAGTAGAAAAAATGAAAGCAAAGTGTTTTAATACTTATATTGATTAATGTGAATTTTGCATCAAAAGTAAAGGCCTCTTTCACATTCTAATAAGTAGCCTACTTAAATCAACGATGACAAACAGAACAGTTTAAAATCTAACTCATTTTCCTTCAAGAGTTTGATTCAGAGTCGCTGTCAATAAGAACACCCATTGTAGAAAACACTAAACTTCGATAATATATATTTGAATTCTAATTATCTGCATGTTGTTGTAAGTCGCGGAAAAATCTTCAAAATTCGGGAAGGTTTTCGGAGTAAACTTAAAAATAGTTGGGTTAGCATAATCTAATTCTTAAATTATCGAAAGTGTTGAATTTTGTTGGAGTTCCTTTACGTAATTATTCACACAGTGTTTGCTGATTGTTATAAATTGGCAGACAATGAGAAAAATTCAATGTAAATCCGGTTGGAAGTTGTAGCTTATTCTGTGAATATTGCAGTTAAAAATATGTCACTTTAACACTCTTGAAAAATACGCTATCTCAAATCTGTTAAAGCAAATAAAACATTCTTGGATTTTTTTTTTCAAAAAATTGTATTTTTGGCAAAAGAGATAAATGTTTTGAATTATATTTATAGATTTTATTTGCCTGCATATTGTGGTAAGAATTTGTAAAATCTTCGTCATTTTTGAAGGTTCTCGCAGTTAGCATAAATATAGTCTAATGAGCATATCCTATCCTATAAAATTACAATATTCCCTATTGTTCTAGGGCGTCTTTGCCTAAATTTTGCTACCAATTTAACTAACTACTTGAAGACCAGTAGAAAACTGAAAGCAAAGTGTTTTAATACTTATATTGATTAATGTGAATTTTGCATCAAAAGTAAAGGACTCTTTTACATTCTGAAAAGTAGCCTACTTAAATCAACGATGACAAAAGAACAGTTTAAAATCTAACTCATTTTCCTTCAAGAGTTTGATTCAGAGTCGCTGTCAATAAGAACACCCATTGTAGAAAACACTAAACTTCGATAATATATATATTTGAATTCTAATTATCTGGATGCTGTTGTAAGTCGCGTAAAAATCTTCAAAATTCGGGAAGGTTTTCGGAGTAAACTTAAAAATAGTTGGGTTAGCATAATCTAATTCTTAAATTATCGAAATTGTTGAATTTTGTTGGAGTTCCTTTACGTAAATATTCCTACAGTGTTTGCTGATTGTTATAAACTGGCGGACATTGAGAAAAATTCGATGTAAATCCGGTTGGAAGTTGTAGCTTATTCTGTGAATATTGCAGTTAAAAAAAATGTCACTTTAACACTCTTGAAAAATACGCTTTCTCAAATCTGTTAAAGCAAATAAAACATTCTTGAATTTTGTTTTCAAAAAATTGTATTTTTGGCAAAAGAGATAAATGTTTTGAATTATATTTATAGATTTTATTTGCCTGCATATTGTGGTAAGAATTTGTAAAATCTTCGTCATTTTTTTGAAGGTTCTCGTAGTTAGCATAAATATAGTCTGATGAGCATATCCTATCCTTTAAAATTACAATATTCCCTATTGTTCTAGGGCGTCTTTGCCTAAATTTTGCTACCAATTTAACTAACTACTTGAAGACCAGTAGAAAACTGAAAGCAAAGTGTTTTAATACTTATATTGATTAATGTGAATTTTGCATCAAAAGTAAAGATCTCTTTTACATTCTGAAAAGTAGCCTACTTAAATCAACGATGACAAACAGAACAGTTTAAAATCAAACTCATTTTCCTTCAAGAGTTTGATTCAGAGTCGCTGTCAATAAGAACACCCATTGTAGAAAACACTAAACTTCGATAATATATATTTGAATTCTAATTATCTGGATGTTGTTGTAAGTCGCGTAAAAATCTTCAAAATTCGGGAAGGTTTTCGGAGTAAACTTAAAAATAGTTGGGTTAGCATAATCTAATTCTTAAATTATCGAAATTGTTGAATTTTGTTGGAGTTCCTTTACGTAAATATTCCTACAGTGTTTGCTGATTGTTATAAACTGGCGGACATTGAGAAAAATTCGATGTAAATCCGGTTGGAAGTTGTAGCTTATTCTGTGAATATTGCAGTAAAAAAAATGTCACTTTAACACTCTTGAAAAATAAGCTATCTCAAATCTGTTAAGACAAATAAAACATTCTTGGATTTTTTTCAAAAAATTATATTTTTGGCAAAACAGATAAATTTTTTGAATTTTATTTATAGATTTTATTTGCCTGCATATTGTGGTAAGAATTTGTAAAATCTGCGTCATTTTTGAAGGTTCTCGTGGTTGGCATGAATATAGTCTGTTGAGCATATCCGGACATCCTTTAAAATTACAATATTTCTTATTGTTCGAGGGCGTCTTTGCATAAATTTTGCTACCAATTTAACTAACTACTTGAAGACCAGTAGAAAACAGAAAGCAAAGGGTTTTAATACTTATCTTAATTAATGTGAATATTGCATCAAAAGTAAAGGTCGCTTTTACATTCTAATAAGTAGCTTTCTTAAATCAACGATGAGAAACAGAACAGTCTAAAATCTAGCTCATTTTCCTTCAAGAGTTTGATTCAGAGTCGCTGTCAATAAGAACACTCATTGTAGAAAACACTAAACTTCGATAATATATATTTGAATTCTAATTATCTGGTTGTTGTAGTAGGTTGCGGAAAAATCTTCAAAATTCGGGAATGTTTTTGCAGGAAACTTAAAAAGAGTTGGGTTAGCATAATCTAAGTCTTAAATTTTCGAAATTATTGAATTTTGTTAGACTTCCTATACGTCAATATTCCTACAGTGTTTGCTGATTGTTATAAACTGGCGGACATTGAAAAAAATTCAATGTAAATCTGGTTGGGAGATATTGCTTATTCCGTGAATTTTGCAGTTACAACAATTGTCACTTTAACACTTTTGAAAAATACGCTATCTCAAATCTGTTTAGACAAATAAAACATTCTTGGATTTTTTTCAAAAAATTGTATTTTTGGGAAACAGACAAATGTTTTGAAATATATTTATAGATTTTATTTGCCTGCATATTGTGGTAAGAATTTGTAAAATCTTCAACATTTTTGAAGGTTTTCGTAGTTAGCATAAATATAGTCTGATGAGCATATCCTATCCTTTAAAATTACAATATTCCCTATTGTTCTAGGGCGTCTTTGCCTAAATTTTGCTACCAATTTAACGAACTACTTGAAGACCAGTAGAAAACTGAAAGCAAAGTGTTTTAATACTGATCTTAATTAATGTGAATATTGCATCAAAAGTAAAGGTCTCTTTTACATTCTAAAAAGTAGCCTACTAAAATCAACGATGACAAACAGAACAGTCTAACATCTAACTCATTTTTTTTCAAGAGTTTGATTTAGAGTCGCTGTCAATAAGAACACTCATTGTAGAAAACACTAAACTTCGATAATATATATTTGAATTCTAATTATCTGGATGTTGTTGTAAGTCGCGGAAAAATCTTCAAAATTCGGGAAGGTTTTCGGAAAAAAAATAGTTGGGTTAGCATAATCTAATTCTTAAATTATCGAAATTGTTGAATTTTGTTGCAGTTCCTTTACGTAATTATTCACACAGTGTTTGCTGATTGTTATAAACTGGCAGACAATGAGAAAAATTCAATGTAAATCCGGTTGGAAGTTGTAGCTTATTCTGTGAATATTGCAGTTAAAAAAAATCTCACTTTAACACTCTTGAAAAATACGCTTTCTCAAATCTGTTAAAGCAAATAAAACATTCTTGGATTTTTTTTCAAAAAATTGTATTTTTGGCAAAACAGATAAATGTTTTGAATTATATTTATAGATTTTATTTGCCTGCATATTGTGTTAAGAATTTGTAAAATCTTCGTCATTTTTGAAGGTTCACGTAGTTAGCATAAATATAGTCTGATGAGCATATCCTATCCTTTAAAATTGCAATATTCCCTATTGTTCTAGGGCGTCTTTGCCTAAATTTTGCTACCAAATTATCTAACTACTTGAAGACCAGTAGAAAACTGAAAGCAAAGTGTTTTAATACTTATATTGATTAATGTGAATTTTGCATCAAAAGTAAAGGTCTCTTTTACATTCTGAAAAGTAGTCTACTTAAATCAACGATGACAAACAGAACAGTTTAAAATCTAACTCATTTTCCTTCAAGAGTTTGATTCAGAGTCGCTGTCAATAAGAACACCCATTGTAGAAAACACTAAACTTCGATAATATATATTTGAATTTTAATTATCTGGATGTTGTTGTAAGTCGCGGAAAAATCTTCAAAATTCGGGAAGGTTTTCGGAGTAAACTTAAAAATAGTTGGGTTAGCATAATCTAATTCTTAAATTATCGAAATTGTTGAATTTTGTTGGATGGCGTCTTTGCCTAAATTTTGCTACCAATTTAACTAACTACTTGAAGACCAGTAGAAAACTGAAAGCAAAGTGTTTTAATACTTATATTGATTAATGTGAATTTTGCATCAAAAGTAAAGGACTCTTTTACATTCTGAAAAGTAGCCTACTTAAATCAACGATGACAAAAAGAACAGTTTAAAATCAAACTCATGTTCCTTCAAGAGTTTGATTCAGAGTCGCTGTCAATAAGAACACCCATTGTAGAAAACACTAAACTTCGATAATATATATTTGAATTCTAATTATCTGGATGCTGTTGTAAGTCGCGTAAAAATCTTCAAAATTCGGGAAGGTTTTCGGAGTAAACTTAAAAATAGTTGGGTTAGCATAATCTAATTCTTAAATTATCGAAATTGTTGAATTTTGTTGGAGTTTCTTTACGTAAATATTTCCACAGTGTTTGCTGATTGTTATAAACTGGCGGACATTGAGAAAAATTCGATGTAAATCCGGTTGGAAGTTGTAGCTTATTCTGTGAATATTGCAGTAAAAAAAATGTCACTTTAACACTCTTGAAAAATAAGCTATCTCAAATCTGTTAAGAAAATAAAACATTCTTGGATTTTTTTCAAAAAATTGTATTTTTGGCAAAACAGATAAATGTTTTGAATTATATTTATGGGATTTATTTGCCTGCATATTGTGGTAAGAATTTGTAAAATCTTCAACATTTTTGAAGGTTTTCGTAGTTAGCATAAATATAGTCTGATGAGCATATCCTATCCTTTATGATTACAATATTCCTTATTGTTCTAGGGCGTCTTTGCCTAAATTTCGCTACCAATTTAACGAACTACTTGAAGACCAGTAGAAAACTGAAAGCAAAGTGTTTTAATACTGATCCTAATTAATGTGAATATTGCATCAAAAGTAAAGGTCTCTTTTACATTCTAATAAGTAGCCTACTAAAATCAACGATGACAAACAGAACAGTCTAAAATCTAACTCATTTTTCTTCAAGAGTTTGATTCAGAGTCGCTGTCAATAAGAACACTCATTGTAGAAAAACACTAAACTTCGATAATATATATTTGAATTCTAATTATCTGGATGTTGTTGTAAGTCGCGGAAAAATCTTCAAAATTCGGGAAGGTTTTTCGGGAAAAAAAAATAGTTGGGTTAGCATAATCTAATTCTTAAATTATCGAAATTGTTGAATTTTGTTGGAGTTCCTTTACGTAATTATTCACACAGTGTTTGCTGATTGTTATAAACTGGCAGACAATGAGAAAAATTCAATGTAAATCCGGTTGGAAGTTGTAGCTTATTCTGTGAATATTGCAGTTAAAAAAAATCTCACTTTAACACTCTTGAAAAATACGCTTTCTCAAATCTGTTAAAGCAAATAAAACATTCTTGGATTTTTTTTCAAAAAATTGTATTTTTGGCAAAACAGATAAATGTTTTGAATTATATTTATAGATTTTATTTGCCTGCATATTGTGGTAAGAATTTGTAAAATCTTCGTCATTTTTGAAGGTTCTCGTAGTTAGCATAAATATAGTCTGATGAGCATATCCTATCCTTTAAAATTACAATATTCCCTATTGTTCTAGGGCGTCTTTGCCTAAATTTTGCTACCAATTTAACTAACTACTTGAAGACCAGTAGAAAACTGAAAGCAAAGTGTTTTAATACTTATATTGATTAATGTGAATTTTGCATCAAAAGTAAAGGTCTCTTTTACATTCTGAAAAGTAGCCTACTTAAATCAACGATGACAAAAGAACAGTTTAAAATCTAACTCATTTTCCTTCAAGAGTTTGATTCAGAGTCGCTGTCAATAAGAACACCCATTGTAGAAAACACTAAACTTCGATAATATATATTTGAATTCTAATTATCTGGATGTTGTTGTAAGTCGCGTAAAAATCTTCAAAATTCGGGAAGGTTTTCGGAGTAAACTTAAAAAAAATAGTTGGGTTAGCATAATCTAATTCTTAAATTATCGAAATTGTTGAATTTTGTTGGAGTTTTCTTTACGTAAATATTTCCACAGTGTTTGCTGATTGTTATAAACTGGCGGACATTGAGAAAAATTCGATGTAAATCCGGTTGGAAGTTGTAGCTTATTCTGTGAATATTGCAAGTAAAAAAATGTCACTTTAACACTCTTGAAAAATAAGCTATCTCAAATCTGTTAAGAAAAATAAAAACATTCTTGGATTTTTTTTCAAAAAATTATATTTTTGGCAAAACAGATAAATGTTTTGAATTATATTTATGGGATTTTATTTGCCTGCATATTGTGGTAAGAATTTGTAAACTCTTCGTCATTTTTGAAGGTTCTCGTAGTTAGCATGAATATAGTCTGTTGAGCATATCCTATCCTTTAAAATTACAATATTCCTTATTGTTCTAGGGCGTCTTTGCCTAAAATTTGCTACCAATTTAACTAACTTCTGGAAGACCAGTAGAAAACCGAAAGCAAAGTGTTTTAATACTTATCTTAATTAATGTGAATATTGCATCAAAAGTAAAGGTCTCTTTTACATTCTAATAAGTAGCCTACTAAAATCAACGATGACAAACAGAACAGTCTAAAATCTAACTCATTTTTCTTCAAGAGTTTGATTCAGAGTCGCTGTCAATAAGAACACTCATTGTAGAAAACACTAAACTTCGATAATATATATTTGAATTCTAATTATCTGGATGTTGTTGTAAGTCGCGGAAAAATCTTCAAAATTCGGGAAGGTTTTCGAAAAAAAAAATAGTTGGGTTAGCATAATCTAATTCTTAAATTATCGAAATTGTTGAATTTTGTTGGAGTTCCTTTACGTAATTATTCACACAGTGTTTGCTGATTGTTATAAACTGGCAGACAATGAGAAAAATTCAATGTAAATCCGGTTGGAAGTTGTAGCTTATTCTGTGAATATTGCAGTAAAAAAAATGTCACTTCAACACTCTTGAAAAATACGCTATCTCAAATCTGTTAAGACAAACAAAACATTCTTGGATTTTTTTCAAAAAATTGTATTTTTGGCAAAACAGATAAATGTTTTGAAATATATTTATAGATTTTATTTGCCTGCATATTGTGGTAAGAATTTGTAAAATCTTCAACATTTTTGAAGGTTTTCGTAGTTAGCATAAATATAGTCTGATGAGCATATCCTATCCTTTAAAATTACAATATTCCCTATTGTTCTAGGGCGTCTTTGCCTAAATTTTGCTACCAATTTAACTAACTACTTGAAGACCAGTAGAAAACTGATAGCAAAGTGTTTTAATACTTATATTGATTAATGTGAATTTTGCATCAAAAGTAAAGGTATCTTTTACATTCTGAAAAGTAGCCTACTTAAATCAACGATGACAAACAGAACAGTTTAAAATCTAACTCATTTTCCTTCAAGAGTTTGATTCAGAGTCGCTGTCAATAAGAAACACCCATTGTAGAAAACACTAAACTTCGATAATATATATTTGAATTCTAATTATCTGGATGTTGTTGTAAGTCGCGGAAAAATCTTCAAAATTCGGGAAGGTTTTCGGAAAAAAAAATAGTTCGGTTAGCATAATCTAATTCTTAAATTATCGAAATTGTTGAATTTTGTTGGAGTTCCTTTACGTAATTATTCACACAGTGTTTGCTGATTGTTATAAACTGGCAGACAATGAGAAAAATTCAATGTAAATCCGGTTGGAAGTTGTAGCTTATTCTGTGAATATTGCAGTAAAAAAAATGTCACTTTAACACTCTTGAAAAATAAGCTATCTCAAATCTGTTAAGACAAATAAAACATTCTTGGATTTTTTTCAAAAAATTATATTTTTGGCAAAACAGATAAATTTTTTGAATTGTATTTATAGATTTTATTTGCCTGCATATTGTGGTAAGAATTTGTAAAATCTTCAACATTTTTGAAGGTTTTCGTAGTTAGCATAAATATAGTCTGATGAGCATATCCTATCCTTTAAAATTACAATATTCCCTATTGTTCTAGGGCGTCTTTGCCTAAATTTTGCTACCAATTTAACTAACTACTTGAAGACCAGTAGAAAACAGAAAGCAAAGGGTTTTAATACTTATCTTAATTAATGTGAATATTGCATCAAAAGTAAAGGTCGCTTTTACATTCTAATAAGTAGCTTTCTCAAATCAACGATGACAAACAGAACAGTCTAAAATCTAGCTCATTTTCCTTCAAGAGTTTGATTCAGAGTCGCTGTCAATAAGAACACTCATTGTAGAAAACACTAAACTTCGATAATATATATTTGAATTCTAATTATCTGGTTGTTGTAGTAGGTTGCGGAAAAATCTTCAAAATTCGGGAAGGTTTTTGCAGGAAACTTAAAAAGAGTTGGGTTAGCATAATCTAAGTCTTAAATTTTCGAAATTATTGAATTTTGTTAGAGTTCCTATACGTCAATATTCCTACAGTGTTTGCTGATTGTTATAAACTGGCGGACATTGAAAAAAATTCAATGTAAATCTGGTTGGGAGATATTGCTTATTCCGTGAATTTTGCAGTTACAACAATTCTCAAATCTGTTAAGACAAACAAAACATTCTTGGATTTTTTTCAAAAAATTGTATTTTTGGCAAAACAGATAAATGTTTTGAAATATATTTATAGATTTTATTTGCCTGCATATTGTGGTAAGAATTTGTAAAATCTTCGTCATTTTTGAAGGTTCTCGTAATTGGCATGAATATAGTCTGTTGAGCATATCCGGACATCCTTTAAAATTACAATATTTCTTATTGTTCGAGGGCGTCTTTGCATAAATTTTGCTACCAATTTAACTAACTACTTGAAGACCAGTAGAAAACAGAAAGCAAAGGGTTTTAATACTTATCTTAATTAATGTGAATATTGCATCAAAAGTAAAGGTCGCTTTTACATTCTAATAAGTAGCTTTCTTAAATCAACGATGACAAACAGAACAGTCTAAAATCTAGCTCATTTTCCTTCAAGAGTTTGATTCAGAGTCGCTGTCAATAAGAACACTCATTGTAGAAAACACTAAACTTCGATAATATATATTTGAATTCTAATTATCTGGTTGTTGTAGTAGGTTGCGGAAAAATCTTCAAAATTCGGGAAGGTTTTTGCAGGAAACTTAAAAAGAGTTGGGTTAGCATAATCTAAGTCTTAAATTTTCGAAATTATTGAATTTTGTTTGAGTTCCTATACGTAAATATTCCTACAGTGTTTGCTGATTGTTATAAACTGGCGGACATTGAGAAAAATTCAATGTAAATCCGGTTGGAAGTTGTAGCTTATTCTGTGAATATTGCAGTAAAAAAAATGTCACTTTAACACTCTTGAAAAATAAGCTATCTCAAATCTGTTAAGACAAATAAAACATTCTTGATTTTTTTTTCAAAAAATTATATTTTTGGCAAAACAGATAAATGTTTTGAATTGTATTTATAGATTTTATTTGCCTGCATATCGTGGTAAGAATTTGTAAAATCTTCGTCATTTTTGAAGGTTCTCGTAGTTGGCATGAATATAGTCTGTTGAGCATATCCGGACATCCTTTATAATTACAATATTCCTTATTGTTCGAGGGCGTCTTTGCATAAATTTTGCTACCAATTTAACTAACTACTTGAAGACCAGTAGAAAACAGAAAGCAAAGGGTTTTAATACTTATCTTAATTAATGTGAATATTGCATAAAAAGTAAAGGTCTCTTTTACATTCTAATTAGTAGCTTTCTTAAGTCAACGAGGACAAACAGAACAGTCTAAAATCTAGCTCATTTTCTTTCAAGAGTTTGATTCAGAGTCACGCTCATTGTAGAAAACACTAAACTTCGATAATATATATTTGAATTCTAATTATCTGGTTGTTGTAGTAAGTTGCGGAAAAATCTTCAAAATTCGGGAAGGTTTTTGCAGGAAACTTAAAAAGAGTTGGGTTAGCATAATCTAAGTCTTAAATTTTCGAAATTGTTGAATTTTGTTAGAGTTCCTATACGTCAATATTCCTACAGTGTTTGCTGATTGTTATAAACTGGCGGACATTGAGAAAAATTCAATGTAAATCCGGTTGGGAGATATTGCTTATTCCGTGAATATTTGCAGTTACAACAATTGTCACTTTAACACTTTTGAAAAATACGCTATCTCAAATCTGTTAAGACAAACAAAACATTCTTGGATTTTTTTCAAAAAATTATATTTTTGGCAAAACAGATAAATTTTTTGAATTGTATTTATAGATTTTATTTGCCTGCATATTGTGGTAAGAATTTGTAAAATCTTCGTCATTTTTGAAGGTTCTCGTAGTTGGCATGAATATAGTCTGTTGAGCATATCCGGACATCCTTTAAAATTACAATATTTCTTATTGTTCGAGGGCGTCTTTGCATAAATTTTGCTACCAATTTAACTAACTACTTGAAGACCAGTAGAAAACAGAAAGCAAAGGGTTTTAATACTTATCTTAATTAATGTGAATATTGCATCAAAAGTAAAGGTCGCTTTTACATTCTAATAAGTAGCTTTCTTAAATCAACGATGACAAACAGAACAGTCTAAAATCTAGCTCATTTTCCTTCAAGAGTTTGATTCAGAGTCGCTGTCAATAAGAACACTCATTGTAGAAAACACTAAACTTCGATAATATATATTTGAATTCTAATTATCTGGTTGTTGTAGTAAGTTGCGGAAAAATCTTCAAAATTCGGGAAGGTTTTTGCAGGAAACTTAAAAAGAGTTGGGTTAGCATAATCTAAGTCTTAAATTTTCGAAATTGTTGAATTTTGTTAGAGTTCCTATACGTCAATATTCCTACAGTGTTTGCTGATTGTTATAAACTGGCGGACATTGAGAAAAATTCAATGTAAATCTGGTTGGGAGATATTGCTTATTCCGTGAATTTTGAAGTTACAACAATTGTCACTTTAACACTTTTGAAAAATACGCTATCTCAAATCTGTTAAGACAAACAAAACATTCTTGGATTTTTTTCAAAAAAATTATATTTTTGGCAAAACAGATAAATTTTTTGAATTGTATTTATAGATTTTATTTGCCTGCATATTGTGGTAAGAATTTGTAAAATCTTCGTCATTTTTGAAGGTTCTCGTAGTTAGCATAAATATAGTCTGATGAGCATATCCTATCCTTTAAAATTACAATATTCCCTATTGTTCTAGGGCGTCTTTGCCTAAATTCTGCTACTAATTTAACTAACTACTTGAGGACCAGTAGAAAACTGAAAGCAAAGTGTTTTAATACTTATCTTAATTAATGTGAATATTGCATAAAAAGTAAAGGTCTCTTTTACATTCTAATTAGTAGCTTTCTTAAGTCAACGAGGACAAACAGAACAGTCTAAAATCTAGCTCATTTTCTTTCAAGAGTTTGATTCAGAGTCACGCTCATTGTAGAAAACACTAAACTTCGATAATATATATTTGAATTCTAATTATCTGGTTGTTGTAGTAAGTTGCGGAAAAATCTTCAAAATTCGGGAAGGTTTTTGCAGGAAACTTAAAAAAAGTTGGGTTAGCATAATTTAAGTCTTAAATTTTCGAAATTGTTGAATTTTGTTAGAGTTCCTATACGTCAATATTCCTACAGTGTTTGCTGATTGTTATAAACTGGCGGACATTGAGAAAAATTCAATGTAAATCTGGTTGGGAGATATTGCTTATTCCGTGAATTTTGAAGTTACAACAATTGTCACTTTAACACTTTTGAAAAATACGCTATCTCAAATCTGTTAAGACAAACAAAACATTCTTGGATTTTTTTCAAAAAATTATATTTTTGGCAAAACAGATAAATTTTTTTGAATTGTATTTATAGATTTTATTTGCCTGCATATTGTGGTAAGAATTTGTAAAATCTTCGTCATTTTTTGAAGGTTCTCGTAGTTGGCATGAATATAGTCTGTTGAGCATATCCGGACATCCTTTATAATTACAATATTTCTTATTGTTCGAAGGCGTCTTTGCATAAATTTTGCTACCAATTTAACTAACTACTTGAAGACCAGTAGAAAACTGAAAGCAAAGGGTTTTAATACTTATCTTAATTAATGTGAATATTGCATCAAAAGTAAAGGTCGCTTTTACATTCTAATAAGTAGCTTTCTTAAATCAACGATGACAAACAGAACAGTCTAAAATCTAGCTCATTTTCCTTCAAGAGTTTGATTCAGAGTCGCTGTCAATAAGAACACCCATTGTAGAAAACACTAAACTTCGATAATATATATTTGAATTCTAATTATCTGGATGTTGTTGTAAGTCGCGGAAAAATCTTCAAAATTCGGGAAGGTTTTCGGAGTAAACTTAAAAATAGTTGGGTTAGCATAATCTAATTCTTAAATTATCGAAATTGTTGAATATTGTTGGAGTTCCTTTACGTAAATATTCCTACAGTGTTTGCTGATTGTTATAAACTGGCGGACATTGAGAAAAATTCAATGTAAATCCGGTTGGAAGTTGTAGCTTATTCTGTGAATATTGCAGTAAAAAAATGTCACTTTAACACTCTTGAAAAATAAGCTATCTCAAATCTGTTAAGACAAATAAAACATTCTTGGATTTTTTTCAAAAAATTGTATTTTTGGCAAAACAGATAAATGTTTTGAATTATATTTATAGATTTTATTTGCCTGCATATTGTGGTAAGAATTTGTAAAATCTTCGTCATTTTTGAAGGTTCTCGTAGTTAGCATAAATATAGTCTGATGAGCATATCCTATCCTTTAAAATTAAAATATTCCCAATTGTTCTAGGGCGTCTTTGCCTAAATTTTGCTACCAAATTAACTATCTACTTGAAGACCAGTAAAAAACTGAAAGCAAAGTGTTTTAATACTTATATTGATTAATGTGAATTTTGCATCAAAAGTAAAGGTCTCTTTTACATTCTGAAAAGTAGCCTACTAAAATCAACGATGACAAACAGAACAGTTTAAAATCTAACTCATTTTCCTTCAAGAGTTTGATTCAGAGTCGCTGTCAATAAGAACACCCATTGTAGAAAACACTAAACTTCGATAATATATATTTGAATTCTAATTATCTGGATGTTGTTGTAAGTCGCGGAAAAATCTTCAAAATTCGGGAAGGTTTTCGGAAAAAAAAAAATAACTTAAAAAATTATCGAAATTGTTGGTTAGCATAATTCTAATTCTTAAAAATTATTCGAAATTGTTGAATTCGAAATTGTTGAATATTGGAGTTCCTTTACGTAAATATTCCTACAGTGTTTGCTGATTGTTATAAACTGGCGGACATTGAGAAAAATTCAATGTAAATCCGGTTGGAAGTTGTAGCTTATTCTGTGAATATTGCAGTAAAAAAATGTCACTTTAACACTCTTGAAAAATAAGCTATCTCAAATCTGTTAAGACAAATAAAACATTCTTGGATTTTTTTCAAAAAATTATATTTTTGGCAAAACAGATAAATGTTTTGAATTGTATTTATAGATTTTATTTGCCTGCTTATTGTGGTAAGAAATTGTAAAATCTTCGTCATTTTTGAAGGTTCTCATAGTTGGCATGAATATAGTCTGTTGAGCATATCCGGACATCCTTTATAATTACAATATTTCTTATTGTTCGAAGGCGTCTTTGCATAAATTTTGCTACCAATTTAACTAACTACTTGAAGACCAGTAGAAAACAGAAAGCAAAGGGTTTTAATACTTATCTTAATTAATGTGAATACTGCATCAAAAGTAAAGGTCGCTTTTACATTCTAATAAGTAGCTTTCTCAAGTCAACGAGGACAAACAGAACAGTCTAAAATCTAGCTCATTTTCCTTCAAGGGTTTGATTCAGAGTCGCTGTCAATAAGAACACTCATTGTAGAAAACACTAAACTTCGATAATATATATTTGAATTCTAATTATCTGGATGTTGTTGTAAGTCGCGGAAAAATCTTCAAAATTCGGGAAGGTTTTCGGAGTAAACTTAAAAATAGTTGGGTTAGCATAATCTAATTCTTAAATTATCGAAATTGTTGAATATTGCTGGAGTTCCTTTACGTAAATATTCCTACAGTGTTTGCTGATTGTTATAAACTGGCGGACATTGAGAAAAATTCAATGTAAATCCGGTTGGAAGTTGTAGCTTATTCTGTGAATATTGCAGTAAAAAAATGTCACTTTAACACTCTTGAAAAATAAGCTATCTCAAATCTGTTAAGACAAATAAAACATTCTTGGATTTTTTTCAAAAAATTATATTTTTGGCAAAACAGATAAATGTTTTGAATTATATTTATAGATTTTATTTGCCTGCATATTGTGGTAAGA
This sequence comes from Styela plicata, assembly GCA_963675895.2. Classification (NCBI taxonomy): domain Eukaryota; kingdom Metazoa; phylum Chordata; class Ascidiacea; order Stolidobranchia; family Styelidae; genus Styela; species Styela plicata. Next base: position 22,220,997 of record OZ023150.1, read on the forward strand.
ATTTGTAAAATCTTCGTCATTTTTGAAGGTTCTCGTAGTTGGCATGAATATAGTCTGATGAGCATATCCTATTCTTAAAAATTACAATATTCCCTATTGTTCTAGGGCGTCTTTGCCTAAATTTTGCTACCAATTTAACGAACTACTTGAAGACCAGTAGAAAACTGAAAGCAAAGTGTTTTAATACTGATCTTAATTAATGTGAATATTGCATCAAAAGTAAAGGTCTCTTTTACATTCTAATAAGTAGCCTACTTAAAATCAACGATGACAAACAGAACAGTCTAAAATCTAACTCATTTTCCTTCAAGAGTTTGATTCAGAGTCGCTGTCAATAAGAACACTCATTGTAGAAAACACTAAACTTCGATAATATATATTTGAATTCTAATTATCTGGATGTTGTTGTAAGTCGCGGAAAAATCTTCAAAATTCGGGAAGGTTTTTCGGAAAAAAAAATAGTTGGGTTAGCATAATCTAATTCTTAAATTATCGAAATTGTTGAATTTTGTTGGAGTTCCTTTACGTAAATATTCCTACAGTGTTTGCTGATTGTTATAAACTGGCGGACATTGAGAAAAATTCAATGTAAATCCGGTTGGAAGTTGTAGCTTATTCTGTGAATATTGCAGTTAAAAAAAATGTCACTTTAACACTCTTGAAAAATACGCTATCTCAAATCTGTTAAGACAAAAATAAAACATTCTTGGATTTTTTTTTTTCAAAAAATTGTATTTTTGGCAAAAGAGATAAATGTTTTGAATTATATTTATAGATTTTATTTGCCTGCATATTGTGGTAAGAATTTGTAAAATCTTCGTCATTTTTGAAGGTTCTCGTAGTTGGCATAAATATAGTCTGATGAGCATATCCTATCCTTTAAAATTACAATATTCCCTATTGTTCTAGGGCGTCTTTGCCTAAATTTTGCTACCAATTTAACTAACTACTTGAAGACCAGTAGAAAACTGAAAGCAAAGTGTTTTTATACTTATATTGATTAATGTGAATTTTGCATCAAAAGTAAAGGTCTCTTTTACATTCTGAAAAGTAGTATTACTTAAATCAACGATGACAAACAGAACAGTTTAAAATCTAACTCATTTTCCTTCAAGAGTTTGATTCAGAGTCGCTGTCAATAAGAACACCCATTGTAGAAAACACTAAACTTCGATAATATATATTTGAATTCTAATTATCTGGATGTTGTTGGAAGTTGCGGAAAAATCTTCAAAATTCGGGAAGGTTTTCGGAGTAAACTTAAAAATAGTTGGGTTAGCATAATCTAATTCTTAAATTATCGAAATTGTTGAATATTGCTGGAGTTCCTTTACGTAAATATTCCTACAGTGTTTGCTGATTGTTATAAACTGGCGGACATTGAGAAAAATTCAATGTAAATCCGGTTGGAAGTTGTAGCTTATTCTGTGAATATTGCAGTAAAAAAATGTCACTTTAACACTCTTGAAAAATAAGCTATCTCAAATCTGTTAAGACAAATAAAACATTCTTGGATTTTTTTCAAAAAATTATATTTTTGGCAAAACAGATAAATGTTTTGAATTGTATTTATAGATTTTATTTGCCTGCATATTGTGGTAAGAATTTGTAAAATCTTCGTCATTTTTGAAGGTTCTCGTAGTTGGCATGAATATAGTCTGATGAGCATATCCTATTCTTAAAAATTACAATATTCCCTATTGTTCTAGGGCGTCTTTGCCTAAATTTTGCTACCAAATTAACTAACTACTTGAAGACCAGTAGAAAACTGAAAGCAAAGTGTTTTAATACTTATATTGATTAATGTGAATTTTGCATCAAAAGTAAAGGTCTCTTTTACATTCTAATAAGTAGCCTACTTAAATCAACGATGACAAACAGAACAGTTTAAAATCTAACTCATTTTCCTTCAAGAGTTTGATTCAGAGTCGCTGTCAATAAGAACACCCATTGTAGAAAACACTAAACTTCGATAATATATATTTGAATTCTAATTATCTGGATGTTGTTGTAAGTCGCGGAAAAATCTTCAAAATTCGGGAAGGTTTTCGGAGTAAACTTAAAAATAGTTGGGTTAGCATAATCTAATTCTTAAAGAATCGAAATTGTTGAATTTTGTTGGAGTTCCTTTACGTAATTATTCCTACAGTGTTTGCTGATTGTTATAAACTGGCAGACATTGAGAAAAATTCAATGTAAATCTGGTTGGAAGTTGTAGCTTATTCTGTGAATATTGCAGTTAAAAAAAATGTCACTTTAACACTCTTGAAAAATACGCTATCTCAAATCTGTTAAAGCAAATAAAACATTCTTGGATTTTTTTTTTCAAAAAATTGTATTTTTGGCAAAAGAGATAAATGTTTTGAATTATATTTATAGATTTTATTTGCCTGCATATTGTGGTAAGAATTTGTAAAATCTTCGTCATTTTTGAAGGTTCTCGTAGTTAGCATAAATATAGTCTCGTGAGCATATCCTATCCTATAAAATTACAATATTCCCTATTGTTCTAGGGCGTCTTTGCCTAAATTTTGCTACCAATTTAACTAACTACTTGAAGACCAGTAGAAAATTGAAAGCAAAGTGTTTTAATACTTATATTGATTAATGTGAATTTTGCATCAAAAGTAAAGGTCTCTTTCACATTCTAATAAGTAGCCTACTTAAATCAACGATGACAAACAGAACAGTTTAAAATCTAACTCATTTTCCTTCAAGAGTTTGATTCAGAGTCGCTGTCAATAAGAACACCCATTGTAGAAAACACTAAACTTCGATAATATATATTTGAATTCTAATTATCTGGTTGTTGTAGTAAGTTGCGGAAAAATCTTCAAAATTCGGGAAGGTTTTTGCAGGAAACTTAAAAAGAGTTGGGTTAGCATAATCTAAGTCTCAAATTTTAGAAATTATTGAATTTTGGTAGAGTTCCTATACGTCAATATTCCCACAGTGTTTGCTGATTGTTATAAACTGGCGGACATTGAGAAAAATTCAATGTAAATCCGGTTGGAAGTTGTAGCTTATTCTGTGAATATTGCAGTAAAAAAAATGTCACTTTAACACTCTTGAAAAATAAGCTATCCCAAATCTGTTAAGACAAATAAAACATTCTTGGATTTTTTTCAAAAAAATTATATTTTTGGCAAAAACAGATAAATGTTTTGAATTGTATTTATAGATTTTATTTGCCTGCATATTGTGGTAAGAATTTGTAAAATCTTCGTCATTTTTGAAGGTTCTCGTAGTTGGCATATCCGTTGTTGAGCATATCCGGACATCCTTTATAATTACAATATTTCTTATTGTTCGAAGGCGTCTTTGCATAAATTTTGCTACCAATTTAACTAACTACTTGAAGACCAGTAGAAAACAGAAAGCAAAGGGTTTTAATACTTATCTTAATTAATGTGAATACTGCATCAAAAGTAAAGGTCGCTTTTACATTCTAATAAGTAGCTTTCTTAAGTCAACGAGGACAAACAGAACAGTCTAAAATCTAGCTCATTTTCTTTCAAGAGTTTGATTCAGAGTCGCTGTCAATAAGAACACTCATTGTAGAAAACACTAAACTTCGATAATATATATTTGAATTCTAATTATCTGGTTGTTGTAGTAAGTTGCGGAAAAATCTTCAAAATTCGGGAAGGTTTTTGCAGGAAACTTAAAAAGAGTTGGGTTAGCATAATCTAAGTCTCAAATTTTAGAAATTATTGAATTTTGGTAGAGTTCCTATACGTCAATATTCCCACAGTGTTTGCTGATTGTTATAAACTGGCGGACATTGAGAAAAATTCAATGTAAATCTTGTTGGGAGATATTGCTTATTCCGTGAATTTTGCAGTTACAACAATTGTCACTTTAACACTTTTGAAAAATACGCTATCTCAAATCTGTTAAGACAAATAAAACATTCTTGGATTTTTTTCAAAAAATTATATTTTTGGCAAAACAGATAAATGTTTTGAATTATATTTATAGATTTTATTTGCCTGCATATTGTGGTAAGAATTTGTAAAATCTTCGTCATTTTTGAAGGTTCTCGTAGTTAGCATAAATATAGTCTGATGAGCATATCCTATCCTTTAAAATTACAATATTCCCTATTGTTCTAGGGCGTCTTTGCCTAAATTTTGCTACCAATTTAACTAAACTACTTGAAGACCAGTAGAAAAACTGAAAGCAAAGTGTTTTAATACTGATCTTAATTAATGTGAATATTGCATCAAAAGTAAAGGTCTCTTTTACATTCTAATAAGTAGCCTACTTAAATCAACGATGACAAACAGAACAGTTTAAAATCTAACTCATTTTCCTTCAAGAGTTTGATTCAGAGTCGATGTCAATAAGAACACTCATTGTAGAAAACACTAAACTTAGATAATATATATTTGAATTCTAATTATCTGGATCTTGTTGTAAGTCGCGGAAAAATCTTCAAAATTCGGGAAGGTTTTCGGAGTAAAACTTAAAAATAGTTGGGTTAGCATAATCTAATTCTTAAATTATCGAAATTGTTGAATCTTGTTGGAGTTCCTTTACGTAAATATTCCTACAGTGTTTGCTGATTGTTATAAACTGGCGGACATTGAGAATAAATTCAATGTAAATCCGGTTGAGAAGTTATAGCTTATTCTGTGAATATTGCAGTAAAAAAAATGTCACTTTAACACTCTTGAAAAATAAGCTATCTCAAATCTGTTAAGACAAATAAAACATTCTTGGATTTTTTTCAAAAAATTGTATTTTTGGCAAAACAGATAAATGTTTTGAATTGTATTTATAGATTTTATTTGCCTGCATATTGTGGTAAGAATTTGTAAAATCTTCGTCATTTTTGAAGGTTTCTCGTAGTTGGCATGAATATAGTCTGATTGAGCATATCCGGACATCCTTTTAAAATTACAATATTCCCTTATTGTTCTAGGGCGTCTTTGCCTAAATTTTGCTTACCAATTTAACTAACTACTTGAAGACCAGTAGAAAAACAGAAAGCAAAAGTGTTTTAATACTTATCTTAATTAATGTGAATACTGCATCAAAAGTAAAGGTCGCTTTTACATTCTAAATAAGTAGCTTTCTTAAGTCAACGAGGACAAACAGAACAGTCTAAAATCTAGCTCATTTTCCTTCAAGAGTTTGATTCAGAGTCGCTGTCAATAAGAACACCCATTGTAGAAAAACACTAAACTTCGATAAATATATATTTGAATTCTAATTATCTGGTTGTTGTTGTAGGTTGCGGAAAAATCGTCAAAAATTCGGAAGGTTTTTGCAGCAAAAAACTTAAAAAAGAGTTGGGTTAGCATAATCTAAGTCTTAAAATTTTCGAAATTGTTGAATTTTTTGTTAGAGTTCCTATACGTAAATATTCCTACAGTGTTTGCTGATTGTTATAAACTGGCGGACATTGAGAAAAATTCAATGTAAATCAGTTGGTTGGGAGATATTGCTTATTCCGTGAATTTTGAAGTTACAACAATTGTCACTTTAACACTTTTGAAAAATACGCTATCTCAAATCTGTTAAGGACAAACAAAACATTCTTGGATTTTTTTTCAAAAAATTATATTTTTGGCAAAACAGATAAATTTTTTTGAACTGTATTTATAGATTTTATTTGCCTGCATATTGTGGTAAGAATTTGTAAAATCTTCGTCATTTTTGAAGGTTCTCGTAGTTGGCATGAATATAGTCTGTTGAGCGTATCCGGACATCCTTTAAAAATTACAATATTTCTTATTGTTCGAAGGGCGTCTTTGCATAAATTTTGCTACCAAATTTAACTAACTACTTGAAGACCAGTAGAAAACAGAAAGCAAAGGGTTTTAATACTTATCTTAATTAATGTGAATATTGCATCAAAAGTAAAGGTCGCTTTTACATTCTAATAAGTAGCTTTCTTAAATCAACGATGACAAACAGAACAGTCTAAAATCTAGCTCATTTTCCTTCAAGAGTTTGATTCAGAGTCTCTTTCAATAAGAAACACTCATTGTAGAAAACACTAAACTTCGATAATATATATTTGAATTCTAATTATCTGGTTGTTGTAGTAGGTTGCGGAAAAAATCTTCAAAATTCGGGAAGGGTTTTTGCAGGAAACTTAAAAAGAGTTGGGTTAGGCATAATCTAAGTCTTAAATTTTCGAAATTATTGAATTTTGTTAGAGTTCCTATACGTCAATATTCCTACAGTGTTTTGCTGATTGTTATAAACTGGCGGACATTGAGAAAAAATTCAATGAAAATCTGGTTGGGAGATATTGCTTATTCCGTGAATTTTGCCAGTTACAAAACAATTGTAACTTTAACACTTTTTTGAAAAATACGCTATCTCAAATCTGTTTAAGACAAATAAAACATTCTTGGATTTTTTTCAAAAAATTGTATTTTTGGCAAAACAGATAAATGTTTTGAATTATATTTATAGATTTTATTTGCCTGCATATTGTGGTAAGAATTTGTAAAATCTTCAACATTTTTGAAGGTTTTCGTAGTTAGCATAAATATAGTCTGATGAGCATATCCTATCCTTTAAAATTACAATATTCCCTATTGTTCTAGGGCGTCTTTGCCTAAATTTTGCTACCAATTTAACGAACTACTTGAAGACCAGTAGAAAACCGAAAGCAAAGTGTTTTAATACTGATCTTAATTAATGTGAATATTGCATCAAAAGTAAAGGTCGCTTTAACATTCTAATAAGTAGCTTTCCTTAAGTCAACGAGGACAAAACAGACAGAAACAGTCCAAAAAATCTAGCTCATTTTTCTTCAAGAGTTTGATTCAGAGTCCGCTGTCGATAAGAACACTCATTGTAGAAAAACACTAAACTTCGATAATATATATTTGAATAATAATTATCTGGATGTTGTTGTATTGTCGAGGAAAAATTCTTCAAAATTCGGGATGGTTTTTCGGAGTAAACTTAATAAAAATAGTTGGGTTAGCATAATCTAAATTCTTAAATTATCGAAATTGTTGAAAATTGTTGGAGGTTCCTTTTACGTAAATATTCCCTACAGTGTTTGCCGATTGTTATATAACTGGCGGACATTGAGAAAAATTCAATGTAAATCTGGTTGGGGAGATATTGCTTTATTCTGTGAATATTGCAGTTACAACAATTGTCACGTTATCTCAAATCTTGTTTAGACAAATAAAACATTCGTGAATTTTTTTCAAAAAATTGTATTTTTGGCAAAT
>OZ023150.1:22228304-22244503 GCA_963675895.2 Styela plicata
TATACCAAGTAGGATTGTATCCTGTAGGACTGCACTCAGTACTGCAATTCAACCGAGTACAATTCCGTTGGGTGTAATTTTATCTGATCCAAGGGCAAGCGTGCTAGTTACAATCAAACTTTGTGTAGTCTTATTGGATTCAAGCGTGTCGAATGAAATCCAACTGTGGGCAAATGTACTGGGTGCAAACCTATTGGCTGCAACCCTAACCTAACCTTTTTTTGGAGCAGAATTTCTCTAAACGAAATACGATTTTAAATCCTATGGTTGCGATCGGAAGGATGACAGTTCAGGGTCAATTCCGGGAAAAATATCCCTTTAGATTGAGATGACTTCTTTCCAAGCCTTGGGAGATACATATTGATAATGTGGATGCCAAAATTTAGGTGAATTTTTGCTAATTCATGCTCCAATTGATAAAAGCACTGACTAATCATGACTAATGATTCCTTACCTTTATTAATGATATCTACTCTAAACAATGTCGGAAGCAGCGACTAGAAAACCAACTATTAGGGGTCACTTATACGGCAAAAGATGCAGTACCAGCAATTTCATTTTAGGTAAAAACTTCCAAAAAGCACTGAAACCGTAAATAAAAAAAGTGCAGTGAGTGGTATTTCCATCGTTTGGCAAAACCCACACCAGTTCCTTACTTCCTTTCAGTTGAAAATACTTTAAGGTAATTCTGAAGCTCGTGCCTACAGGGGCACTAGTCCAAGGCTGGTAGTACGGTACGGTACGGTACGAAGTTCGGTACGGTACGATTGAATTTTTCCGTACGATAGTACGGTACGATTATTTTTTCAATTTTCGTACTTGGTACGGTACGGTACGAAGTTCGGTATTTATTTCGTACCGTACCGTACTCTTTTTCGTACCTTCGCATTACACTTAATTCTTCTCAAATGAATTTGAAAAAAATAATTTCATTTAACATCTATGCCGTTTCATAACGGGGCGCTGATAATATCAATTGTATCTATCAAAGAATGTTTTAATTAAGGGCAATTTTAAAATGATTAAAAGCGGCGCAGGTATGGTAATAAAAATGCAACTGATTCACTTGAGCTGATTAGATGAGCTATGTCGTATATCGGTTTTACTGTAGTGGTGTAAAACTTTGTGATTGCGTGGAAAACACATATAGGCGCCTTATATATGACGTCTTGATCTGAATGCATTTTTCTGTAATAACGAAAGTTGGGATAGCCCAATTAAAATCGACAAGATAAGCAGCATTCATAATACTAAAAATAACGGTGTTATAACGGTGCCGGAATATATCAACTAAAATGGCGGATACAGAAAAAAAATTGGGTGGGGGCACATTTTTTTCCAACATGCAAAAACAGGCTTTCAAATTTACAAAAAAATTAGGGTGCTGGAGGCGCGCAAATTTTATTGAGAACGAAACAAAAATTTTAAGAGTGAAATAAACATTACCAGACCGGAAAATGTATCTGCGAGCCGGAAGCCCGCTGAAATTTTTATAGAAATTGAATAAAATTTTCACTTTAAAGGCTAAATGCTACGAAATATACAAAATTAATTGGGGAATATTGCGCATAAAAATTAAATTAAAAACTCTCTCCCCTGACCAACTATGCAACTAAGCTATGGAGTAACCACCGCTATTACGTTTTGTTTGTACTCTGACACGCAGTATATTATCAGAGCAGAAACATCAGAATATAAAGATATATTTAGGCTGTTTTGAGTTGAATGTTAGCTGATGTTCATCTTAAATAGAAGATATATTTTGTAAAACACAGCCAAGTCACAATATAGACAATGGTATGTCGGGAATACGTCTGTCTGGTAGGAAAAAATAAATAGCATTATTCAGTAATGTGAAGAGAACGTAAATTGCACCAGAAATACCAGATTCAAAATGTACCTATAACCATGCCTTCCAATGAGACCGCACGAAACCCATGTGTAGTGCACAACGAACATTCTTTTGTCGAGATATAATTTCTTGTGACGACACAATGCAAGATTTTTTCGCGAAAACTGTGCTCATCCTACCACCACTTATCGCCACCGGTCTACCATTCTCATATTATACGCAATGTGAACAATGATATTAGGGTGACATATGCTTAATTACGCGCATGTTTCACTGTCCTGGATTTTAAACCTGATATCATAAATTGCATCACTTTGATGTAAGATGTTGGTGACGTTTCTTGCGGTGGCCAGATCCTACAAATTAAAGCTGATTTGGACATTGGTAGTTGGTACGGTACGAAATTGCTGCCCAGCGAATCGTACCTGTTTTCGTACTGGTACGAAATTTGGTACGATAAATGAAAAATATTAATCGAACTTAATTTCGTACTGGTACGAAGTTCGGTACGATGTACGGAAAAAATAATATCGTACGGTACGGTACGAAAAATTTTCGAAAGGTACGGTACGAAGTTCGGTACGAAATTATTTTGCTAGTTCGAAGTACGATAAAAATTTCGTACCGTACCGTACTGCCACCCTTGCACTAGTCACGATGAGGGCTAAGGCACGAATCTGGGACCCGCAGTCGGTTAAGCGCTTATTGTCCGAAAAGCCGGTGGTTCGATGATTGACTATTTCACCACCAATAGCGAATAACTGGAATCCCCAGAAAAAGACTGAATGTTTTTGCCTTAGCATTTTGCCCACGTGGTTGTTGGAGGAAGTCGTAAGCAGTCGTAAGCAGCACTAGTTTTGCCAAATATGAGCTAGGTACATATACCATATTCACACTGTGCGCTTTACCTGGTAAAAATGCTTTCTAATTAACTTGGTTAATTCTGTGTAAAAAATCTTCGTTTGAAAGTATGCGAATCAAATTTGCGTCATAACTCAGCGTAAGTCGCGCAATTAATGTATGACTGACGCAAATACCAAACAATACGCGCAAGTTTGATGAAGTTTGCTTGAAGCAAGCGTAGGGCTGGCTACTTAAATTCGTTGATTCGAATCGACCCGAAGCACATACTATTCAAGTTAGTCGTCAATCGTACGTAGGAACAAATGATTGTTAAGTGAAATAAAATCATCTGTACAGACGTTCTTCATCAGGGGAATGGAAAGGTAAGCACTTTTACACAAACATGTCAGGACAGAACAAATGAAAGAGGAGAAACCTACTAGTAAAGTTTTTGCTATCATTCCCTATATCAAAGGAATCCGTAAAAAAGTGAAAAAGCATACAGGTGTCATTTAGTCATCGTACAAGTACATATACTTGAGGGTATGAAAAATCGCATTGTTGACGCATGCAAATCGAGCACGTTCCATCAATATTCGTTAACTATATCGACGATGCATATTTTAAGAGGATAAACTTGGGAAAACATAATTCAAATCACTCGGTTTCGAAGTAAGGCTATAAAATGCTGAGATGGTCATTTAACTGTAACATTCCGAAAGAAGACATACGTCGAGTTGCACGGTTTTACAGAATTCATTCAATTGCTTGCAAGTATATCTTGAACGACCAATGAATGTACCGGAACGATATCGTTTATTATATCCTTGCTGGAAAAAAAAAAGAAATTTTCAGAGAGATGATATTTGCTTCGTTTTTGTCAAGGTCAACTGTATTCATTACCGACGAAAATCGAAAATTCAAAAGATATAAAATAGTTTCAACGGGACTGCCGCAGTGGAAACTATTATTTATGTTTTGAAAGAATATAAATGCATTTCCTCGACAACTGAACACTGAACAGGTAACATTTATGGATACGCTTTAAATACTGTATACCAGGCGTAAACACAAATCAGCAGATATATCATCTTGACTTCTTTAAAAGAGGGGGTTATTAAGACTGAAATTGCCATCGAGTGGGGTAAGCGGCAATTTATTTAAAGCAATTAAATTCAACCTTTTCCTATTACATGTTCAGAATGTTTTTTTTTTTTAATTTAAAAATCTCATAAAGAATAATATATCTCAGGGTTTGACTTTGATAACAATTGGAACAATGAAAATAATTTTCATTTGCAAATTTTATCTTTAGTTTTTTTTTTCAATTTGCGTGGTAGCTTCATTTGGAGTTCTTACAAGGTTCATAAAGTATGTCCGGAACATTAAAGAAATTCAAAAATATCAAACCTAGTTTAAAAAATTGAAGACGTATAGAAATTAGTGGAGAAATCACATTTATTATCATGAAATTCAAATTAACTTGAAGTTCCAATTTTGAGGACTGAATTTGTGCCATTGTGCATTACTAAAAATCACGTTCGATTACATATTTACAGCATTTTCCCTATCTCCAGACCATTGGAATTTTACATAACTTTCTGCAATCTCATTTGCTTGAAAATGTAAAAGGAAAGTGGAACAACAAAGAATTTAAAAACTCTCGAAGAAGAAGTTTTACGGTTACTTTCACTGCAATGAGCCGAATTTTATTTCAAATACCGTGACGCTGATGATTGTGTTCTCTGGCTATCGTTAAGGATATCCTATCCGAATAGCCAGGTATTCCAAAAATCCGAATAAAATAATTTCGATGATTCTCAAACTGATTCATTTTGCAGTGAAAGCACATCATATGCCAAATTTAACGTCGTAAAAATTTGACATAAGTCACGATTTTGGCTACACAATATCCTCAAATATCGAATGAAACAGTTTTTAGTGAACTCAAGAACCAATTTAACTAACCTCAGTTATCATGTCTTGTGGCATAATCTCAATCTGAATGACTGTACTTGGAAAGATCCGAGGCCGCATAGACGCCCGGAGATGTTTTGCTTGTTTTTATACTAATTTTCATTTGAAATTAAATAACAACGACACTAATGTTGCAAATAATTTGCGCTGGTGGAATGTTTGGGTCACAAAACCTTGGAATTGTAACTTTCGAATCGTGTCAGCAAATATTTGCACAGAATTTCCTTACGCTATGGAATAGATCATTACGAAGGTCACTTTTTTCAATCATATAATCATTTTATCACAAAAAAATTGTTTCAGGTTCCCAGTTTGACTCGTGATTGCGTAATGCCAACCTTCATAATAGTGTAGGAAAAGCAGAACGAAACTGTTGAGAGGTCAAAGCAATAGCAAGACATTTTTGACGGTGTTTGTGCATATAAAAATTAAAAATTTTAATAAACGAAATGTGAAAAGCAACATTTTTTTAATTGAAGTATTTATTGATGTCATTCCCTGATTCGATCCTCAAGCTTTCTGCTCATCATAGCGTTTCAGCATATTTGGTTTTGTTAAGTGCCAGCCTTTATTTTGTTCGTCCATCCTTTTATCTACCGTTAAATGAGCGAGTGGTTTTTCTGTGTGTCATTCTTAACAAAAAACTTGTAGAATGGGTTGTTGTAGTAAATACTTCTAGAATTGAACGAATATTCTTAACAGACATCAAATCGAAGTGCATTTTCGGGTTTCACACATCTGTGTTTCAACTTCTTTATCTTTTTCAAACACCACGTTTTCGTGTTGAATAATAACAAACCCTGGTTCTGTATTATTGTTATGAGTCGAATTCAAAGACGACCGTTAATAGCATATGCACTGGTGACAATTGCGATTACTACATCACTTATGAAACATACGATCCCAGTGACCATTGTGTCTGCTTTTAGTGGCCGTTTAGTGGGTGCGATGGCCTAGCGGTTTGACAAGTTGGTATCGAAGGTTGAAAATCTCGTGTTCAAGTTCCTACGAGTCCCATTCGTCAATCGGCACACAATCATTTTCATCACTAATGATGATATGGGATGATATGGAAAAGATTTGGCATCATCAAGGTACAATGAACTTCGAGTAGCTCCCGGAGAAAATCCGCTTCTTTTCACAGAGGGCCCATTGATTTCAGACAATAAGTGCCGCTAGTACAGACGACCATTGTGTTTTAAATATCAATTACTATGAAATTCAATATAGGTGAAATAGTTTTCTCGTATGATGCAGTGGTTGGCGTTCACAATCCCCATATAAGACTTGGTTCAATATCAAGAAATACGCCATCGACTACATCATCAAAATAGTGGGAGACCGACATATTTCTCGCGCAAGGAAAGATTAATCATAGATATTTGTCAGGTATGGTTCACTGATGGATCGTGCCGTCGACTCATATTTGGCAAAGTTTATTTTCCACAAGTTGGCAGGGCAAAGGCAATTTTTAATTAGAATGTGGACTCAAAATAGAGATGTACCGATACTACTTTTTGCCGATACCGATGCTGCAATATGAGCTGAAACCAATATCACCGAATACCGATACTCATTACAAATGCCTTCAAATATGCTCAAGGTACATCCTTAAAGTTATAATTTTCCAAAAAATTCCAGTGAAATTCTCTGTAAAAGAACTAATAGCAAAGAAACACACCCATAGTGGATGAAATGTGCTTGAAGCAACAACACAAGAAATTGCAAAATAAAGAATATGGAAGAACTTTATATACAAATAGGAATAATTAAAAACATCGAAAATTAACGTCAGCATTAGGACACCCAATGAAGAAAACATTTCATCAAATTAATTCCCGGCATAATAAAAAATTTTAATTGGGAAAATTTGCCAAATCACAAAACAAGTATATATTGATTTTTTTTAAGTATTTTTGCGTAATTCTAAAGGTTATATGTGCAATGCTAGATTGCCAAATCAATTCCAAGTGAGTCTAGGAATTATATCCCTGAGCGTGGGAATAACCTTATTTGAGTAATCAAACTTGAAGACCCGAAGGTCGTAGGAAACGAACATAAGTTAAACAAAACTATAACAAGTTTAACAATCCATCCCCATGTAAGCTACTGATCCACTTCAATACATAATGTTTGATATTTGGATTCAAGTGACCGTTAGCTGGAAAAAGGTATCGGAGAGATCGGCTAATTTGGGGCCGATACTGATACCCTAAAATAGTTCATACTAATACATCGGTTTATCCCTACTTGGAAGCCAGTTGAGATGACTACATGCCTTTAATATTACTCAGGGTATAGCATACAGGCCTAATGCTTAATAATTAACCTGGTGCATCGTGTATAAAAATAAATCTTCGTTCGAAATAGGCATACCAAAGGTTCGTGGAAAGACCGACGCGAATTCCAAATAGTATTCAAAGTCGTATCATGTCTTTTCCATGCATGGTCCATACACATATCATTGAATTTATCAAAAATCTTGTATGCTTTGAGACTGATTAGAAATAGTCCTTACGTAAATGATCCAAGTGGTATTTGAGACCTCCACATATTGTTCGTCCCCTACAGGGCCCACAAAAAAGGCGTTCAAAGGTTTGCCTTGGATTGATTTGACAAAGTCTTTAAATGACTGATCCAATCATAATTTCAATAATCACATCTAGCCTAATCCATGCATGACCCATAAAGATGCTATTGATCTGATCAAAAAGTGTTTAAAGATATGGTTTGAAACTGATTTGAAACAGTCCATGGTGTATATATGGTTTCACTGGTTTATAGCGGCAGTATGCATGTCCTGATTTAATACCATAACAAGCTGAACTTTAATGTTGGTCAGCTAGAATAATGGTCCAGAAGTCTGTGTGCCGTGAGATAATCGACAAAAGCGCTGGGAATACGCCTCGAGCTATGCATTCTGATCGTCATGTCTCAGGTTCGAATCCCATCAGGGATGGTGATTATATGCGAGAAGTCTGCTGGACTCCTCGCCGGTGCACGGTGGTTCACGGAAGCGATGCTTACGGCCTCCTACACCAACCAGGTTCATTCGCAGGAAAAAATGAAAAATAAGATAATGCAAAAAAACCTCTACTCCGATTCGGAACTGGTAGCTGCACGAGAGGTCGTAGTTCGCCATGTGGTTAAGCTGTATTCTCGGCTTTCCTCTACCGCAGGATAAGAATGGCATCCTATCCTGGTACTGCTGACTGAGTAAGTGTCAAAGGTCGGGAAAGATTCATAGGTAAGTCAAAGGTCGGGGAAAGATCCATAGGTACTCGAAATCTAGCCCTTTCTTATTCTGTATTTGAACTAAATGCCTGGTCCTCCTTGGTTATGTCCGTGTTTTGGGTCTGTACTTCATGAGACCCCGTGTTTTGTCCTACGAGATAAATCATTTATTATTTGTTCAGTAGAAATTAATATCGAAAAAGTCCGTTTAACAAACGGAATACAAATGAGTTACAATCACGGATCATTGTGCGATAGTGTTAAAATATATAGTTATATTATGTTTTTAATTTATATAATATTACCTTTATATTAGACGGTGTTAAGTTATTAATGATTGTTTTTTTTTTATTTTGCATGGTATAACTAATGTGGTGAATAAAATAATGGTATATACTGTATACAGCATATGTAAATGATAAAAAATGCACTACGGAACGGGCAACACAAAAAGCGGGAACGGGGAATGACGGGAACAACGGGAAAAATACTAAAAATCGGAATGACGGGAACAACGGGAAATGTCGAATACTAAAAAGCGGGAAACGGGAATGTCGGGAAACGCACTAAAATGAGGGAATGACTGGAGATACTTCAAAATGTAGGGGAGAGGAGAATTATACAAAAATGCGAACGGGAACAGGGATAAATGCAATAAAATGGAGAATTACGGGAAACACTCTAAAATGCGGGAAAGACGGGAGATACCCTGAAATGCGGGAATTAGATACCCTAAAATGCGGGAATTACTTCAAAATGTGGCGTTGACGAGAATTATACCAAAATGCGAACGGGAACAGGTATAAATGCAATAAAATGGGGAATTACGGGAAACACCTTAAAATGCGGGAATGACGGGAGATACCTGAAATTCAGGAAATATTCTAAAATGTGAACGGGGACAAGGATAATAGCATCAAAACGAGGGAATAGCGGGAACAGCACTAAAATGCAGGAATGAGGGAAATACACTAAAACGCCGGTATGACGGGAATCACAATAAATCACGGGAATGACGGGGAAACACACTAAAATGCGGGAATGACAGGAAAATATAAAAAAACGCCGGAATGACGGGAAACACAATAAATGACGGAAAACGCACTAAAATGCCGGAATGACGGGAAACACACTAAAATACGGGAAATATTCCAAAAAGTGGGGATAACAGGAATTATGAAACAAAATGCGGAAGGGGGACAAGGATGAATGCATCAAAATTAGGGAAATACGGGAAACACACTAAAATGAGGAATTACTAGGAACACACTAAAATGAGCGAATTACGAGAAACAAACTTAAATGCGGAAACAACGTGAGATACCTTGAAATGTGGGAATTACGGGAAATACTTTAAAATGTCGGGATGGAGAGAATTGAACTAAATACGAACGGGAACAGGGATAAAACGCACTAAAATGAGGGAATCACGGGAAACAAACTAACATGCCGAAATATTGGAGATACCAATGACCCAAGCATGATCATCGACCATGGTTAATTCTCGATCATGCTTGTTCAATCACTGCTTTCCCGTTCACAAGATACCATCGCATTGTGTCCGTACACAACAGAAGCAGCACAGCAGGAAGGCGCCAGAGACGTGCTCATCAATTGTAAATTAATACAGACTTCCCGAATCCAACCGTTTTTATGAATTATGTCTGACATTGATGCTCCAGGAATCCTTTATTATGAACTCAATGATTATTTGTTTTTTTGCTTGCTTAATTATTCATCATTCATGGTATGCGAATTCCATTGACTTGTCTTTCGTTATGTGATTTTTCCTCCTAATTTATTTATTCCCTCCCCTCCTATTATTACCCCCCCATAAAAAAAACTTTATTGTACAGTGTTCATGCAACCTCCCAGGCTCAATCTATTCGATAATTATGGGTCATCGACGAATCAAGCCACCGTCACAGGATTCATCTATGATCCATAACCAAACTCCTAATTAATTATTTTTTTAATATGTTATTAAGACTCCACCCTTTTGACCAAAGACCCCCAGACCTACACCCTAAAATAAATTAGCTTTAAGGCCCTATACCAATTTTCCCACAACTGTCCGCCCGCAAACTATTCCACTCACCCTTTTTCCCCGACACATTCACTGTACAGCTAGCTTTTCGTAGTAGTCTCACCAACACTGGAAAGGCTGGTACAGATATCACCAGTGAAGTCCCAGAACATATGTATGTAGCCCTTATATATTTATTCGTTGTCCGTCCTTGTTATGCTATTAATAGTTCTGTAGCCTCTAAATATATACATATATATATGTTGTCCGTTGTTTTTTGATTTGTTTGATTACAGGGTCTATGCCGCACACTGTGTTTTAGGCTTATGCGGTCTTTTACATACTCCCTGACCTTTTATATAAGAATGTATATTTTTTACTGTAATCGTGCATGCTGAAAGACAAAATAAATACACACATACATACCCTAAAATGCGGAAATAAAGGGAAAACCACTAAAATGCCGGAACTGTGTGAACAGACAAACTATAACTAGAAAATTTATTATTTTTTTTAAATTTTTTTTTTAATTTTTTTCAAAAAAATAGAATTTTTCATAAAATTACAAAAAAGGTGAAAACGATGGGCCACCATATAAGTGTTTATATTGCCACAAAGCAGTCAATTCTACTTCGTCGCATTAATGCCAGGTAAATTCTGAAAATACGAGAAAAAATATTTCAACTTTTCCGCTAATCACATTGCAAACAATAAACATTTATTGCAAAAAAGATGGGCTCATTGTTTTCATACATATTTTTTCCCTTTACAAAGAAAATCGATTTATGGATCCTTTACTAGACGCACCCGTGCTATCAACTATGAATTTAAATACCAATACTAAAACTGTTACACAGTACTACGAAGGCTTTCGCCTGGCCATGATAAACACTGTCATCACTGGATCTTCCATGAGTACTCCTGTATTTTCTAAGAGATGTCTTACGGCACACAGACTTCTGGACCGAGATTCTAGCTGACAAACAAAGTTATGCAAAAATCTAATTTCACCTTTCATGATATTAAATCAGGCCATGCATACTACCGCTATAATCCGAATAAATCACATCGACACCCATAGACTGGATTCATATCAAATCCGTTTCGTTGTTACACGTAGTTTCTCCTGTCAATGTTATATGATCAGTGCTCACCCGGACTAAATAATGAGTCTTAGTTTATATTTTTGTTCATTAATGTCAGCTTCGACATGTCAAAATCTCATATGCAAAAGACCATCGTATTTTCTTGTTGTGGTTGTCCGCATTTCGATGTAATCGGCCGAACAAATACATGACAATTGACAGTAAATAATGCTGAAAATATTATGTTGGACTTATTATGCTCTAATTTTGGCAACAACTCTTGTCTAACCCAGCCTTTACATCGCTTTTTTGAATCTAATCTTTCTGATATAAAGTGATAGGGTCCATAAGATTGATCAGAGAAACAGGTTAGTTCTCTTAAAGATTTTATGGGCTATGATACATTGCAACCCACGAATGGTGCCGAATCAAGTAACCAATCGCCCATCCCTGTACACCCAATCTATGATCTATCCAATGATAAATGGGCAGGCCCCTGTAAGTACTGACAAGAAGTACAGGATCCTTAACAAGTATGTCTGAATTACTCATTACTAGGGCTAATGTGTCTAATGACTCAGTAAAAACCAATCTGGATGGATAACAATACATATTTGCGATCATATTCAATGGATACTAGTACAACGGTGCTGCATGCATAGGCAACAGACACCCATTAAGTGGGTTGTTTTTGACACGCGTTCTGAGGTGAGTTCCTCTCAACTCAGGACGCTGTCGAAATTCAACACCAAAGACTCATATTGTGACATTCTCTCTGGGTGTTCTATCCAATGATATAGGTACTGGCCGAATAAGTCCTGAGCATGATTGACGGACATGTAGTTTATTGAATCCATTTAGTTGTAGATATTCATCCCCAAACTATGACTAATTCAGTAATATTATACCTATCCTTACACGCTAGTTCGATCCATCCCAATAATAAGGCGTTAATACGCCATTGCATTGCTGCACTAACAACTAATGTCGACATGTCTACTATAGACATTAAATCTCTGCGAGTTACATGTATTAACCTCACTGTCGGCAGAATACGCAGTTTCAAGCATATGAAAACCATCTTACAGCTGGTTCAGAGCTACCCAATGATATCAATTATGGGCCATACCCAGATCGAGCTGAACTAGAATAATTTTTTAAAAAAATGACTTAAAAGTAATAAGTCAAGTAATAAAATAACTATTACCCAACGCCATACATTCTTCCATTGGACGCTTTGACGATGATTCACGAACCATGATTTACACATTTCCCCCGAAAGCTTGTCTCCGCAAAAGCCTTAGTACTAGTTAAGAGTAACATTACTCATCAAGACTGCAATTGGTGGATAATCAAGCTCCAACCCGAACAAAGAGGACTTGAAAAGCGTATATGGAAAATTTGAAATAAGGAGTTTCCCATCCACACAGACCTTTGGACTAAAGATTTTTAGATTCTTTAGATCAGGTAGCTTCGATGCTCTAGAGCCTGCAATAAATAATAATAATAAATAATACGTAAACGTTGAATAAGACATCTTCCGACAGTCCGAGAAAAACCCTATTGAACACCTTGAATGGTCTTCTAAACCTATTATTTGGTTTCGACTCTATCTCACAACATAGCCAAATGCAATATCAAATCCCTCAATTCGTACATCTGTTCCATTGAATCTACATCAGCCTATCGCACCGATCATCTTGGCAAATCGGCAACTGAATGTGTATCCAGCCTGTAACAATCATGTGGAGATGTAATGAGTAAGCCTTAACTATCGATACCATAGCGAGAAAAGATCGACGAGAGTGGTTATAAAGACAGACATGGTAAAGCCGAAATACAGCGTGATCCATTACGAGAGAAAGTACGTAAGGCCATAATTTATCTAAACTGCACAAACATAAACTAAATACCTCGAAGTTTCATCAGTACGAGAATGTATCTTTCGCAAATGCGCAACTAGTATAGTCATATTTTACTTTGAATAAAAAGCAAATAGTGACATCAACTGTCCCTTACCTCTCTATCTTTTTTACGGTGCAATCAAAATGATTGGATTCGAGATGTCATACTCAGTATATGAACTATCGTCTTTGTTGGACCATACGTTGTTGGGAAAATAAAATACCATATAAAGATAAAATAAAACTAAAGCACGAATACATGATCTCTCATCATTAATAGCTTAACCCACCTATCATCATTAACAAACGTCATGGTGGAAGACGGCAGGTGGACATGAAAACTAATAAGCGTCATAATAGTTGTAAGCCACCAAAATTTCTTCCTCACGCTAATAAAAATAGGCTATCGCTTAGTAGATACGCTCCAGTTTGGTACTATCGAGAAAAACATTAGTCCTGAATCGCTATAAAAAGAAAACTATTTTTGAAGAAAATAAAAAACGATATAATACACGAAAACCGCTTGGTGAAATGCGCGCTAATTAGTTAATGTAGCTTTGGAGTTTAAAAAACAAGACATCTAGCCCAAGGCATCTAGAGATTCCATAGCAATTGCGAAGCATCATAGACGAGACCATTTGGCGAATCATGTCTTGTGGTCATTAAACCCAGTTATGAGTACCTGAATCAAAGACTCTGTAGAATACCAAAAGAGCCTCCAAATAGATGATCGGTAACTTCCCAAAGAAAAAAGATAAATTATAGTCAAGTGCACGCGGTCGTGTGATAGATATTATCAGTGATCTCGCCAGCACAGTCTCAAAGGGACTCGCCCAACCCGAAAATACACGTTCAGAAGACTCACTACGGTGCCATCACATACCAAGCACAATAAGGTTCTCTCGAGGATGATCAAATAGTATTGAATCGGCATACAACGGCATCAGATAACATTTACTTATTGAACCATAACAGAACACCGGACGACACCCTCCGTCACCTGCCAGATAGCGGCGAGGACGGAAAGAAACGAGCATACATCCAGCATACTGTGGTAATATCTCAAGACTCGTGACATTGGCGAAGCCTTCAAGAGCCGCACTAATCATGGCTACAACTTTTAGTAAGAATGGACCGGAATAAAGAAAAGCTCACTTAAAATAACTTCAAAACAAAGAGCTAGAAACACACTAATAGCTATAAACGGTCACGAATATAAACGTTGTTACTGAGTCTGCAATAGTTCGTGTACAGTCACGCTGTGGTCCAATTGCTTCATAGCTGGACAAAATTCAATCCTAATATTTTTACTAAACAGACAATGCAACATAATCCCACACTCTGAGCAAGGCAAATCTCTTGATAAAATGCCTATAGCTTCGCATTGAGGACAGCGGATTTCAATCTGAATCATTGAGTGAGTAGCATCGACTTCGTCCAATTATGCGTATTTGATAGAATTGCACTTGCCTAATTTCAAGAATGTAGATAAAATGAACAGTCCACAAATTATAATTTAAAAAAATCAGAATTTAATATTATTTTTCTCAGAAGGTTCCCTCGAAGCAAGATTTGGGAGTAGAACCAACCAACTGAAACTACTCGTATAGCAAAATGTATGCCTAATGGAAAACATATCAGTAAAAACTTGATCCACTTTTACAAAAGTGTTCCAATCGAAAAATCGGTTGGGCCCAATCGACAGCTCCGATGAGACACGGTCCATATGTAGCACATGTTTGTCAAAAAATAATTTCTGACTGGGTTGGAAACCATGCAACCCATCTGCATTTGGTAGACGACGCATGGTGTTTATATATTATATTTGAGTTATTGATAGCGCTTTTGCAAAGTATTAACAAAGTCTTAGCGAACAACGAGCCAGTACAA
The DNA here is from genome assembly GCA_963675895.2 of Styela plicata. Taxonomy (NCBI): domain Eukaryota; kingdom Metazoa; phylum Chordata; class Ascidiacea; order Stolidobranchia; family Styelidae; genus Styela; species Styela plicata. The sequence goes on from OZ023150.1 coordinate 22,243,116, forward strand.
AATTCAATACCAGCAACTGCACTCTATGCGGAAAGCTTCTTAAAAAGTAACTAACCGGTATAAAATACGAGCGTGATATCTGCTTTGACCGGCGGGAAAATCATCTACGATGTCTTTTTTAAGTTGCAGTAAATACGTTAGGGCTATTTTAGACCTTCTCGTGTATGAAAAAAACTTGACCGTTGTTCTTGGATGTACATTTGAATAATATTATAAAGATTGATAATATTATAAAATTATTATTCGCACATTTTGAAATATTTCCCGCATCTTGGGGTATCTCCGTCATTCCTGCATTTTAATGTTTCCCATAATTCCAGCAATTTTAGTGCATTTTTCCCAGTCCTGTTCGCATTTTTGTATAATTTCCGTCATCCCCACATTTTAAAATATTTCCCACATTTTAGGGTAGCACCGTCATTCCCGCATTTTAATGTGTTTCCCGTAATTCTTCATTTAAGTGCATTTATTCCTGTTCCGTTTTACATTTCCGTATAATTCCCGTCATCCCCACATTTTAGAATATTTCCAGCATTTTAGGGTATCTCCCGCCGCTGCCGCAATTTAGTTTGTTTCCCGTAATCCCGCATTTTATGGTATTTCCCGTCATTCTCGCATTTTAGTGTGTTTTCCGTCATTCCCTCATTTTAGTGTGTTTCCGGCATTCCCGAATTTCAGTGCATTCATCTCTGTTGCCGTTTACATTTTGTATAGTTTCTGTCATCCCCATATTTCAAAATATTTCCCGCATTTTCGAGTAGCATCCGTCATTCCCGCATTTTAATGTGTTTTCCGGAATTTCCGTATTTGAGTGTATTTATCACTGGTCCCGTTCACATTTCCGTTCAATTCCCGTTATCCCCACATTTTAGAATATTTCCAGCATTTTAGGGTATTTCCGCCATTCCCTCATTTTGGTGTGTTCCCGTTATTCCCGCATTTCATTGCATTTGTCTCCGTCATTTCCGCATTTTAATGTGTTGCTCGTAATTCACGCATTTGGGTGCATTTGTCTCTATTCCTGTTCACATTTTTGTATAATTCCCGTCATCCCCACTTTTTGAAGTATTTCCCGCATTTTAGGGTATCTCCCGTAATCCCCGCATTTTAGGGCTTTTATCCCTGTTCCCGTTCGCATTTTTGTATAATTCCCGTCATACCTACATTCTAAAATATTCCCCCGTTATTCCCGCATTTTAGGGTGTCTACCGTCATTCCCGCATTTCAGTGCGCTTCCCGTCATTCCCGTTGCCTGCATGGTTTCCCGCTTTTTAGTATTCGACATTTCCCGTTGATCTCGTCTCATCCCGCTTTTTAGTATTTTTTTCGATGTTCCCGTCCTTCCCGTTTCCCGCATTTTAGTGTTGCCCCTACGGAACTCGCTTAGA
>OZ023150.1:22244603-22262194 GCA_963675895.2 Styela plicata
TGTCAATGTCCGCCAGTTTATAACAATCAGCAAACACTGTAGGAATATTTTCCGTAAAGGAACTCAACAAAATTCAACATTTCGATAAATTTAAGAATTAGATTATGCTTAACCCCAACATTTCTTTAAGTTTACTCCGAAAACCTTCCCGAATTTTGAAGATATTTACTCGCGTTTTACAAACAAGAATCCAGAATAATTAAGTAATTCAAATATATATTATCGAAGTTTAGGTGTTTTCTAGCCGCAGTGAGTGGTTCTTAACACTGACAGCGACTCGATCAACCTCCATTGAAGGAAAATGAGTAGATTTTAGACAGTTTCCGCTTGTCATCTAGTTGATTTAAGTAGGCCTACTTATTAGAATGTAAAAGAGACCTTTACTTTTTGATGCAATATTCACATTAATTAAGATAGGTATTGAAAACACATTTGCTTTCGGGTATCTACAGTACTTCAAGTAGTTTATTTAAATCTGGTAGCAACATTCTAGGCAAAGACACCCTTAGCACAATAGGGAATAATAGTAATTTTAAAGGATAGGGATATGCTCATCATACTAAATTTATGCTAACTACGAAAACCTTCAAAAATGTGGAAGATTTTACTAATTCTTACCACCCATATGCAGCCAAATAAAATCTATAAATATAATTCAAAACAGATCTGTTTTGCAAAAAATACAATTTTTGAAAAAAAATCCAAGAATGTTTTATATTGTCTTAACATATTTGAGGATAGTGTATTTTTTCGCGACTCAAATATTCACAGAATAAGCAATATCTCCCAACCAGATTTACATTGAATTTGTGTCTCAATGTCCGCCAGTTTATAACAATCCAGCAAAACACTGTAGGAATATTAACGTAAAGGAACTCCAACAAAAATCAACAATTCGATAATTTAAGAATTAGATTATGCTAACCCAACTATTTTTAAGTTTACTCCGAAAATCTTCCCGAATTTTGAAGATTTTTCCGCGACTTACAACAAGATCAAGATAATTAAGAATTCAAATATAATATCTATCGAAGCTTAGCAGTGTTTTCTACAATGAGTCTGTTCTTATTGACAGCGACTCGGAATCAAACTCTTGAAGGAAAATGAGTTAGATTTTAGACTGTTCCGTTTGTCATCGTTGATTTAATGTAGCTACTTAGTAGAATGTAAAAGTGAGACCTTTACTTTTGATGCAAATATTCACATTAATTAAGATAGGATATTGAAGAACACTTTTGCTTTCAGTTTTCTACTGAGAGTCTTCATGCAGTTAGTTCAAATTGGTAGCACAAATTTAGGCAAAGACGACCTAGAGCAATAGGGAGATATGGCAAATTTAAAGCATAGGATATGCTCACAGACTATATTTATGCTAACAACGAAAACCTTTCAAAATGTTGAAGATTTTACAAATTCTTACCACAATATGCAGGCAAATAAAATCTATAAATATAATTTCAAAACATTTATCTGTTTTGCCAAAAATACAATTTTTTGAAAAAAATCCAAGAATGTTTTATTTGTCTTAAATCAGATTTTGAGATAGCGTATTTTTCAAAGAGTGTTAAAGTGACATTTTTTTAACTGCAATTATTTCACAGAATAAGCTACAACTTCCAACCGGATTAAACATTGAATTTTTGTCAATGTCCGCCAGTTTATAACAATGCAGCAAACACTGAAGAATATTTCCGTAATATTTCCGTAAAAGATCTCTTAGACTATGCCTAACAACTAAAATTCAACCAAAATTTCCCTAAAATGAAGTAATTTAAGAAAATTAGATTATGCTAACCAACTATTTAAATAAGTTTACTCCGAAGAAATCTTCAAAGAAATTTTGAAGATTTTTCCGCGACTTACAACAAGATCAAGATAATTAGAAGACTTCAAATATATTATTATCGAAGTTTGAGTGTTTTCTACAATGAGTGTTCTTATTGACAGCGACTCTGAATCAAACGCTTGAAGGAAAATGATTAGATTTTAAACTGTTCCGTTTGTCATCGTTGATTTTAAGTAGGCTACTTATTAGAATGTAAAAGAAACCTTTACTTTTGATGCAATATTCACATTAATTAAGATAGTATTGAAACACTTTGCTTTCAGTTTTCTTACTGACGGTCTTCATGCAGTTAGTTAAATTGGTAGCAAAATTTAGGCAAAGACGACCTAGAACAATAGGAATATTGTAAATTTAAAGGATAGGGATATGCTCATCAGACTATAATTTTATGCTAACTACGAAAACCTTCAAAAATGTTGAAGATTTTACAAATTCTTACCACAATATGCAGGCAAATAAAATCTATAAATATAATTCAAAACATTTATCTGTTCACTTGCCAAAAGATACAATTTTTTTGAAAAAAAATCCAAGAATGTTTTATTTGTCTTAACAGATTTGAGATACCCTTTTTTTCAAGAGTGTTTAAAGTGACATTTTTTTAACTGCAATATATCACAGAATAAGCTACAACTTCCAACCGGATTAACATTGAATTTTTGTCAATGTCCGCCCAGTTTATAACAATCAGCAAACACTGTAGGAATATTGACGTATATAGGAAACTCTAAACAAATTCAACAATTCCGATAATTTACAGACTTAGATTATGCTAACCCAACTCTTTTAGAGTTTCCTCCAAAAACCCTTCCCGAATTTTGAAGATTTTTCCGCGACTGACTACAACATCCAGATAATTAGAATTCAAATATTTATTATCGAAGTTTAGTGTTTTTCTACAATGAGTGTTACTATTGACAGCGACTCTGAATCAAACTCTTGAAGGAAAATGAGTTAGATTTTAGACTGTTCTGTTTGTCTTATTTGATTTAAGAAAAAGCTACTTATTAGAATGTAAAAGCGACCTTTACCTTTGATGCAATATTAACATTAATTAAGATAAGTATTGCAAACCCTTTGCTTTCTGTTTTCTACTGGTCTTAAAGTAGTTAGTTAAATTGGTAGCAAAATTTATGCAAAGACCCCCCTCGAACAAATAAGAAATATTGTTAATTTTAAAGGATGACCGGATATGCTCAACAGGACTATATTCATGCTAACTACGAGAACTTCAAAAATGATCGAAGATTTTTACAAATTCTTACCACAATATGCAGGCAAATAAAATCTATAAATACAATTCAAAACATTTAATCTGTTTGTTTTGCCAAAAATACAATTTTTTGAAAAAAAATCCCAAGAATGTGTTTTATTTGTCTTAACAGATTTGAGATAGCGTATTTTTCAAGAGTGTTAAAGTGACATTTTTTTAACTGCAATATTCACAGAATAAGCTAAAACTTCCAACCGGATTAACATTGAATTTTTTGTCAATGTCGCCAGTTTATAACAATCAGCAAACATTCTGCAGGAATATTTACGTAGTAAGGAACTCCAACAAAATTCAACAATTTCGATAATTTAAGAATTAGATTATGCTAACCCAACTATTTTTAAGTTTACTCCGAAAACCTTCCCGAATTTTGAAGATTTTTTCCGCGACTTACAACAAGATCCATATAATTAGAATTCAAATATATATTATCGAAGTTTAGTGTTTTCTACAATGTGTGTTCTTATTGACAGCGACTCTGAATCAAACTCTTGAAGGAAAATGAGTTAGATTTTCGACTGTTCCGTTTGTCATCGTTGATTTAAATAGGCTACTTATTAGAATGTAAAAGAGACCTTTACTTTTGATGCAATATTCACATTTATTAAGATAGGTATTGAAACACTTTGCTTTAAAGTTTTCTACTGGTCTTCATGATTTAGGTAATTGTAGCAAAATTTAGGCAAAGACACCTAGAACAATAAGGGAATATTGTAATTTTAAAGAATAGGATATGCTCATCAGACTATATTTATGCTAACTACGAAAAACCTTCAAAAATGTTGAAGATTTTACAAATTCTTACCACACAATATGCAGGCAAATAAAATCTATAAATATAATTCAAAATATTTATCTGTTTTTGCCAAAAATAACAATTTTTTGAAAAAAAAATCCAAGAATGTTTTATTTGTCTTAACAGATTTGAGATAGCGTATTTTTCAAAAAGTGTTTAAAGTGACAATTGTTGTAACTGCAATATTCACAGAATAACGCAATATCTCCCACCAGATTTACATTGAATTGTGTCTCAAGGTGTCCGCCAGTTTATAACAATCAGCAAACACTGTAGAATATTGACTGTATAGGAACTTAAATCAAAATTCAACAAATTCCGATAATTTAAGACTTAGATTATGCTAAACCCAACTCTTTTAGAGTTTCCTCCAAAAACCTTCCCGAATTTTGAAGATTTTTTCCACGACTTACAACAACAAATTCCAGATAATTAGAATTCAAATATATATTATCGAAGTTTAGTGTTTTCTACAATGAGTGTTCTTATTGACAGCGACTCTGAATCAAACTCTTTGAAGGAAAATGAGTTAGATTTCGACTGTTCTGTTTGTCATCGTTGATTTAAGTAAGCTACTTATTAGAATGTTAAAAGAGACCCTTTACCTTTGATGCAATATTCACATTAATTAAGATAAGTATTAAAACCCTTTGCTTTCTGTTTTCTACTGGTCTTCAAGTAGTTAGTCATACTGACTGGTAGATATTCTCTCCTAAGGTGCATGTCACCCGTTTTTCAGGAAGTTCTAACAGACAGTAATTTAAACCAAACGTAATCCCAATTCATGAAGTGTAAGAGTCATACTCTCGTCTAGGGTAGATACAACTCACTGCATTCAACGATGGCAGTTCAGTTCCTTGGAATGTTTCCTTCTCAGCGTGCAGTTGCTGTTTTTTTCACATATGACGCGTCCGAATAAAGCCAATGGCCCCCAGTCCCGTGCACACCCGTAATAGGGGAGGGGGTGCTTAAGACTCTCACGGGTCAACAATTTTTTCAATTGTTTTTCTAACTTTCGTGGTTGAGAGGAAACTTCGTTTCTGTGGAATCATCCTTGCGAGGATTTATAGTCCAGATTTTCTTTAGCACTCTGCGAGACCAACCAGTTAATCCTGGAATCTCATCTTCTGATTTCGAGGGTCGAGGGTAAATGCCGCTCATACGCAAGGATTCTCCAAAGCATATGCACTGACTAGCTGTCCACGTTCGTAGCAATCTGCCTGATAGCTCGTGCATTTGCTTTTGAGTCCACATCACTTTCGTATCTGTGCCTACGCATGTCGCTTCTGACATCGACATCATTTCTATTCTTCGTATACCGAGCCCCCACAAACCAGATTGTTCTGTCCTGGATGACATCTCTTTGCAGATGGACAAGATTTTTGATGTTTTGTCCATCTGCCAAAATTTTGCATAAATGGGAATTTTAATGCCCATCACGATACCTGTTTTTGAATTCAGCTGCAACTGATCTGGCCAGAATTAAAACTCATAATTTCGCCATCACTGAGTTCTCTGACACAGGTGGTAGATTTTATGACTAGGATTCCCCGATAACCCGGCATCACGCTTCTTCCCACTGGATCTTTTGTTTTGTCTTCAGATCCAGGTGATGTATTCTCCCTGTTCCCCAGCCCCCACTTGGTACTTCAGACCACGTCATTTTGCAGCTAAGATTAAAAAATTCGACTCTCATAAGTAAAGAGTCTCAATTTCACCGCACATTCTTATAACTACAAAGGGCGGTGACTTTGGACTCTTTTCGGGACTTCCTTTGCGATGGTGCCGTGGAATGATGTTTTTTTGTTGCCTGCTAATGAGTGTTGCGGTGAAATCGCAGAGTGGATACGCCATGGAATTTACATGTGAATTCATTCCTCACTGAAGATTCCAGGTGAATGCACCCACTCTGCCCCATGGTTTTCACCCGAATGCTCCGGCGGCAATAGCGAAGAGAAATTCATCATTTCCCACCGCTATCGTTCGACATCCCAACTCAAATTTGAGCATACGACGACTTCACAGAAAGCTACTCTGATCTAATTGTAAAAGAAAATTTCAGATTTTAGAACTCAATTACATGGAATCCACTAAATCCCATAATTTCACATACAACAATATTGGGTTCCAAGAGATTTTTGACAAGCATAATATTTAATTAATGTTATGAACAAGGGTAAATTAGTATCCCTCCTCTTTTAAATGTCCCTTCAATTTTGTGTTCTTCTCGCGGAGAGACACGGCGGAGGATGTATGCAAGACGTTCTCTAATAACTGCAGCCTTGGTTCGGTTTCTGGCTACAATTCCTCACATAACTATTGTTTCTCATAGGAACCGACATTCACATTGGAGAAGCATGTCAAGTAACTCCGCTACTTGGTCTCTAAGAATTATGTCAAACTCGATTTCGAACATACTCCTGGTCCTGACTGCATTCCATTCTGTGATCTGAAGATTCTTTCACCTACGAGTTTTGTCCTCTATTTTGCCAAACTAAGTAATAAATGCTTAAAAGAAATGTACCTTCCCAAATACAGGAAATGTTAACGATTAGGCCGGCAATGCAAAAACTGTGGCCGACCGAAACTGATCCTAATAATTATCGTCCAATTAGTTCTCTTACCAATTAGTAGTAAAATTTTTGAATCAATTATTAATAATTAAAATTTTCTGGACACCTGGGCTAGTCGCTTTGTAAGTCCTCACGGACAAGCATTTTATGGTTTTCGTCGTTCTCAAAGCTTATACTGCTGACATTGTTGACAGTAATAACTGAACAAATATTTTCGTGCCCTTGATCGTTTGTGGGGAGGCAAAGTCGGTTGCTCTATACAGTTCTATAGCAACATTGACAAGTATGGCACCAAGGTCTGTTGCAAGAAAAATTTCAATCGTATGATTTCTGGACTAGTTTTTAGTCAATTGTCAAATCTTTCTTATCCAATACTTAAGATTGAATGTTATTTTGGGACTAACAACGTTCAGAAATTATTCCCATTTCATACTCGGTTCCTTTTGGTCAATCCTTGGTCCAACTTTTGTTCTTGATATATATTAAGGACCTTCCCGATAATTTTGATATGTGAATTTTAAAATTTACGCTGATGAATCACAACTAATATTCTTGTCCTATCAATGAAAAATCCCCCCCGAACAACGTTACTTAGCTCTGGGACATAATCAACTTGATGTGATTAAGGCCACAGTTCATCTTAATTGGGATGACACTTGGCAGGTAAACTCTTAACTCGAAGAAGACTAAAGTTTTATCAAGTAATCGTTACACTAATACGAATGCCAACCCAAATTTCATTATTCTTAAAGTACTTTTCGGACGGAATCCTTAAATATTTGTCTTTGTTGGACTCACACTGTCTAACAACATGAAGGTTGGAAGATATGTCCGCCAGTATTGTCAAACATTGCTCGAATAAATGCCGGTTCTCTATATCGAACTCGCCATTAATCAACACTTCCCGAAATTCATTAATCCATTTGTACAAATCCATATGATTCGACCCTGTATGGAGTAATTGCTGTCCACATTTGAGTCCACACTTATCAACTGTCACTGTTCTTAGAATGCTCGATCGTATTATCGGAAGTTTAGTGTTCTTCAATATGATTGGTCCTATACTTTCAGCGACTCTGCAACGTTTACAAACACGCGGGGCCGAAACGTTGCCTCACTATATTTATTTTACAGATATTTATAATCGTCTTTGTTCAAAGTAGCTTTCTGCTCTAAAGATTCCTAAGAACAAAACCTTTTAATTTGATGCAATATTCACATTAATACCAATTCGTACCCTATTCACTATTTGCTTTTCAGGTTTTCTAGCTGGTGGTCTTAAAGCAGTTAGTTAAATTGGTAGCAAAATGATTATGCAAAGACGCCCCCGAACAATATGAGAAATATTTGTAATTTTAAAGGTTGTCCGATATGCTCATCAGGATATATTTCATGCTAACTACGAGTAACCTTCAAAAATGACGAAGATTTTACAAATTCTTACCACAATAATAGCAGGCAAATAAAATCTATAAATATAATTCAAAACGAATTTATCTGATTTGCCAAAATAATACAATTTTTTTTGAAAAAAATCCAAGAATGTTTTATTTTTGTCTTAACAGATTTGAGGTATAGCGTATTTTTCAAAAGTGTTTAAAGTGACAATTTTTTTTAACTGCAATATTCACAGAATAAACGCTAAAACTTCCAACACAAAATTTACATTGAAATTTTTCTCAATGTCCGCCAGTTTATAACAATCAGCAAAAACTGTAGGAATATTTACGTAAAGGAACTCCAACAGCCAATAAAATTCAACAATTTCGATAATTTAAGAATTAGATTATGCTAACCCAAATTTTTTAAGTTTTACTCCGAAAACCTTCCCCGAATTTTGAAGATTTTTCCGCGACTTACGGCACGCAACGAGATCCAGATAATTAGAATTCAATATATATATTATCGAAGTTTAGTGTTTTCTACAATGAGTGTTCTTATTGACAGCGACTCTGATCAAACTTATGAAGGAAAAATGAGTTAGATTTAAGACTGTTCCGTTTAAAGTCATCGTTTTGATATAAGTATGGCTACTTATTAGAATGTAAAAGACACCTTTACTTTTGATGCAATATTCACATTAATTAAGATAGGTACTTGAAACACTTTGCTTTCGGTTTTCTACTGGTCTTCAAGTATTAGTTAAATTTTATAGCAAAATTTAGGCAAGGATTTAGGCAAGGATCCTAACTACGAAAAACCTTCAAAAATGTTGAAGATTTTACAAAATTCTTACCACAATATGCAGGCAAATAAAATCTATAAATATAATTCAAAAACATTTATCTGTTTTGCCAAAAATACAATTTTTTGAAAAAAATACAAGAATGTTTTTATTTGTCTTAACAGATCTGAGATAGCGTATTTTACAAAAAGTGTTAAGTGACAATTGTTGTAACTGCAATATTCACAGAATAAGCAATATCTCCCAAAAGATTTACATTGAATTTTTTCTCAATGACCGCCAGTTTATAACAATATGCAAACACTGTAGGGGAATATTGACGTATAGGAACTCTAACAAAATTCAACAATTTCGATAATTTAAGACTTTAGATTATGCTAACCCACCTCTTTTAGAATTTCCATCCAAAAACCATCCCGAATTTTGAAGATTTTTCCCGCGACTACTAAAACAAATCCAGTAATTAGAATTCAAGATATATATTATCGAAGTTTATTGTTTTCTACAATGAGTGTTTTCTTATTGACAGCGACTCTGAATCAAACTCTTGAAGGAAAATGAGTTAGATTTTAGACTGTTCTGTTTGTCTTAGTTGATTTAAGAAAGCTACTTATTAGAATGTAAAAGCGACCTTTACCTTGATTTTTGAATATTCACATTAATTAAGATAAGTATTAAAACCCTTTGCTTTCGCTGTTTTTCTACTGGTCTTAAAGTAGTCAGTTAAATTGGTAGCAAAATTTATGCAAAGACCCCCACGAACAATAAGAAATTATTGTAATTTTAAAGGTTTAAAGGATCCGGATATTGCTCAACAGGACTAAATTTATGCTAACTACGAGAACCTTCAAAAATGACGAAGAGATTTTTGCAAATTCCTACCACAATATGCAGGCAAATAAAATCTATAAATACAATTCAAAACATTTATCTGTTTTGCCAAAAAATTCAATTTTTTTGAAAAAAATCCAAGAATGTTTTTATTTTGTCTTAAACAGATTTTCAGATAGCGTATTTTTCAAGAGTGTTAAAGGTGAATTTTTTTTTAACAGCAATATTCACAGAATAAGCTATTACTTCCAACCGGGATTTACACTGAATTTTTTCAATGTCCGCTAGTTTATAACAATTCAGGCAAACACTGTAGAATATTTACGTAAAGGAACTCCAACAAAATTCAACAATTTCGATTAATTTAAGAAATATAGATTATGCTAACCCAACTATTTTTTGATTTACTCCGAAAACCGTTCCCGAATTTTGAAGATTTTTCCGCGACTTACAAAAACAATCCAGATAATTAGAATTCAAATATATATTATCGAAGTTTTAGTGTTTTCTACAATGTGAGTGTTCTTATTGACAGCGACTCTGAATCAAACTCTTGAAGGAAAAACATGAAGTTAGATTTTAGACTGTTCCGTTTGTCATCGTTGATTTAAGTAGGCTACTTATTTAGAATGTAAAAGAGACCTTTACTTTTGATGCAATATTTCACATTAATTAAAGATAGGGGATTGAAACACTTTGCTTTCGGTTTTCTACTGGTCTTCAAGTAGTTAGTTAAATTGGTAGTCAAAAATTTAGGCAAAGACGCCCTAGAACAATAGGGAATATTGTAATTTTAAAGGATAGGATATGCTCATCAGACTATATTTAGCTAACTCTTGACAAAACCTTCAAAAATATTTGAAGATTTTACAAATTCTTTTCCACAATATGCAGGGCAAATAAAATTCTATAAATATAATTCAAAACATTTATATCTGTTATACCAAAAATACAATTTTTTTGAAAAAAAAATCCAAGAATGTTTTATTTGTCTTAACCAGATTTGAGATAGCGTATTTTTTCAAAAGTGTTAAAGTGGTGCAATTGTTGTAACTGCAATATTCACAGAATAAGCAATATCTCCCAACCAGATTTACATTGAATTTGTCTCAATGTCCGCCATTTTATAACAATCAGCAAACACTGTAGGAATATTGACGTATAGGAACTCTAACAAAATTCAACAATTTCGATAATTTAAGAATTAGATTATGCTAACCCAACTCTTTTAGAGTTTCCTCCAAAAACCTTCCCGAATTTTGAAATTTTTTCCGCGACTTACACCACATCCAGATAATTAAAAATTCAAAATATATTATCGAAGTTTAGTGTTTTCTACAATGAGTGTTCTTATTGACAGCGACTCTGAATCAAACTCTTTAAGGAAAATGAGTTAGATTTAGACTGTTCTGTTTGTCTTAGTTGATTTAAAGAAGCTACTTATTAGAATGTAAAAGCGACCTTTTCTTTTGATGCAATATTCACATTAATTAAGATAAGTATTAAAACCCTTTCTTTCTGATTTCTACCGGTCTTAAAGTAGTTAGTTAAATTGGTAGCAAAATTTATGCAAAGACGCCCCCGAACAATAAGAAATTTTGTAATTTTAAAGGTTGTCCGGATATGTCTTCACAGACTATATTCATGCTAACTACGAGAACCTTCAAAAATGACGAAGATTTTACAAATTCTTAACCACAATATGCAGGCAAATAAAATCTATAAATACAATTCAAAACATTTTCTGTTTTGCCAAAAATACAAATTTTTTTTGAAAAAAATCCAAGAATGTTTTAACTTTGTCTTAACAGATTTGAGATAGCGTATTTTTTCAAGAGTGTTAAAGTGACATTTTTTTTAACTGCAATATTCACAGAATAAGCTACAACTTCCAACCGGCGATTAACATTGAATTTTTGTCAATGTCCGCCAGTTCCTATAAAATCAGCAAAACTGTAGGAATATTTACGTTAAAAGAACTCCAACAAAATTTCAACAATTTTCGATAATTTAAGAAATTAGATTATGCTAACCCAACTATTTTTAAAGTTTACTTCGAAAACCTTCCCACGATTTTGAAGATTTTTCCGCGACTTACAACAAAGATCCAGATAATTAGAATTCAAATATATATTTATCGAAGTTTAGTTTTTTCTACAATGAATGTGTTCTTATTGACAGCGACTCTGAATCAAACTTTTGAAGGAAAATGAGTTAGATTTAAGACTGTTCCGTTTGTCATCGTTGATATAAGTTGGCTACTTATTAGAATGTAAAAGACACCTTTACTTTTGATGCAATATTCACATTAATTAAGAATAGGTATTGAAAAAACACTTTGCTTTCCGGTTTTTCTACTGGTCTTCATGTAGTTAGTTAAATTGGGTAGCAAAAATTTAGGCAAGGATTTAGGCAAGGATCAGACTACTAACTACGAAAACCTTCAAATATGATGAAGATTTTACAAATTCTTACCACAATATGCAGGCAAATTAAAATCTATAAATATAATTCAAAACATTTATCTGTTTTGCCCAAAATAACAATTTTTTGAAAAAAATCCAAGAATGTTTTATTTTGTCTTAACAGATTTGAGATACCTATTTTTCAAGAGTGTTAAAGTGACATTTTTTTAACTGCAATATTCACAGAATAAAGCTAACAACTTCCAACCGGAATTAACATTGAATTTTTGTCAATGTCCGCCAGTTTATAACAATCAGCAAAACACTGTAGGAATATTGACGTATAGGGAACTCTAACAAAATTCAACAATTCCGATAATTTAAGACTGTAGATTATGCTAACCCAACTCTTTTAGAGTTTTACTACAAAAACCTTCCCGAATTTGAATAATTTTTCCGCGACTGACTACAACATCCAGATAATTAGAATTCAAATATTATTATCGAAGTTTAGTGTTTTCTACAATGAGGTGTTGACAGCGACTCTGAATCAAAGCTCTTGAAGGAAAAATATGATGTTAGAAGTTTAGACTGTTCTGTTGTCATATTTGATTTAAGAAAGCTACTTATTAGAAGTAAAAAGCGACCTTTACCTTTGATGGCAATATTAACATTAATTAAGATAATATTGAAAACCCTTTGCTTTCTGTTTTTCTACTGGTCTTAAAGTAGTTACGTAGTTAAATTAGGTAGCAAAATTTTTTATGCAAAGACGCCCTAGAAACAATAAGAAAATATTGTAATTTTAAAGGATGTCCGGATATTGCTCAACAGACTATATTCATTGCTAAACTACGAGAACCTTACAAAAATGACGAAGATTTTACAAATTCTTACCACAATATGCAGAGCAAATTAAAATCTATAAATACAATTCAAAAACATTTATCTGTTTTGCCAAAAATAACAATTTTTTGAAAAAATCCAAGAATGTTTTATTTGTCTGTAACAGATTTTGAGATAGCGTATTTTTCAAGAGTGTTAAAGTGACATTTTTTAACTGCAATATTCACAGAATAAGCTAAAACTCCCAACCGGATTAACATTGAATTTTTGTCAAATGTCCGCCAGTTTATAATAACAAATCAGCAAACACTGCAGCAGGAATACATTTACGTAAAGGAACTCCTAACAAAATTCAACAATTTCGATAATTTAAGAATTAGATTATGCTAACCCAACTATTTTTAAAGTTTACTCCGAAAACCTTCCCCGAATTTTGAAGATTTTTCCGCGACTTACAATCAAGATCCATATAATTAGAATTCAAATATATATTATCGAAGTTTAGTGTTTTTACTACACTGAGTGTTCTTATTGACAGCGACTCTGAATCAAACTCTTGAAGGAAAATGAGTTACGAGATTTTCGACTGTTCCGTTTGTCATCGTTGATTTAAATAGGCTACTTATTAGAATGTAAAAGAGACCTTTACTTTTGATGCAATATTCACATTTATTAAGATAGTATTGAAACACTTTGCTTTAAAGTTTTTCTACTGTCTTCATGCATATTTAGGTAAATTGGTAGCAAAATTTAGGCAAAGACGACCTAGAACAATAGGGAATTATTGTAATTTTAAAGAATTGGATATTGCTCATCAGACTATATTTATGCTAACTACGAAAACCTTCAAAAATGTTGAAGATTTTACAAATTCTTACCACAATATTGCAGGCAAATAAAATCTATAAATAACTCAATTCAAAATATTTATCTGTTTTGCCAAAAATACAATTTTTGAAAAAAATCCAAGAACCTGTTTTATTTGTCTTAACAGATTTGAGATAGACGTATTTTTTCAAAAGTGTTAAAGTGACAATTGTTTGTAACTGCAATATTCACAGAATAAGCAATATCTCCAACCGAAATTTACATTGAATTTTGTCTCAATGTTCCGCCAGTTTATAACAATCAGCAAACACTGTCAGGAATATTGACGTAAAGGAACTATTAACAAATTCAACAATTCCGATAATTTAAGACTTAGATTTATGCTAACCCAACTGCTTTTAAGAGTTTTCCTCCAAAAACCTTCCCGAATGTTGAAGATTTTTCCCACGACTTACAACAACATCCAGATAATTAGAATTCAAAATATATATTTATCGAAAGTTTAGTGTTTTCTACAATGAGTGTTCTTATTGACAGCGACTCTGAATCAAACTCTTGAAGGAAAATGAGTTAGATTTTCGACTGTTCTTTTTGTCATCCGTTGATTTAAGTAAGACTACTTATTAATAATGTAAAAGCGACCTTTACCTTTGATGCAATATCACATTAATTAAGATAAAGTATTAAAACCCTTTGCTTTTCGGTTTTCTATCTACTGGTCTTCAAGTAGTTAGTCATACTGACTGGAGATATTCGCTCCTGGCAGGGTCACCCTTTTTTCAGGAAGTTCTACAGACAGAAGGTAAACCAAACGTAATCCCAATCTCATGAAGTGGTAGAGGAGTCCATACTCCTCGTCTAGGGTAGATACCACTCACTGCATTCACCGATGGGGCAGTTTCAGTTCCCTTGGAATGTTTCCTTCTCAGCGTGCAGTTTGGCTTCTGGTTTTTCACATATGACGCGTCCGAATAAAACCAATGGCCCCCAGTCCCGATGCACCCCGAATAGGGGAGGGGGTGCTAAGACTCTCACGGTCAACAATTTTCAATTTTTTTTCTAACTTTCGTGGGTTGAGGAGGAAACTTCGTTTCTGTGGAATCATTCCCTTGCGAGGAATAGTCCAATGTCCTTGCACTCTGCGGAGACCCAACCTTAATCCTGGAATCTCATCTTCTAATTTCGGGGTCGAGGGTAATTTGCCGCTCATACGACAAGGATTCTCCAAAGGCATTGCACGGACTAGCTGTCCACGTTCGTAGCAATCTGCTGTAGCTCGTGCATTTGCTTTTGAGTCCACATCACTTTCTTATCTGTGCCTACGCATGTCGCTTCTGGCATCGACATCATTTTCTATTCTTCGTATACCGATCCCCCACAAACCAAGATTGTTCTGTCCTGGATGACATCTACTTTGCAGATTGGACAAGATATTTGATGTTTTGTCCCATCTGCCAAATTTTGCATAATGGGAGATTTTAATGCCCATCACGATAATAACCCCCTGTTTAATTCAGCTTGACAACTAGATCTGGCCAGAATTAAAAACTCATAAATTTTCGCCATCACTGAGTCTCTTGACACAGGTGCGTGGATTTTATGACTAGGAGCCCCGATAACCCGGGTTCACGCTTTTCCGACTGGATCTTTGTTTTTGTCTCAGATCCAGTGATGTATTCTCCCTGGTTCCCCGCCCCCCACTTGGTACTTTCAGACCACGTCATTTTGCAGCTGAGATTAAAAAATTCGACTCTCATTAAGTAAAGAGTCTCATTTCTTCACCCGCACTTCGTTTAACTACAAGGCGGTGACTTGGACTCTTTTCGGGACTTTCCTTTCGATGTGCCGTGGAATGATGTTTTCTTGTTTGCCTGCTAATGAGTGTGCGGTGGAAATCGCAGAGTGGATACGCCATGGAATTGATGAATTCATTCCCTCACTGAAGATTTCCAGGTGAAGCCCCACTCTGCCCCATGGTTTTCACCCCCAATGGCTCGTCTGGCAATAGCGAGAGGAAATCATCATTTCCACACGCTATCGTCGACATCCCAACGACAATAATAGACGACTTCACAGAAAGCTAGAAATTAATTGTAAAAGAATTTTCAGGAATTGCTAGAACTCGATACCTGGAATCACTAAATCCAAAATTTCACGACAACAAAAATTGGGTTCCAAAAGATTTTTGGAAAATAATAAATAATGTAATGAACAAGGGTAAATCTAGTATCCCTCCTCTTTTAAAAATGTCCCCTGAAATTTTTTGTTTCTTCTTTCCAGAGGACAAGGCGGAGGTTTGTATTGCCAGGATGTTCTCTAATAACTGCAGCCTTGGTTCGGTTTCTGTACCTCACCACCTAATTTTCCAAATGGAACCGACATTACATTGGAGAGCATGTCCGTAACTCAGCTACTTGTCTCTAGAATGATTGTCAAACTCGATTCGAACATATCTCCTGTCCTGACTGCATTCCATCTGTGATTCTGAAAGTTTCTTTCACCTGAGTTGTCCTCTATTTTGGCCAAACTTTTTAAATAAATGCTTAAAAGAATGTTACCTTCCCAAATACATTGGAAAGTGTGCAATCGATTGTGGCCAACGCATTCAAAAAGCTGTGGCGCCCGAACTGATCCTATAAATATCGTCCAATTAGTCTCTTTGTCCAATTATAAGTACAAATTTTTGAATCAATTAGTTAATAATACAATTTCTGGACACCTGGAGTCGCTTTGTCTCCTCACGACAAGCATTGGTTTTCGTCGTTCTCGCTCCTACTGCTGACTTGTTGACAGTAATAAACTGAACAAATATTTCGTGCCCGTTGATCGTTGTGAGGGAGGCAAAGATCGGTTTGCTCTAGACATTTCTATAGCATTTGACAGAGTTTGGTCACCAAGGTCTGTTGCAGAAAATTCAATCGTATGGGATTTCTGGACAAGAGTTTTTTCAATTAGTCAAAATCTTTCTTATCCAATCGTAAGATTGGATGTTGTTTTGGACGGACATCGTTCAGGTATTTATTCATTTCATATCCGGTGATCCTCAGGGTCAAATCCTTGGTCCACACTTTGTTCTTTGATATAATAATTAAAGACCTTTACCCGATAATTTGATATGTGAATTTGGGTAATTTACGCTGATGGATACAAATCTATACTTCTTGTCTCAATGGAAAAATCCCGCCCGAAACAACGTCTAGCTTTGGCTAAATCACTTGAGTGTGATTGGGCCACGAGTAATCTAATTTTGGGGTGTCACTATGCAGGTAACTCGTAACTCGGATAAGACTTAAGTATTATCAAGTAATCGTTTTACACCTAATACGAATGCAACCCAAATTTCATTATCTGGGTACTGTTCGGAGGAATCCTTAAATATGTGTCTTGTTTGGAACTCACACTGTCTAAGGACATGAGTTGGAATGAATAAGTCTCCAGTATTGTCTAACAAACCTCGAAATGAAAGTCGGTTCTACTATATCGAGCTCGCCATTAGCCTCACTTCCCGTAATCATATTCCATTTGTACAAATCATTGAATCGAACCCTAGTATTGAGAATTGCTGTCACATTGTGGGGCAGTGTCGCTGTCACTTGTTCTTTAGCGTGCTCGGATCGTATTCAAAGGGCGTTCGTGGTCAATATGAATGCGTCCTAAAACTTTCTTCCACTCCTGCACACGTTTGACACACCGCCCGCAACGTTGCCCATCACTATATTTATTTTACTGATATTTTAATGTTCTTTGTTCAAAGGAGCTTTCTGCTCTCGTTCCTCAGAACAAGAATTTGTAATCGATCACTACGATTGGCTACCAATTCGCACACCTATCCAACTTTGGAGGTTCACAAACAGTTTTATTGCAAGAAAGCTTAAAGCATTATTAAATTGGGAGCAAAAATTATGCAAAGACGCCCCCGAACATAAAGAAATATTGTAATTTTAAAGGTTGTCCGGATATGCTCAACAGGCTATATTCATGCTAACTACGAGAACCTTCAAAATGACG
>OZ023150.1:22262294-22578065 GCA_963675895.2 Styela plicata
CCAGTTATAACAATCAGCAAAACTTGTAGGAATATTTAGTAAGAACTCCAACAAAATTAACAATTGCGATTAATTTAAGAATTAGATTCTGTATAACTATTTTTAAGTGTCTCCCGAAAACCTTCGCATGTGAAGATGTTCCGCGCTTACAAAAGATCCAGGATAATTAGAATTCAAATTATATTATCGAAGTTTCGGGTTTTTACAATGAGTGAATTTATTGACAGCGACTAGAATCAAACTTTGAAGGAAAATGAGTGCTTTTCGATGTTCGGTTAGTTTCGTATATATGTAAGCTACTATTAGAATGTAAAGAGAGTTTACTTAAGTATTAAAAACTTTTTGATTCAGTTTTCTACTGGTCTTCAAGTAGTTTTTAGTTAAATTGGTAGCAATAATTTATTGACAAAAGACGCCCTAGAACAATTAGGGAATGTACTTGTTACTTTTAAAGGATGTTCAGATAATATAGCTCATCAGACTATATTTCATGCTAACGTAGGAAAAGTCCTCAAAAGTGGACGAAGATTTTACAAATTCTTAATCCTTAAATTTCCACAATATTGCAGGGCACATACAATTTATAATATACTAATTCAAAATATTTATTCTGTTTTTGTGGCAAAAATATACAATTTTTTGAACAAAAATTCTAGGACTGGATGTTTCTTATTTGACTTTAAGTCGAGATTTGAGATAAGCGTATTTTGCAAGAGGTTGTTATAGTGGACATATTGTTTGTAATGCAATATTCACAGATAATAAGCAACCATACTTCCCCATAACCGGATATTACATTGAATTTTTTCTCAATGTCCGCATTTATTAACAATCAGACAAACCACTGTTAGGAATATTTACTAACGTAGGAAATCCAAACCAAAGTAGTAAATTCAACATATTTCGATTAATTTAAAACTTAGGATTTTATGCTATTCGACTACACCAACTATTTTTTATAGTTAGTAGCTTTATCAAAAAAACCTTCCCCGAATTTTTGAAGATTTTTTCGCGAATTACAGAGAACGAACAGATAATTAGATAATTAGATTTTCATTATATTTATATCGAAGTTTTAGTGTTTTTACAATAGAGTGAGTTGTACTTATTAGACAAGCCGAGAACTCTGAATCAAAACCATTGAAAAGGAAAATGAGATTAGATTTTAGGATGTTCTGTTTGTCATCGAGTTTGATTTACGTGAGGCTACATATGAGACATATGAATAAAGAGATCCTTTACTTTTGATGCAATTATTCACCTTAATTACTCGAGGTATAAAACAATCATTTGCATTCAGTGTTTCTACTGGTTCTGTCCTGTATGTTGTGCTAAATTTGGTAGGCGAGAAATTTAGGAAAAGACACGCCCAATAGAACAATAGGGAATAGTGTAATTTTAAAGTGCTAAATGGTATGCTTCATCACAGACCTATATTTATGCATGAACTACCATACGAAAACCTTCAAAAATGTTGAAGATTTTTCAATTCTTACAAATATGAGGCACATTAATTTTAAAATACATTCAACCCATATATTGTCCTTGTCAAAAATACTAATTTTTTGACAACATCTTAGAATCGTTTTATTTGGGGTTAACAGAATATGAGATCATTTTTTGACAATGATAACTACAAGATAAGTTTTCCAACTTCCAAGGATTTATATTGAATTTTTTCATCTGTCGAGTTGTATAAAAATCAGAAACAATGAAGGATATTAGTAAAGGAATCAACAAAACTTAAAATTTGTAATTCTAAGAACTTAGCATTTTCTGCTAACCAACTATTTTTTAAGTTTAAATCGCAATCCTTCCGAATTATCCGAATGTGTTTTTTCCGCGATTACAACAAGGATCCAGATTAATATAGAATTAAATATTATATCGTAGTTGCAGTGTTTTTACAATGAGGGTGTTCAATCCATTGACGGAAAATGAATCAAATTTGAGGAAAAATGAGTTAGTATTATAGCCAACTCTGTTCAAATTTGTAATCGTCATATTTTAGTAGGCTACTTATTAAGATTGTAAAAGAGACTTTACTTTTGATGCACTATTCACTTCATTAAGGACGGTATTAAACACTTTACTTTCAGTTTTCTATGGTATCAAGTAGATTAGGTTTCTACAATTGGTATGTTCAAATATTTAGGCAAAGAGCTTTAGAAAATAGGGATATTGTAATTGTAAAGGGATAGGATATTGCTCGGTAGACTTATTTATGGCTGTGCTACCGAAAACCTTCAAAAAGAGTGATGAAGATTTTACAATTTTACCAATATAGCAGGCTAATAAATCTATAAATTAACATAATTCAAAACTTTTACCTTTGTTTTAGGCAAAATGTACACATTAAAGTGAAATCATAAGGATGTTGTATTTGTTCTTAAAGTTTGAGCTGGCGTATTGTACTCCAATGTTTTTAAGTGACAATTGTTGTAGCACATGAATATTCTATAGCCATAGTCATATTTCCCAAAACGATTTATCAGTGAATTTTTTTAATGATTCGCAGTTTATAAACAATCAGTAAACCATGATCTGCTGAATATTGAGTTAGGAAGTCATAACGCTATTCAACAATTTGATAATTTAAGACTTAGATTATGTTAACCAATATTTGAGTTTCCTAATCCTTCCGTATTTTGAAGATTTTTTGCGTCTTTTTTAAACATCAGATAATTAGAATTAAATTATATTATCGAGTTTTAGTGTTTTTTACAATGAGTGTTCTTAATGACAGCGATCTGAAATCAAATACTTGAAGGAAATGAGATAGGATTTTAGATGCTCTGTTTTGTTTTAGTTGCTTTAAGGAAGTACTTATAGAATGTAAAAGCGACATTTACCTTTGATGCAATATTCATAATACTTAAGATAAGTATTAAAAACCCTTTGCTTTCTGTTTTCTAACTGTTTCTTCAAGTAGTTAGTTAAATTAATTGGTAGCAAACTTTATGACCAAAGAACGCCCTCGAAAAATAAGAAATATTGTAATTTTAAAGGATGTCCGGATATGCTCAACAGACTATTATTCATGCTAACTACGAGAACCTTCAAAATGACGAAGATTTTACTAATTCTTACCCACAATATGAAGGCAAATAAAATCAATAAATACCAATTCAAAACATTTTATCTTTTTTGCCGAAAAAATAACAATTTTTTTGAAAAAAAAATCCGAAGAATGTTTTTATTTGTTCTTAACAGATTTGAGATAGCCGTATTTTTCAAGAGTCGTTAAAGTGACATTTTTTTAACTGACTATATTCACAGAATAAGGCTACAAAATTCTCAACCGGTTTTACATTGAATTTTTCTCAATGTCGACTCCGCCAGTTTATAAAAATCAGCAAACACTGTAGAATATTTACGTAAAGGAACTCCAACAAAATTCAACAATTTCGATAATTTGAGAAGTAGATTATGCCTAACCCAACTATTTTTAAGTTTTACTCCGAAAAAACCTTCCCGAATTTTGAAGATTTTTCCACGACTTACAACAAGATCCAGATAATTAGAATTCAAATACATATTATCGAAAGTTTTAGTGTTTTCTACAATGAGTGTTTTTTTGACAAAAAGCGACTCTTGAATCAAACTCTTGAAGGCAAAATGAGTTAGATTTTTAAGCTGTTCCCGTTTGTCATCGTTGATTTAAGTAGGCTACTTATTAGAATGTAATTAGAATGTACAAAAAAAGAATGTAAAAGAGACCTTTACTTTTGATGCAAATATTCACGATTAATCAAGAGATAGTATTGAAACACCTTTGCTTTCGGTTTTCTACAGGTCTTCAAGTAGTTAGTTAAATTGGTATCACAATTTAGGCTAAAGACGCCTTAGAACAATAGGGAATATTGTAATTTTAAAGGATAGGATAATGCTCATCCGACTATCATTTATGCTAAAACTACGAAAACCTTCAAAAATGTTGAAGATTTTACAAATTTTTACACAATATGCAGGCAAATAAAAAATCTATAAATATAATATCAAAACATTTATCAGTTTTTGCCAAAAATAACATTTTTTTAAAAAAATGTTTTATTTGTCTTAACAGATTTGGAGGATAGCGTATTTTTCAAAAGTGTTAAAGTGACAATTTTGTTGTAACTGCAAATTCCACAGAATAAGCAATAATCTAACAACCTGATTTACTTGAATTTTTCTCAATGTCCCCGCCAGTTTATATACCAATCATCCAAACACTGTAGGAATATTGACGTATAGGAACTCTAACAAAATTCAACAATTTCGATAATTTAAGACTTGGCAAGATTATGCTAAAACCCAACTCTTTTAGAGTTTCCTCCAAAAACACTTCCCGAATTTTTGAAGATTTTTCCGCGACTTTCTACAACATCCAGATAATTAGAATTAAAATATATATTATTCGAAGTTTAGTGTTTTCTACAATGAGTGTTCTTATTGACAGCGACTCTGAATCAAAACTACTCTTGAAGGAAATTGAGTTTAGATTTTAGACTGTTCTGTTTGTTTTAGTTGATTTAAGAAAGCTACTTATTAGAATGTAAAGCGACATTTACCTTTGATGCAATATTCATATTAATTAAGATATAGTATTAAAACCCTTTGCTTTCTGTTTTTCTATTGTTCTTCAAGTAGTTAGTTTAATTGTTAGCAAAATTTATGCAAAGACGCCCTCGAACAATAAGAAATATTGTAATTTTAAAGGATGTCCGGATATTGCTCAACAGACTATATTCATGCTAACTACGAGAACCTTCAAAAATGACGAAGATTTTACAAATTTCTTACCACAATAATGCAGCCAATAAAATCTATAAATACAATTCAAAACATTTATCTGTTTTGCCAAAAATACAATTTTTTGAAAAAAATCCAAGAATGTTTTACTTGTCTTAACAGATTTGAGATAGCGTATTTTTCAAGAGTGTTAAAGTGACATTTTTTTTAACTGCAATATTCACAGAATAAGCTACAACTTCCAACCGGATTTACATTGAATTTTTCTCAATGTCCGCCAGTTTAAAACAATTTCGATAATTTAAGAATTAGATTATGCTAACCCAACTATTTTTTTACTCCGAAAACCTTCCCGAATTTTGAAGATATTTCCGCGACTTGCAACAAGATCCAGATAATTAGAATTCAAATATATATTATCGAAGTTTAGTGTTTTCTACAATCAGTGTTTCTTATTGAACAGCGACTCTGAATCAAACTGCTTGGCGGCGAAAAATGAGTTAGATTTTAGACTGTTCCGTTTGTCATCGTTGATTTAAGTAAGCTACTTATTAGAATGTAAAAGAGACCTTTACTTTTGATGCAATATTCACATTAATTAAGACAGGTATTTAAACGCTTTACTTTCAGTTTTCTACTGGTCTTCAAGTAGTTAGTTAAATTTGGTAGCAAAATTTAGGCAAGAGCTCCCCTAGAACAATAGGGAATATTGTAATTTTAAAGGATAGGATAATGCTCATCCCAGACTATATTTATGCTGACTATACGAAAACCTCAAAAATGTTGAAGATTTTACAAATTCTTACCACAATATGCAGGCAAATAAAATCTATAAATATTAATTAAATAACATTTATCTGTTTTGCCAAAAATACAATTTTTGGAAATAAATCCAAGAATGTTTTTTGTTTGTCTTTAAAAACAGCTTTGAGATAGCGTATTTTTCAAAAGTGTTAAAGTGACATTTTTTTTAACTGCAATATTCACAGAATAAGCTACAACTTCCAACCAGATTTACATTGAATTTTTTCAATGTCCGCCAGTTTATAACAATCAGCAAACACTGTAGGAATTTTACGTAAAAGAAAACTCTAACAAAATTCAACAATTTCGATAATTTAAGAATTTGAATTATGCTAACCCAACTATTTTTTTTACTCCGGAAACCTTCCCGAATTTTGAAGATATTTCCGCGACTTACAACAAGATCCAGATAATTAGAATTCAAATATATATTATCGAAGTTTAGTGTTTTCCACAATGAGTGTTCTTATTGACAGCGACTCTGAATCAAACTCTTGAAGGAAAATGAGTTAGATTTTAGACTGTTTTATTTGTTTGTATTTGACTTTAGAATGTTTTATTTGTCTTAACAGATTTGAGATAGCGTATTTTTCAAAAGTGTTAAAGTGACAATTGTTGTAACTGCAATATTCACAGAATAAGCAATATCTCCCAACCAGATTTACATTGAATTTTTCTCAATGTCCGCCAGTTTATAACAATCAGCGAACACTGTAAGAATATTGACGAATAGGAACTCTAACAAAATTCAACAATTTCGATAATTTAAGACTTAGATTATGCTAACCCAACTCTTTTAAAGTTTCCTCCAAAAATCTTCCCGAATTTTGAAGATTTTTCCGCGACTTACTACATCATCCAGATAATTAGAATTCAAATATATATTATCGAAGTTTAGTGTTTTCTACAATGAGTGTTCTTATTGACAG
Source organism: Styela plicata (assembly GCA_963675895.2). Classification (NCBI taxonomy): domain Eukaryota; kingdom Metazoa; phylum Chordata; class Ascidiacea; order Stolidobranchia; family Styelidae; genus Styela; species Styela plicata. The sequence goes on from OZ023150.1 coordinate 22,268,762, forward strand.
CGACTCTGAATCAAACTCTTGAGGAAAAATGAGTTAGATTTTAGACTGTTCTGTTTGTCTTAGTTGATTTGAGAAAGCTACTTATTAGAATGTAAAAGCGAGCTTTACCTTTGATGCAAAATTCACATTAATTAAGATAAGTATTAAAACCCTTTGCTTTCTGTTTTCTACTGGTCTTCAAGTAGTTAGTTAAATTGGTAGCAAAATTTATGCAAAGACGCCCTAGAACAATAGGGATTATTGTAATTTTAAAGAATAAGATATGCTAATCAGACTATATTTATGCTAACTACGAAAACCTTCAAAAATGTTGAAGATTTTACAAATTCTTACCACAATATGCAGGCAAATAAAATCTATAAATATAATTCAAAACATTTATCTGTTTTGCCAAAAATACAATTTTTTGAAAAAAATCTAAGAATGTTTTATTTGTCTTAACAGATTTGAAATAGCTTATTTTTCAAAAGTGTTAAAGTGACATTTTTTTTACTGCAATATTCAACAGAATAATCTACAACCTCACAACGGATTTACATTGAATTTTTCTCAATGTCCGCCAGTTTATAACAATCAGACAAACACTGTAGGAATATTTATTACGTAAAGGAACTCCAACAAAATTCCACAATTTCGATATAATTATTAAGAATTAGATTATGCTAACCCAACAATTTTAAAGTTTACTTACTCCAAAAACTTCCCGAATTTTGAGATTTTTCCGCGACTTACAACAACATCCCAGATAATAAGAATTCAAATATATATTATCGAAGTTTAATGTTTTCTACAATGGGTGTTCTTATTGAAAGCGACTCTGAATCAAACTCTTGAAGGAAAATGAGTTAGATTTTAAACTGTTCTGTTTGTCCTCGTTGATTTAAGTAGGCTACTTATTACAAGTGCTAAAAGAGACCTTTCCTTTCGATGCAATATTCACATTAATCAATATAAGTTATTAAAAACACTTTGCTTTCAGTTTTCTATTGGTCTTCAAGTAGTTTAGTTAAATTGGTAGCAAAATTTAGGCAAAGACGCCCCAGAACAATAGGGAATATTGTAATTTTAAAGGATAGGATATGCTCATCAGACTATATTTATTCTAAATACGAGAACCCTCAGAAATGACGAAGATTTTACAAATTCTTACCACAATATGCAGGCAAATAAAATCTATAAATATAATTAAAAAAATTTATCTGTTTTGCCAAAAATACAATTTTTTTTAAAAAAAATCCAAGAATGTTTTATTTGTTTTAACAGATTTGAGATAGCGTATTTTTCAAGAGTTTTAAAGTGACATTTTTTTAACTGCAATATTCACAGAATAAGCTGCAACTTCCAACCGGATTTACATTGAATTTTTCTCATTGTCCGCCAGTTTATAACAATCAGCAAACACTGTGTGAAATAATAACGTAAAGAACTCCAACAAAAATTTCAACAATTTCGATAATTTAAGAATTAGATTATGCTAACCCAACTATTGCTTTTTCCGAAAACCTTCCCGAATTTTGAAGATTTTTCCGCGACTTACAACAACGTAAACATCCAGGATAAATTGAATTCAAATATATATTATCGAATTTTTTAGTGTTTTCTACAATGAGTGGTTCTAATTGACAGCGACTCTGAATTAAACTCTTGATGCGAAATGAGTGAGTTAGATTTTAGACTGTTCTGTTTGTCATCGTTGATTTTTGAGTAGGCTACTTTTTAGAATGTAAAAGAGACCTTTACTTTAGATGCAATATTCACATTAATTTAAGATAAGTACTAAAACAATTTGCTTTCAGTTTTCTACTGGTCTTCAAGTAGTTCGTTAAATTGGTTAGCAAAATTTAGGCAAAGACGCCCTTGCCCTAGAAAATTGGGAATATTGTAATTTTAAAGGATAGGATATGCCTCATCAGACTAGATTTATGCTCACTAACGAAAACCTTCAAAAATGTTGAAGATTTTACAAATGCTTAACCATATGCAGGCAAATAAAATCTATAAATATATTTACAAAACATTTAAAACTGTTTTGCCAAAAATACAATTTTTTGAAAAAAATCCAAAGAATGTTTTATTTGTCTTAACAGATTTGAGATAGCGTGACAATTGTTGTAACTGAAATATTCACAGAATAAGCAATATCTCCCACCAGATTTACATTGAATTTTTCTCAATGTCCGTCAGTTTATAACAAATCAGCAAACACTGTAGGAATATTGACGCATAGGGACTCTAAAACAAATTCAACAATTTCGATAATTTAAGGACTTAGATTATGCTAACCCAACTCTTTTTAAAGTTCCTCCTCCAAAACCTTCCCGAATTTTTTAAGATTTTTCCACGACTTACTACAACTTCCAGATAATTAGAATTCAAATATATATTATCGAAGTTTAGTGTTTTCTACAATGAGTGTTCTTATTGACAGCGACTCTGAATCAAACTCTTGAAGGAAAATGAGTTAGATTTTAGACTGTTTCTGTTTGTCTTTAGTTGATTTAAGAAAGCTACTTAATAGAATGTAAATACGACCCTTTACCTTTGATGCAATATTCACATTAATTAAGATAAGTATTAAAACCCTTTGCTTTCTGTTTTCTACTGGTCTTCAGAGTAGTTCGTTAAATTGGTAGCAAATTTAGGCAAAGACGCCTAGAACAATAGGGAATATTGTAATTTTAAAGGATAGGATATGCTCATCAGACAATATTATGCTAACTACGAAAACCTTTCAAAAATGTTGAAGATTTTACAAATTCTTACCACAATATGCAGGGCAAATAAAAATCTATAAATATAATTTCAAAACATTTATCTTGTTTTGTTTCAAAAATACAATTTTTGAAAAAAATTCCAAGAATGTTTTATTTGTCTTAACAGATTTGAGATAGCGTATTTTTCAAGAGTGTTAAAGTGACAATTGTTGTAACTGCAAAATTCACGGAATAAGCAATATCTCCCACCCAGTATTTTACATTGAATTTTTCTCAATGTCCGCGCCAGTTTTATAACAATCAGCAAACACATGTAGGAATATTGACGTATAGGAACTCTAACAAAATTCAATAATTTCGAAAATTTAAGACTTAGATTATGCTAACCCAACTCTTTTTAAGTTTCCTCTCCAAAAACCTTCCCGAATTTTGAAGATTTTTCCGCAACCTACTACAACAACCAGATAAATTAGAATTCAAATATATATTATCGAAGTTTAGTGTTTTCTACAATGAGTGTTCTTATTGACAGCGACTCTGAATCTAAACTCTTGAAGGAAAATGAGCTAGATTTTAGACTGTTCTGTTTTGTCATCGTTGATTTAAGAAAGCTACTTATTAGAATGTAAAAGCGACCTTTACTTTTGATGCAATATTCACATTAAATAAGATAAGTATTAAAACCCTTTTGGCTTTCTGTTTTCTACTGGTTCTTCAAGTAGATTAGTTAAATTGGTAGCAAAATTTATGCAAAGACGCCTCGAACAATAAGAAATATTGATAATTTTAAAGGGATTTCCGGATATGCTAAACAGACTATATTCATTGCCAACTACGAGAACCTTCAAAAATGACGAAGATTTTACAAATTCTTACCACTAATATGCAGGCAAATAAAAATCTATAAATACAATTCAAAAATTATTTATCGGTTTTGCCAAAAATATAATTTTTTGAAAAAAATCCAAGAATGTTTTGTTTGTCCTTAACAGATTTGAGATAGCGTATTTTTCAAAAGTGTTAAAGTGACAATTGTTGTAACTTCAAAATTCAAGAAATAAGCAATATCTCCCAACCAGATTTACATTGAATTTTTCTCAATGTCCGCCAGTTTACAACAATCAGCAAACACTGTAGGAATATTGACGTATAGGAACACTAAACATAATTCAACAATTTCGAAAATTTAAGACTTAAATTATGCTAACCCAACTCCTTTTTTAAGTTTCCTGCAAAAAAACTTCCCGAATTTTGAAGATTTTTCCGCAACTTACTACAACAACCAGATAATTTTAGAATTGATTCAAATATATATTATCGAAGTTTTTAGTGTTTTACAATGAGTGTTCTTATTGACAGCGACTCTGAATCAAACTCTTGAAGGAAAAGAGCTAGATTTTTAGACTGTTCTGTTTGTCTTCGTTGACTTAAGAAAGCTACTTATTAGAATTGTAAAAGCGTGACCTTTACTTTTGATGCCCCCCCAGTATTCACATTAATTAAGATAAGTATTAAAACCCTTTGCTTTCTGTTTTCTACTGGTCTTCAAGTAGTTAATTAAATTGGTAGCAAAATTTATTGCAAAGACGCCTTCGAACAATAAGAAATATTGTAATTATAAAGGATGTCCCGGATATGCTCAACAGACTATATTCATGCCAACATACGATGAACCTTCAAAAAAATGACGAAGATTTTACAAATTCTTACCACAATATGCAGCGCAAATATCTCGTAAATCTATAAATACAATTCAAAACATTTATCTGTTTTGCCAAAAATATAATTTTTTTGAAAAAAATCCAAGATGTTTTAAATTTTTATTTAACAGATTTGAGATAGCTTATTTTTCAAGAGTGTTAAAGTGAACATTTTTTTACTGCAATATTCACAGAATAAGCTACAACTTCCAACCGGATTTTACATTGAATTTTTCTCAATGTCCCGCCAGTTTATAACAATCAGCAAACACTGTAGGAATATTTACGTAAAGGAACTCCAACAATATTCAACAATTTCGATAATTTAAGAATTAGATTATGCTAACCCAATCTATTTTTAAGTTTACTCCGAAAACCTTCCCGAATTTTGAAGATTTTTCCGCGACTTACAAACAACATCCAGATAATTAGAATTCAAATATATATTATCGAAGTTTAGTGTTTTTTTCTACAATGGGTGTTCTTATTGACAGCGACTCTGAATCAAACTCTTGAAGGAAAATGAGTTAGATTTTAAACTGTTCTGTTTGTCATCGTTGATTTAAGTAGTAGGCTACTTTTCGAATGTAAAAGAGAGACCTTTAAACTTTTGATGCAAAAATTCACATTAATCATTATAAGTATTAAAACACTTTTGCTTTCAGTTTTCTACTGGTCTTCAAGTAGTTAGTTAATTTGGGGTAGCAAAATTTAGGCAAAGACGCCCTAGAAACAATAGGGAATATTGTAATTTTAAAGGATAGGATAATGCTCATCAGATTATATTTATGCTAACTACGAGAACCTTCAAAAATGACGAAGATTTTACAAATTCTTACCACAATATGAGGCTAATAAAATCTATAAATATAATTCAAAAACATTATCTGTTTTGCCAAAAATATAATTTTTTGAAAAAAATCCAAGAATGTTTTTGTTTGTTTAACAGATTTTAGATAGCGTATTTTTCAAAAGTGTTAAAGTGACCAATTGTTGTAACTTCTTCCAAATTCACGGAATAAGCAATATCTCCCAACCAGATTTAACATTGAATTTTTTCTCAATGTCCGCCAGTTTATAACAGATCAGCAAACACTGTAGGAATATTGACGTATCGGAACTCTAACAATATTCACAACAATTTCAAAAATTTAAGACTTAGATTTATGCCTTACCCAACTCTTTTTAAGTTTTCCTGCAAAAACCTTCCCGAATTTTGAAGATTTTTTCCGCAACTTACTACAACAACCAGATAATTAGAATTCAAATATATATTATCGAAGTTTAGTGTTTTCTACAATGAGTGTTTCTTATTGACAGCGACTCTGAATCAAACTCTTTGAGGTAAAATGAGCTAGATTTTAGACTGTTCTGTTTTGTCTTCGTTGACTTAAGAAAGCTACTTATTAAGAATGTAAAAGCGACCTTTACCTTTGATGCAATATTCACATTAAATTAAGATAAGTATTAAAACCCTTTGCTTTCTGTTTTTCTACTGGTCTTCAAGTAGTTTAATTAAATTGGTAGCAAAATTTAGCAAAGACGCCTTCGAACAATAAGAAATATTGTAATTAAAAAGGATTGTCGGATATGCTCAACAGACTATATTCATGCCAACTACGAGAACCTTCAAAAAATGACGAAGATTTTATACAAATTCTTACCACAATATGCAGGCAAATAAATTCTATAAATACAATTCAAAACATTTTTTTCTTTTTTGCCAAAAATATAATTTTTTGAAAAAAATCCAAGAATGTTTTAAATTTTATTTAACAGATTTGAGATAGCTTATTTTTCAAGAGTGTTTAAAGTGACATTTTTTTAAATGACAATATTCACAGATAAGCTACAACTTCCAACCGGATTTACATTGAATTTTTCTCAATGTCCGCCAGTTTATAACAATCAGCAAACACACCAGTAGGAATATTTACGTAAAGGAACTCCAACAATATTCAACAATTTCGATAATTTAAGAATTAGATTATGCTAACCCAACTATTTTTAAGTTTACTCCGAAAACCTTCCCGAATTTTGAAGATTTTTCCGCCGACTTACAACAACATCCAGATAATTAGAATTCAAATATATATTATCGAAGTTTAGTGTTTTCTACAATGGGTGTTTCTTATTATGACAGCGACTCTGAATCAAACTCTTGAAGGAAAATGAGTTAGATTTTAAACTGTTCTGTTTGTCATCGTTGATTAAGTAGGCTACTTTTCAGAATGTAAAAGAGACCTTTACTTTTGATGCAAAATTCACATTAATCATTATAAGTATTAAAACACTTTGCTTTCAGTTTTCTACTGGTCTTCAAGTAGTTAGTTTAATTTGGTAGCAACAAATTTAGGCCAAAGACGCCCTAGAACAATAGGGAATATTGTAATTTTAAAGGATAGGATATGCTCATCAGATTATATTTATGCTAACTACGAGAACCTTCAAAAATGAACGAAGATTTTACAAATTCTTACCACAATATGCAGGCTAATAAAATCTATAAATATAATTCAAAACAATTTAATCTGTTTTGCCAAAAATATATAATTTTTTGAAAAAAATCCAAGAATGTTTTGTTTGTCTTAACAGATTTTAGATAGCGTTTTTTCAAAAGTGTTAAAGTGACAATTGTGGTAACTTCAAAATTCACGGAATAAGCAAATATCTCCCAACCAGATGTACGGTCGGGAATACCATTCTTACATTGAATTTTTCTCAATGTCCGCCAAGTTTATAACAATCAGCCAAACACTGTAGGAAATATTGACGTATCGGAACTCTAACAATATTCAACAATTTCGAAAATTTAAGACTTAGATTATGCCTAACCCAACTCTTTTTAAGTTTCCTGCAAAAAACCTTCCCGAATTTTGAAGATTTTTTCCGCAACTTACTACAACAACCAGATAATTAGAATTCAATATATATTATCGAAGTTTAGTGTTTTCTACAATGATGTTCTTATTATTGACAGCGACTCTGAATCAAACTCTTGAAGGAAAATGGAGCTAGATTTTAGACTGTTCTGTTTGTCCTCGTTTGACTTAAGAAAGCTACTATTAGAATGTAAAGTGACCTTTACTTTTGATGTAGTATTTTCACATTTAATTAAGATAAGTATTAAAACCCTTTGCTTTCTGTTTTCTACTGGTCTTCAAGTAGTTAGTTAAATTGGTAGCAAAATTTATGCAAAGACGAGACTCCCCAAACAATAAGAAATATAGTAATTATAAAGGATGTCCGGATATGCTCAACAGACTATATTCATGCCAACTACGAGAACCTTCAAAATGACGAAGATTTTACAAATTCTTACCACAATATATGCAGGCACAAATAAAATCTTATAAATACAATTCAAAAACATTTATCTGTTTTGCAAAAAATATAATTTTTTGAAAAAAATCCAAGAATGTTTTAAATTTTATTTAACAGATTTGAGATAGCTTATTTTTCAAGAGTGTTAAAGTGACATTTTTTTATACTGCAATATTCACAGAATAAGCTACAATCTCCAACCGATTTTACATTGAATTTTTTCTCAATGTCCCGCCAGTTTATAAACAATCAGCAAACACTGTAGGAATATTTACGTAAAGGAACTCCAACCAATATTCAACAATTCGATAATTTAAGAATTAGATTATGCTAACCCAACTATTTTTAAGTTTACTCTTCCGAAAAACCTTCCCGAATTTTGAAGATTTTTTCCGCGACTTACAACAACATCCAGATAATTAGAATTCAAATATATATTATCGAAGTTTAGTGTTTTCTACAATGGTGGATGTTCTTATTGACAGCGACTCGACTCTGAATCAAACTCTTGAAGGAAAATGAGTTAGATTTTAAAAACTGTTCTGTTTGTCATCGTTGATTTTAAGTAGGGCTACTTTTCAGAATGTAAAAGAGACCTTTACTTTTGATGCAAAATTCACATTAATCATTATAAGTATTAAAACACTTTGCTTTCAGTTTTCTACTGGTCTTCAAGTAGTTAGTTTTTTAATTGGTAGCAAAAATTTATGCAAAGACGCCCCTCGAACAATAAGAAATTTTGTAATTTTAAAGGATGTCCGGATATGCTCAACAGACTATATTCATGCTAACTACGAGAACCTTCAAAAATGACGAAGATTTTACAAATTCTTACCACAATCATGCAGGCCAATAAAATCTATAAATACAGATTTCAAAACATTTATCTGTTTTGCCAAAAATACAATTTTTTGAAAAAAATCCAAGAATGTTTTTACCCTTGCCTTAACAGATTTGAGATAGCGTATTTTTAAGAGTGTTAAAGTGACATTTTTTTTAACTGCCAATATTCACAGAATAAGCTACAACTTCCAACCGGATTTTACATTGAATTTTTCTCAATGTCCGCCAGTTTAAAACAATTTCGTGCGAGAGCTAACAAATAGGAGTGAGTGTGGGGCGGTGGGGGTGGTAGGAATTAGGATTATGCTAACGGGGCGCAACTATTTTTTTACTCACGAAAACCTTCCCGAATTTTGAAGATATTTCCGCGACTTGCAACAAGATCCAGATAATTAGAATTCAAATATATATTATCGAAGTTTAGTGTTTTTCTACAATCAGTGTTCTTATTGACAGCGACTCTGAATCAAACTCTTGAAGGAAAAATGAGTTAGATTTTAGACTGTTCCGTTTTGTCATCGTTGATTTAAGTAAGCTACTTATTAGAATGTAAAAGAGACCTTTACTTTTGATGCAATATTCACATTAATTAAGACAGGTATTTAAACGCTTTACTTTCAGTTTTCTACTGGTCTTCAAGTAGTTAGTTAAATTGGTAGCAAAATTTAGACAAAGACGCCCTAGAACAATAGGGAATATTGTAATTTTAAAGGATAGGATATGCTCATCAGACTATATTTATGCTGACTACGAAAACCTTCAAAAATGTTGAAGATTTTACAAATTCTTACCACAATATGCAGGCAAATAAAATCTATAAATATAATTAAAAACATTTATCTGTTTTGCCAAAAATACAATTTTTGGAAATAAATCCAAGAATGTTTTGTTTGTCTTAAAACAGCTTTGAGATAGCGTATTTTTCAAAAGTGTTAAAGTGACAATTGTTGTAACTGCAATATTCACAGAATAAGCAATATTTCCCAACTAGATTTACATTGAATTTTTCTCAATGTCTGCCAGTTTATAACAATCAGCAAACACAGTAGGAATATTGACGTATAGGAACTCTAACAAAATTCAACAATTTCGATAATTTAAGACTTAGATTATGCTAACCCAACTCTTTTAGAGTTTCCTCCAAAAACCTTCCCGAATTTTGAAGATTTTTCCGCGACTTTCTACAACATCCAGATAATTAGAATTCAAATATATATTATCGAAGTTTAGTGTTTTCTACAATGAGTGTTCTTATTGACAGCGACTCTGAATCAAACTACTCTTGAAGGAAAATGAGTTAGATTTTAGACTGTTCTGTTTGTTTTAGTTGATTTAAGAAAGCTAGTTATTAGAATGTAAAAGCGACATTTACCTTTGATGCAATATTCATATTAATTAAGATAAGTATTAAAATCCTTTGCTTTCTGTTTTCTACTGTTCTTCAAGTAGTTTGTTTAATTGGTAGCAAAATTTATGCAAAGACGCCCTTCGAACAATAAGAAATATTGTAATTTTAAAGGATTTCCGGATATGCTCAACAGACTATATTCATGCTAACTACGAGAACCTTCAAAAATGACGAAGATTTTACAAATTCTTACCACAATATGCAGGCCAATAAAATCTATCAATACAATTCAAAACATTTATCTGTTTTGCCAAAAATACAATTTTTTGAAAAAAATCCAAGAATGTTTTACTTGTCTTAACAGATTTGAGATAGCGTATTTTTCAAGAGTGTTAAAGTGACATTTTTTTTAACTGCAATATTCACAGAATAAGCTACAACTTCCAACCAGATTTACATTGAATTTTTCTCAATGTCCGCCAGTTTATAACAATCAGCAAACACTGTAGGAATATTTACGTAAAGAAACTCTAACAAAATTCAACAATTTCGATAATTTAAGAATTAGATTATGCTAACCCAACTATTTTTTTACTCCGGAAACCTTCCCGAATTTTGAAGATATTTCCGCGACTTACAACAAGATCCAGATAATTAGAATTCAAATATATATTATCGAAGTTTAGTGTTTTCCACAATGAGTGTTCTTATTGACAGCGACTCTGAATCAAACTCTTGAAGGAAAATGAGTTAGATTTTAGACTGTTTTATTTGTTTGTATTTGACTTTAGAATGTTTTATTTGTCTTAACAGATTTGAGATAGCGTATTTTTCAAAAGTGTTAAAGTGGACAATTGTTGTAACTGCAATATTCACAGAATAAGCAATATCTCCCAACCAGATTTACATTGAATTTTTCTCAATGTCCGCCAGTTTATAACAATCAGCGAACACTGTAAGCATATTGACGAATAGGAACTCTAACAAAATTCAACAATTTCGATAATTTAAGACTTAGATTATGCTAACCAACTCTTTTAAAGTTTCCTCCAAAAATCTTCCCGAATTTTGAAGATTTTTCCGGATTTACTACAATCATCCAGATAATTAGAATTCAAATATATATTATCGAAGTTTAGTGTTTTCTACAATGGGTGTTCTTATTGACAGCGACTCTGAATCAAACTCTTGAGTAAAAAAATGAGTTAGATTTTAGAACTGTTCTGTTTGTCTTAGTTGATTTGAGAAAGCTACTTATTAGAATGTACAAAGCGAGGCTTTACCTTTGATGCCAAAATTCACATTAATTAAGATAAGTATTAAAACCCTTTGCTTTCTGTTTTTTACTGGTCTTCAAGTAGTTAGTTAAATTGGTAGCAAAATTTATGGCAAAGACGCCCTAGAACAATAGGGATTAATGTAATTTTAAAGAATAAGATATGTCTAATCAGACTATATTTATGCTAAACTACGAAAACCATTCAAAAATGTTTGAAGATTTTACAAATTCTTACCACAATATGCCAGGCAAATAAAATCTATAAATATAATTCAAAACAATTTATCTGTTTTGCCAAAAATACAATTTTTGAAAAAAAAATCTAAGAAGTTTTTATTTGTCTTAACAGATTTTGAAATAGCTTATTTTTCAAAAGTGTTAAAGTGACCTTTTTTTTACTGCAATATTCACAGAATAAGCTACAACCTCCAACGGGATTTACATTGAATTTTTCTCAATGTCCGCCAGTTTATAACAATCAGCAAACACTGTAGGAATATTTACGTAAAGGAACTCCAACAAAATTCCACAATCCAATTTCGATAATTTAAGAATTAGATTATTCCTAACCCAACTATTTTAAGTTTACTCCGAAAACCTTCCCGAATTTTGAAGATTTTTCCGCGACTTACAACAACATCCAGATAATTAGAATTCAAATATATTATTATCGAAGTTTAGTGTTTTCTACAATGGGTGTTCTATTGAAAGGCGACTCTGAATCAAACTCTTGAAGGAAAATGAGTTAGATTTTAAACTGTTCTGTTTGTCATCGTTGATTTAAGTAGGCTACTTATTACAATGTAAAAGAGACCTTTCCTTTCGATGCAATATTCACATTAATCAATATAAGTATTAAAACCACTTTGCTTTCTTACAGTTTTCTATTGTTCTTCAAGTAGTTAGTTAAATTGGTAGCTAAAATTTAGGCAAAGACGCCCCAGAACAATAGGAAATATTGTATAATTTTAAAGGATAGGATATGCTCATCAGACTATATTTATATCTAAATACGAGAACCCTCAGAAAATGACGAAGATTTTACAAATTCTTACCACAATATGCAGGCAAATAAAATCTATAAATATAATTAAAAACATTTATCTGTTTTGCCAAAAATACAATTTTTTTTTAAAAAAATCCAAGAATGTTTTTATTTGTTTTAACAGATTTGAGATAGCGTATTTTTCAAGAGTTTTTAAAGTGACATTTTTTTAACTGCAATATTCACAGAATAAGCTGCAACTTCCAACCGGATTTACATTGAATTTTTCTCATGGTCCGCCAGTTTATAACAATCAGCAAACACTGTGTGAATAATAACGTAAAGGAACTCCAACAAAATTCAACAATTTCAGATAATTTAAGAATAGATAATTATGCTAAACCCAACTATTTTAATGTTTTTCCGAAAACCTTCCCGAATTTTGAAGATTTTTCCGCGACTTACAACAACATCCAGATAATTAGAATTCAAATATATATTATCGAATTTTAGTGTTTTCTACAATGAGTGTTCTAATTGACAGCGACTCTGAATTAAACTCCTTGATGGAAAATGAGTTAGATTTTAGACTGTTCTGTTTGTCATCGTTGATTTTAGTAGCTACTTTTTAGAATGTAAAAAGAGACCTTTACTTTAGATGCAATATTCACATTAATTAAGATAAGTACTAAAAACACTTTGCTTTCAGTTTTCTACTGGTCTTCAAGTAGTTCGTTAAATTGGTAGCAAAATTTAGGCAAAGACGCCCTAGAACAATAGGGAATATTGTAATTTTAAAGGATAGGATATGCTCATCAGACTAGATTTATGCTAACTACGAAAACCTTCAAAAATGTTGAAGATTTTACAAATTCTTACCACAATATGCAGGCAAATAAAATCTATAAATATATTTCAAAAACATTTAACTGTTTTGCCAAAAATATTACAATTTTTTGAAAAAAATCCAAGAATGTTTTATTTGTCTTAACAGATTTGAGATAGCGTGACAATTGTTGTAACTGAAATATTCACAGAATAAGCCTTATCTCCCAACCAGATTTACATTGAATTTTTCTCAATGTCCGCCCCAGTTTTACAACAATCAGCAAACACTGTAGGAATATTGACGTATAGGAACACTAACAAAATTCAACAATTTCGAAAATTTAAGACTTAAATTATGCTAACCCAAACTCTTTTTAAGTTTCCTGCAAAAACCTTCCCGAATTTTTGAAGATTTTTCCGCAACTTACTACAACAACCAGATAATTAGAATTCAAATATATATTATCGAAGTTTAGTGTTTTCCTACAATGATGTGTTCTTATTGACAGCGACTCTGAATCAAACTACTTGAAGGAAAAATGAGTAGATTTTAGACTGTTCTGTTTGTCTTCGTTGACTTAAGAAAGCTACTTATTAGAATGTAAAAGCGACCTTTACTTTTGATGCAGTATTCACATTAATTAAGATAAGTATTAAAACCCTTTGCTTTCTGTTTTCTACTGGTCTTCAAGTAGTTAATTAAATTGGTAGCTAAATTTATGCAAAGACGCCTTCGAACAATAAGAAATATTGTAATTATAAAGGATGTCCGGATATGCTCAACAGACTATATTCATGCCAACTACGAGAACCTTCAAAAATGACGAAGATTTTACAAATTCTTACCACAATATGCAGGCAAATAAAATCTATAAATACAATTCAAAACATTTATCTGTTTTGCCAAAAATATAATTTTTTGAAAAAAATCCAAGAATGTTTTAAATTTTATTTAACAGATTTGAGATAGCTTATTTTTCAAGAGTGTTAAAGTGACATTTTTTTACTGCAATATTCACAGAATAAGCTACATCTTCCAACCGGATTTACATTGAATTTTTCTCAATGTCCGCCAGTTTATAACAATCAGCAAACACTGTAGGAATATTTACGTAAAGGAACTCCAACAATATTCAACAATTTCGATAATTTAAGAATTAGATTATGCTAACCCAACTATTTTTAAGTTTACTCCGAAAACCTTCCCGAATTTTGAAGATTTTTCCGCGACTTACAACAACATCCAGATAATTAGAATTCAAATATATATTATCGAAGTTTAGTGTTTTCTACAATGGGTGTTCTTATTGACAGCGACTCTGAATCAAACTCTTGAAGGAAAATGAGTTAGATTTTAAACTGTTCTGTTTGTCATCGTTGATTTAAGTAGGCTACTTTTCAGAATGTAAAAGAGACCTTTACTTTTGATGCAAAATTCACATTAATCATTATAAGTATTAAAACACTTTGCTTTCAGTTTTCTACTGGTCTTCAAGTAGTTAGTTAATTTGGTAGCAAAATTTAGGCAAAGACGCCCTAGAACAATAGGGAATATTGTAATTTTAAAGGATAGGATATGCTCATCAGATTATATTTATGCTAACTACGAGAACCTTCAAAAATGACGAAGATTTTACAAATTCTTACCACAATATGCAGGCTAATAAAATCTATAAATATAATTCAAAACATTTATCTGTTTTGCCAAAAATATAATTTTTTGAAAAAAATCCAAGAATGTTTTGTTTGTCTTAACAGATTTTAGATAGCGTATTTTTCAAAAGTGTTAAAGTGACAATTGTTGTAACTTCAAAATTCACGGAATAAGCAATATCTCCCAACCAGATTTACATTGAATTTTTCTCAATGTCCGCCAGTTTATAACAATCAGCAAACACTGTAGGAATATTGACGTATCGGAACTCTAACAATATTCAACAATTTCTAAAATTTAAGACTTAGATTATGCTAACCCAACTCTTTTTAAAGTTTCCTGCAAAAACCTTTCCCGAATTTTGAAAGATTTTTCCGCAACTTACTACAACAACCAGATAATTAGAATTCAAATATATATTATCGAAGTTTAGTGTTTTCTACAATGAGTGTTTCTTATTGACAGCGACTCTGAATCAAACTCTTGAAGGAAAATGAGCTAGATTTTAGACTGTTCTGTTTGTCTTCGTTGACTTAAGAAAGCTACTTATTAGAATGTAAAAGCGACCTTTACCTTTGATGCAATATTCACATTAATTAAGATAAGTATTAAAACCCTTTGCTTTTCTGTTTTCTACTGGTCTTCAAGTAGTTAATTAAATTGGTAGCAAAATTTATGCAAAGACGCCCTTCGAACAATAAGAAATATTGTAATTATAAAGGATGTCCGGATATGCTCAACAGACTATATTCATGCTAACTACGAGAACCTTCAAAAATGACGAAGATTTTACAAATTCTTACCACAATATGCAGGCAAATAAAATCTATAAATACAATTCAAAACATTTTTCTGTTTTGCCAAAAATATAATTTTTTGAAAAAAAATCCAAGAATGTTTTAAATTTTTATTTAACAGATTTGAGATAGCTTATTTTTCAAGAGTGTTAAAGTGACATTTTTTTACTGCAATATTCACAGAATAAGCTACAACTTCCAACCGGATTTACATTGAATTTTTCTCAATGTCCGCCAGTTTATAACAATCAGCAAACACTGTAGGAATATTTACGTAAAGGAACTCCAACAATATTCAACAATTTCGATAATTTAAGAATTAGATTATGCTAACCCAACTATTTTTTTACTCCGGAAACCTTCCCGAATTTTGAAGATATTTCCGCGACTTACAACAAGATCCAGATAATTAGAATTCAAATATATATTATCGAAGTTTAGTGTTTTCCACAATGAGTGTTCTTATTGACAGCGACTCTGAATACAACTCTTGAAGGAAAATGAGTTAGATTTTAGACTGTTTTATTTGTTTGTATTTGACTTTAGAATGTTTTATTTGTCTTAACAGATTTGAGATAGCGTATTTTTCAAAAGTGTTAAAGTGACAATTGTTGTAACTGCAATATTCACAGAATAAGCAATATCTCCCAACCAGATTTAGATTGAATTTTTCTCAATGTCCGCCAGTTTATAACAATCAGCGAACACTGTAAGCATATTGACGAATAGGAACTCTAACAAAATTCAACAATTTCGATAATTTAAGACTTAAATTATGCTAACCCAACTCTTTTTAAGTTTCCTGCAAAAACCTTCCCGAATTTTGAAGATTTTTCCGCAACTTACTACAACAACCAGATAATTAGAATTCAAATATATATTATCGAAGTTTAGTGTTTTCTACAATGAGTGTTCTTATTGACAGCGACTCTGAATCAAACTCTTGAAGGAAAATGAGCTAGATTTTAGACTGTTCTGTTTGTCTTAGTTGATTTAAGAAAGCTACTTAATAGAATGTAAATACGACCTTTACCTTTGATGCAATATTCACATTAATTAAGATAAGTATTAAAACCCTTTGCTTTCTGTTTTCTACTGGTCTTCAAGTAGTTCGTTAAATTGGTAGCAAAATTTAGGCAAAGACGCCCTAGAACAATAGGGAATATTGTAATTTTAAAGGATAGGATATGCTCATCAGACTATATTTATGCTAACTACGAAAACCTTCAAAAATGTTGAAGATTTTACAAATTCTTACCACAATATGCAGGCAAATAAAATCTATAAATATAATTCAAAACATTTATCTGTTTTGCCAAAAATACAATTTTTTGAAAAAAATCCAAGAATGTTTTATTTGTCTTAACAGATTTGAGATAGCGTATTTTTCAAGAGTGTTAAAGTGACAATTGTTGTAACTGCAAAATTCACGGAATAAGCAATATCTCCCAACCAGATTTACATTGAATTTTTCTCAATGTCCGCCAGTTTATAACAATCAGCAAACACTGTAGGAATATTGACGTATAGGAACTCTAACAAAATTCAATAATTTCGAAAATTTAAGACTTAGATTATGCTAACCCAACTCTTTTTAAGTTTCCTCCAAAAACCTTCCCGAATTTTGAAGATTTTTCCGCAACCTACTACAACAACCAGATAATTAGAATTCAAATATATATTATCGAAGTTTAGTGTTTTCTACAATGAGTGTTCTTATTGACAGCGACTCTGAATCAAACTCTTGAAGGAAAATGAGCTAGATTTTAGACTGTTCTGTTTGTCATCGTTGATTTAAGAAAGCTACTTATTAGAATGTAAAAGCGACCTTTACTTTTGATGCAATATTCACATTAAATAAGATAAGTATTAAAACCCTTTGCTTTCTGTTTTCTACTGGTCTTCAAGTAGTTAGTTAAATTGGTAGCAAAATTTATGCAAAGACGCCCTCGAACAATAAGAAATATTGTAATTTTAAAGGATTTCCGGATATGCTCAACAGACTATATTCATGCCAACTACGAGAACCTTCAAAAATGACGAAGATTTTACAAATTCTTACCACAATATGCAGGCAAATAAAATCTATAAATACAATTCAAAAAATTTATCTGTTTTGCCAAAAATATAATTTTTTGAAAAAAATCCAAGAATGTTTTGTTTGTCTTAACAGATTTGAGATAGCGTATTTTTCAAAAGTGTTAAAGTGACAATTGTTGTAACTTCAAAATTCACAGAATAAGCAATATCTCCCAACCAGATTTACATTGAATTTTTCTCAATGTCCGCCAGTTTACAACAATCAGCAAACACTGTAGGAATATTGACGTATAGGAACACTAACAAAATTCAACAATTTCGAAAATTTAAGACTTAAATTATGCTAACCCAACTCTTTTTAAGTTTCCTGCAAAAACCTTCCCGAATTTTGAAGATTTTTCCGCAACTTACTACAACAACCAGATAATTAGAATTCAAATATATATTATCGAAGTTTAGTGTTTTCTACAATGAGTGTTCTTATTGACAGCGACTCTGAATCAAACTCTTGAAGGAAAATGAGCTAGATTTTAGACTGTTCTGTTTGTCTTAGTTGATTTAAGAAAGCTACTTAATAGAATGTAAATACGACCTTTACCTTTGATGCAATATTCACATTAATTAAGATAAGTATTAAAACCCTTTGCTTTCTGTTTTCTACTGGTCTTCAAGTAGTTAGTTAAATTGGTAGCAAAATTTATGCAAAGACGCCCTCGAACAATAAGAAATATTGTAATTTTAAAGGATTTCCGGATATGCTCAACAGACTATATTCATGCCAACTACGAGAACCTTCAAAAATGACGAAGATTTTACAAATTCTTACCACAATATGCAGGCAAATAAAATCTATAAATACAATTCAAAAAATTTATCTGTTTTGCCAAAAATATAATTTTTTGAAAAAAATCCAAGAATGTTTTGTTTGTCTTAACAGATTTGAGATAGCGTATTTTTCAAAAGTGTTAAAGTGACAATTGTTGTAACTGCAATATTCACAGAATAAGCAATATCTCCCAACCAGATTTAGATTGAATTTTTCTCAATGTCCGCCAGTTTATAACAATCAGCGAACACTGTAAGCATATTGACGAATAGGAACTCTAACAAAATTCAACAATTTCGATAATTTAAGACTTAAATTATGCTAACCCAACTCTTTTTAAGTTTCCTGCAAAAACCTTCCCGAATTTTGAAGATTTTTCCGCAACTTACTACAACAACCAGATAATTAGAATTCAAATATATATTATCGAAGTTTAGTGTTTTCTACAATGAGTGTTCTTATTGACAGCGACTCTGAATCAAACTCTTGAAGGAAAATGAGTTAGATTTTAAACTGTTCTGTTTGTCATCGTTGATTTAAGTAGGCTACTTTTCAGAATGTAAAAGAGACCTTTACTTTTGATGCAAAATTCACATTAATCATTATAAGTATTAAAAACACTTTGCTTTCAGTTTTCTACTGGTCTTCAAGTAGTTAGTTAAATTTGGTAGCAAAATTTAGGCAAAGACGCCCTAGAACAATAGGGAATATTGTAATTTTAAAGGATAGGATATGCTCATCAGATTATATTTATGCTAACTAACTACGAGAACCTTCAAAAATGACGAAGATTTTACAAATTCTTACCACAATATGCAGGCTAATAAAATCTATAAATATAATTCAAAACATTTATCTGTTTTGCCAAAAATATAATTTTTTGAAAAAAATCCAAGAATGTTTTGTTTGTCTTAACAGATTTTAGATAGCGTATTTTTCAAAAGTGTTAAAGTGACAATTGTTGTAACTTCAAAATTCACGGAATAAGCAATATCTCCCAACCAGATTTACATTGAATTTTTCTCAATGTCCGCCAGTTTATAACAATCAGCAAACACTGTAGGAATATTGACGTATCGGAACTCTAACAATATTCAACAATTTCTAAAATTTAAGACTTAGATTATGCTAACCCAACTCTTTTTAAGTTTCCTGCAAAAACCTTCCCGAATTTTGAAGATTTTTCCGCAACTTACTACAACAACCAGATAATTAGAATTCAAATATATATTATCGAAGTTTAGTGTTTTCTACAATGAGTGTTCTTATTGACAGCGACTCTGAATCAAACTCTTGAAGGAAAATGAGCTAGATTTTAGACTGTTCTGTTTGTCTTCGTTGACTTAAGAAAGCTACTTATTAGAATGTAAAAGCGACCTTTACCTTTGATGCAATATTCACATTAATTAAGATAAGTATTAAAACCCTTTGCTTTCTGTTTTCTACTGGTCTTCAAGTAGTTAATTAAATTGGTAGCAAAATTTATGCAAAGACGCCTTCGAACAATAAGAAATATTGTAATTATAAAGGATGTCCGGATATGCTCAACAGACTATATTCATGCCAACTACGAGAACCTTCAAAAATGACGAAGATTTTACAAATTCTTACCACAATATGCAGGCAAATAAAATCTATAAATACAATTCAAAACATTTTTCTGTTTTGCCAAAAATATAATTTTTTGAAAAAAAATCCAAGAATGTTTTAAATTTTATTTAACAGATTTGAGATAGCTTATTTTTCAAGAGTGTTAAAGTGACATTTTTTTTTACTGCAAATATTCACAGAATAAGCTACAACTTCCAACCGGATTTACATTGAATTTTTCTCAATGTCCGCCAGTTTATAAACAATCAGCAAACACTGTAGGAATATTTACGTAAAGGAACTCCAACAATATTCAACAATTTCGATAATTTAAGAATTAGATTATGCTAACCCAACTATTTTTAAGTTTACTCCGAAAACCTTCCCGAATTTTGAAGATTTTTCCGCGACTTACAACAACATCCAGATAATTAGAATTCAAATATATATTATCGAAGTTTAGTGTTTTCTACAATGGGTGTTCTTATTGACAGCGACTCTGAATCAAACTCTTGAAGGAAAATGAGTTAGATTTTAAACTGTTCTGTTTGTCATCGTTGATTTAAGTAGGCTACTTTTCAGAATGTAAAAGAGACCTTTACTTTTGATGCAAAATTCACATTAATCATTATAAGTATTAAAACACTTTGCTTTCAGTTTTCTACTGGTCTTCAAGTAGTTAGTTAATTTGGTAGCAAAATTTAGGCAAAGACGCCCTAGAACAATAGGGAATATTGTAATTTTAAAGGATAGGATATGCTCATCAGACTATATTTATGCTAACTACGAGAACCTTCAAAAATGACGAAGATTTTACAAATTCTTACCACAATATGCAGGCAAATAAAATCTATAAATATAATTCAAAACATTTATCTGTTTTGCCAAAAATATAATTTTTTTGAAAAAAATCCAAGAATGTTTTGTTTGTCTTAACAGATTTTAGATAGCGTATTTTTCAAAAGTGTTAAAGTGACAATTGTTGTAACTTCAAAATTCACGGAATAAGCAATATCTCCCAACCAGATTTACATTGAATTTTTCTCAATGTCCGCCAGTTTATAACAATCAGCAAACACTGTAGGAATATTGACGTATCGGAACTCTAACAATATTCAACAATTTCGAAAATTTAAGACTTAGATTATGCTAACCCAACTCTTTTTAAGTTTCCTGCAAAAACCTTCCCGAATTTTGAAGATTTTTCCGCAACTTACTACAACAACCAGATAATTAGAATTCAAATATATATTATCGAAGTTTAGTGTTTTCTACAATGAGTGTTCTTATTGACAGCGACTCTGAATCAAACTCTTGAAGGAAAATGAGCTAGATTTTAGACTGTTCTGTTTGTCCTCGTTGACTTAAGAAAGCTACTTATTAGAATGTAAAAGTGACCTTTACTTTTGATGTAGTATTCACATTAATTAAGATAAGTATTAAAACCCTTTGCTTTCTGTTTTCTACTGGTCTTCAAGTAGTTAGTTAAATTGGTAGCAAAATTTATGCAAAGACGCCTTCGAACAATAAGAAATATTGTAATTATAAAGGATGTCCGGATATGCTCAACAGACTATATTCATGCCAACTACGAGAACCTTCAAAAATGACGAAGATTTTACAAATTCTTACCACAATATGCAGGCAAATAAAATCTATAAATACAATTCAAAACATTTATCTGTTTTGCAAAAAATATAATTTTTTGAAAAAAATCCAAGAATGTTTTAAATTTTATTTAACAGATTTGAGATAGCTTATTTTTCAAGAGTGTTAAAGTGACATTTTTTTACTGCAATATTCACAGAATAAGCTACAACTTCCCAACCGGATTTTACATTGAATTTTTTCTCAATGTCCGCCAGTTTATAACAATCAGCAAACACTGTAGGAATATTTACGTAAAGGAACTCCAACAATATTCAACAATTTCGATAATTTAAGAATTAGATTATGCTAACCCAACTATTTTTAAGTTTACTCCGAAAACCTTCCCGAATTTTGAAGATTTTTCCGCGACTTACAACAACATCCAGATAATTAGAATTCAAATATATATTATCGAAGTTTAGTGTTTTCTACAATGAGTGTTCTTATTGACAGCGACTCTGAATCAAACTCTTGAAGGAAAATGAGCTAGATTTTAGACTGTTCTGTTTGTCCTCGTTGACTTAAGAAAGCTACTTATTAGAATGTAAAAGTGACCTTTACTTTTGATGTAGTATTCACATTAATTAAGATAAGTATTAAAACCCTTTGCTTTCTGTTTTCTACTGGTCTTCAAGTAGTTAGTTAAATTGGTAGCAAAATTTATGCAAAGACACCTTCGAACAATAAGAAATATTGTAATTATAAAGGATGTCCGGATATGCTCAACAACGGATATGCCAACTACGAGAACCTTCAAAAATGACGAAGATTTTACAAATTCTTACCACAATATGCAGGCAAATAAAATCTATAAATACAATTCAAAACATTTATCTGTTTTGCCAAAAATATAATTTTTTGAAAAAAATCCAAGAATGTTTTAAATTTTATTTAACAGATTTGAGATAGCCTTATTTTTCAAGAGTGTTAAAGTGACATTTTTTTACTGCAATATTCACAGAAATAAGCTACAACTTCCAACCGGATTTACATTGAATTTTTCTCAATGTCCGCCAGTTTATAACAATCAGCAAAAACACTGTAGGAATATTTACGTAAAGGAACTCCAACAATATTCAACAATTTCGATAATTTAAGAATTAGATTATGCTAACCCAACTATTTTTAAGTTTACTCCGAAAACCTTCCCGAATTTTGAAGATTTTTCCGCGACTTACAACAACATCCAGATAATTAGAATTCAAATATATATTATCGAAGTTTAGTGTTTTCTACAATGGGTGTTCTTATTGACAGCGACTCTGAATCAAACTCTTGAAGGAAAATGAGTTAGATTTTAAACTGTTCTGTTGCCATCGTTGATTTAAGTAGGCTACTTTTCAGAATGTAAAAGAGACCTTTACTTTTGATGCAAAATTCACATTAATCATTATAAGTATTAAAACACGTTGCTTTCAGTTTTCTACTGGTCTTCAAGTAGTTAGTTAATTTGGTAGCAAAATTTAGGCAAAGACGCCCTAGAACAATAGGGAATATTGTAATTTTAAAGGATAGGATATGCTCATCAGACTATATTTATGCTAAACTACGAGAACCTTCAAAAATGACGAAGATTTTACAAATTCTTACCACAATATGCAGGCTAAATAAAATCTATAAATATAATTCAAAACATTTATCTGTTTTGCCAAAAATATAATTTTTTTTGAAAAAAATCCAAGAATGTTTTTTATTTGTCTTAACAGATTTTAGATAGCGTATTTTTCAAGAGTGTTAAAGTGACAATTGTTGTAACTTCAAAATTCACGGAATAAGCAATATCTCCCAACCAGATTTACATTGAATTTTTCTCAATGTCCGCCAGTTTATAACAATCAGCAAACACTGTAGGAATATTGACGTATAGGAACTCTAACAAAATTCAACAATTTCGAAAATTTAAGACTTAAATTATGCTAACCCAACTCTTTTTAAAGTTTCCTGCAAAAAACCTTCCCGAATTTTGAAGATTTTTCCCGCAACTTACTACAACAACCAGATAATTAGAATTCAAATATATATTATCGAAGTTTAGTGTTTTCTACAATGAGTGTTCTTATTGACAGCGACTCTGAATCAAACTCTTGAAGGAAAATGAGCTAGATTTTAGACTGTTCTGTTTGTCCTCGTTGACTTAAGAAAGCTACTTATTAGAATGTAAAAGCGACCTTTACTTTTGATGCAGTATTCACATTAATTAAGATAAGTATTAAAACCCTTTGCTTTCTGTTTTCTACTGGTCTTCAAGTAGTTAGCTTAAATTGGTAGCAAAATTTATGCAAAGACGCCCTTCGAACAATAAGAAATATTGTAATTATAAAGGATGTCCGGATATGCTCAACAGACTATATTCATGCCAACTACGAGAACCTTCAAAAATGACGAAGATTTTACAAATTCTTACCACAATATGCAGGCAAATAAAATCTATAAATACAATTCAAAACATTTATCTGTTTTGCCAAAAATATAATTTTTTGAAAAAAATCCAAGAATGTTTTATTTGTCTTAACAGATTTGAGATAGCTTATTTTTCAAGAGTGTTAAAGTGACATTTTTTTTTACTGCAATATTCACAGAATAAGCTACAACTTTCCAACCGGATTTACATTGAATTTTTCTCAATGTCCGCCAGTTTATAACAATCAGCAAACACTGTAGGAATATTTACGTAAAGGAACTCCAACAATATTCAACAATTTCGATAATTTAAGAATTAGATTATGCTAACCCAACTATTTTTAAGTTTACTCCGAAAACCTTCCCGAATTTTGAAGATTTTTCCGCGACTTACAACAACATCCAGATAATTAGAATTCAAATATATATTATCGAAGTTTAGTGTTTTCTACAATGGGTGTTCTTATTGACAGCGACTCTGAATCAAACTCTTGAAGGAAAATGAGTTAGATTTTAAACTGTTCTTTTTGTAATCGTTGATTTAAGTAGGCTACTTTTCAGAATGTAAAAGAGACCTTTTCTTTTGATGCAAAATTCACATTAATCATTATAAGTATTAAAACACTTTGCTTTCATTTTTCTACTGGTCTTCAAGTAGTTAGTTAATTTGGTAGCAAAATTTAGGCAAAGACGCCCTAGAACAATAGGGAATATTAAAATTTAAAGGATAGGATATGCTCATCAGATTATATTTATGCTAACTACGAGAACCTTCAAAAATGACGAAGATTTTACAAATTCTTACCACAATATGCAGGCTAATAAAATCTATAAATATAATTCAAAACATTTATCTGTTTTGCCAAAAATATAATTTTTTTGAAAAAAAATCCAAGAATGTTTTTGTTTTGTCTTAACAGATTTTAGATAGCGTATTTTTCAAAAGTGTTAAAGTGACAATTGTTGTAACTTCAAAATTCACGGAATAAGCAATATTTCCCAACCAGATTTACATTGAATTTTTCTCAATGTCCGCCAGTTTATAACAATCAGCAAACACTGTAGGAATATTGACGTATATGAACTCTAACAAAATTCAACAATTTCGAAAATTTAAGACTTAGATTATGCTAACCCAACTCTTTTTAAGTTTCCTGCAAAAACCTTCCCGAATTTTGAAGATTTTTCCGCAACTTACTACAACAACCAGATAATTAGAATTCAAATATATATTATCGAAGTTTAGTGTTTTCTACAATGAGTGTTCTTATTGACAGCGACTCTGAATCAAACTCTTGAAGGAAAATGAGCTAGATTTTAGACTGTTCTGTTTGTCCTCGTTGACTTAAGAAAGCTACTTATTAGAATGTAAAAGCGACCTTTACTTTTGATGCAGTATTCACATTAATTAAGATAAGTATTAAAACCCTTTGCTTTCTGTTTTCTACTGGTCTTCAAGTAGTTAGTTAAATTGGTAGCAAAATTTATGCAAAGACGCCTTCGAACAATAAGAAATATTGTAATTATAAAGGATGTCCGGATATGCTCAACAGACTATATTCATGCCAACTACGAGAACCTTCAAAAATGACGAAGATTTTACAAATTCTTACCACAATATGCAGGCAAATAAAATCTATAAATACAATTCAAAACATTTATCTGTTTTGCCAAAAATATAATTTTTTGAAAAAAAATCCAAGAATGTTTTAAATTTTATTTAACAGATTTGAGATAGCTTATTTTTCAAGAGTGTTAAAGTGACATTTTTTTACTGCAATATTCACAGAATAAGCTACAACTTCCAACCGGATTTACATTGAATTTTTCTCAATGTCCGCCAGTTTATAACAATCAGCAAACACTGTAGGAATATTTACGTAAAGGAACTCCAACAATATTCAACAATTTCGATAATTTAAGAATTAGATTATGCTAACCCAACTATTTTTAAGTTTACTCCGAAAACCTTCCCGAATTTTGAAGATTTTTCCGCGACTTACAACAACATCCAGATAATTAGAATTCAAATATATATTATCGAAGTTTAGTGTTTTCTACAATGGGTGTTCTTATTGACAGCGACTCTGAATCAAACTCTTGAAGGAAAATGAGTTAGATTTTTAAACTGTTCTGTTTGTCATCGTTGATTTAAGTAGGCTACTTTTCAGAATGTAAAAGAGACCTTTACTTTTGATGCAAAATTCACATTAATCAATATAAGTATTAAAACACTTTGCTTTCAGTTTTCTACTGGTCTTCAAGTAGTTAGTTAAATTGGTAGCAAAATTTAGGCAAAGACGCCCTAGAACAATAGGGAATATTGTAATTTTAAAGGATAGGATATGCTCATCAGACTATATTTATGCTAACTACGAAAACCTTCAAAAATGTTGAAGATTTTACAAATTCTTACCACAATATGCAGGCAAATAAAATCTATAAATACAATTCAAAACATTTATCTGTTTTGCCAAAAATATAATTTTTTGAAAAAAAATCCAAGAATGTTTTAAATTTTATTTAACAGATTTGAGATAGCTTATTTTTCAAGAGTGTTAAAGTGACATTTTTTTACTGCAATATTCACAGAATAAGCTACAACTTCCAACCGGATTTACATTGAATTTTTCTCAATGTCCGCCAGTTTATAACAATCAGCAAACACTGTAGGAATATTTACGTATAGGAACTCAAACAAAATTCAATAATTTCGAAAATTTAAGACTTAGATTATGCTAACCCAACTCTTTTTAAGTTTCCTGCAAAAACCTTCCCTAATTTTGAAGATTTTTCCGCAACCTACTACAACAACCAGATAATTAGAATTCAAATATATATTATCGAAGTTTAGTGTTTTCTACAATGAGTGTTCTTATTGACAGCGACTCTGAATCAAACTCTTGAAGGAAAATGAGCTAGATTTTAGACTGTTCTGTTTGTCCTCGTTGACTTAAGAAAGCTACTTATTAGAATGTAAAAGCGACCTTTACTTTTGATGCAGTATTCACATTAATTAAGATAAGTATTAAAACCCTTTGCTTTCTGTTTTCTACTGGTCTTCAAGTAGTTAGTTAAATTGGTAGCAAAATTTATGCAAAGACGCCCTCGAACAATAAGAAATATTGTAATTTTAAAGGATGTCCGGATATGCTCAACAGACTATATTCATGCCAACCACGAGAACCTTCAAAATGACGAAGATTTTACAAATTCTTACCACAATATGCAGGCAAATAAAATCTATAAATAAAATTCAAAAAATTTATCTGTTTTGCCAAAAATATAATTTTTTGAAAAAAATCCAAGAATGTTTTATTTGTCTTAACAGATTTGAGATAGCTTATTTTTCAAGAGTGTTTAAAGTGACATTTTTTTTACTGCAATATTCACAGAATAAGCTACAACTTCCAACCGGATTTACATCGAATTTTTCTCAATGTCCGCCAGTTTATAACAATCAGCAAACACTGTAGGAATATTTACGTAAAGGAACTCCAACAAAATTCAACAATTTCGATAATTTAAGAATTAGATTATGCTAACCCAACTATTTTTAAGTTTACTCCGAAAACCTTCCCGAATTTTGAAGATTTTTTTCCGCGACTTACAACAACATCCAGATAATTAGAATTCAAATATATATTATCGAAGTTTAGTGTTTTCTACAATGGGTGTTCTTATTGACAGCGACTCTGAATCAAACTCTTGAAGGAAAATGAGTTTGATTTTAAACTGTTCTGTTTGTCATCGTTGATTTAAGTAGGCTACTTTTCAGAATGTAAAAGAGACCTTTACTTTTGATGCAAAATTCACATTAATCAATATAAGTATTAAAACACTTTGCTTTCAGTTTTCTACTGGTCTTCAAGTAGTTAGTTAAATTGGTAGCAAAATTTAGGCAAAGACGCCCTAGAACAATAGGGAATATTGTAATTTTAAAGGATAGGATATGCTCATCAGACTATATTTATGCTAACTACGAGAACCTTCAAAAAAATGACGAAGATTTTACAAATTCTTACCACAATATGCAGGCAAATAAAATCTATAAATATAATTCAACATTTTTCTCTTTTGTCAAAAATACAATTTTTTGAAATAAAAAATTCAAGAATGTTTTATTTGCTTTAACAGATTTGAGAAAGCGTATTTTTCAAGAGTGTTAAAGTGACATTTTTTTAACTGCAATATTCACAGAATAAGCTACAACTTCCAACCGGATTTACATTGAATTTTTCTCAATTGTCCGCCAGTTTATAACAATCAGCAAACACTGTAGTGAATAATTACAAAAAGGAACTCCAACAAAATTCAACAATTTCGATAATTTAAGAATTAGATTATGCTAACCCAACTATTTTTTTTCCCGAAAACCTTCACGAATTTTGAAGATTTTTCCGCGACTTACAACAACATCCAGATAATTAGAATTCAAATATATATTATCGAAGTTTAGTGTTTTCTACAATGAGTGTTCTTATTGACAGCGACTCTGAATCAAACTCTTGAAGAAAAATGAGTTAGATTTTAGACTGTTCTGTTTGTCATCGTTGATTTTAGTAGGCTACTTATTAGAATGTAAAAGAGACCTTTACTTTTGATGCAATATTCACATTAATTAGGATCAGTATTAAAACACTTTGCTTTCAGTTTTCTACTGGTCTTCAAGTAGTTCGTTAAATTGGTAGCAAAATTTAGGCAAAGACGCCCTAGAACAATAAGGAATATTGTAATCATAAAGGATAGGATATGCTCATCAGACTATATTTATGCTAACTACGAAAACCTTCAAAAATGTTGAAGATTTTACAAATTCTTACCACAATATGCAGGCAAATAAATCCTATAAATATAATTCAAAACATTTATCTGTT
Source organism: Styela plicata (assembly GCA_963675895.2). Lineage (NCBI taxonomy): Eukaryota > Metazoa > Chordata > Ascidiacea > Stolidobranchia > Styelidae > Styela > Styela plicata. The sequence continues at coordinate 22,297,617 of OZ023150.1, forward strand.
TTGCCAAAAATACAATTTTTTGAAAAAAATCCAAGAATGTTTTATTTGTCTTAACAGATTTGAGATAGCGTTTTTTTCAAAAGTTGTTAAAGTGACAATTGTTGTAACTGCAAAATTCACGGAATAAGCAATATCTCCCAACAAGATTTACATTTAATTATTCTCAATGTCCGCCAGTTTATAACAATCAGCAAACACTGTAGGAATATTGACGTATAGGAACTCTACCAAAATTCAATAATTTCGAAAATTTAAGACTTAGATTATGCTACCCCAACTCTTTTTAAGTTTCCTGCAAAAACCTTCCCGAATTTTGAAGATTTTTCCGCAACTTACTACAACAACCAGATAATTAGAATTCAAATATATATTATCGAAGTTTAGTGTTTTCTGCAAAGAGTGTTCTTATTGACATCGACTCTGAATCAAATTCTTGAAGGAAAATGAACTAGATTTTATACTGTTCTGTTTGTCATCGTTGATTTAAGAAAGCTACTTATTAGAATGTAAAAGCGACCTTTACTTTTGATGCAATATTCACATTAATTAAGATCAGTATTAAAACCGTTTGCTTTCTGTTTTCTACTGGTCTTCAAGTAGTTAGTTAAATTGGTAGCAAAATTTAAGCAAAGACGCCCTAGAACAATAGGGATTATTGTAATTTTAAAGGATAAGATATTCTCATCAGACTATATTTATGCTAACTACGAGAACCTTCAAAAATGACGAAGATTTTACAAATTCTTACCACAATATGCAGGCAAATAAAATCTATAAATATAATTCAAAACATTTATCTCTTTTGCCAAAAATACAATTTTTTGAAAAAAAAAATCCAAGAATGTTTTATTTGCTTTAACAGATTTGAGATAGCGTATTTTTTTCAAGAGTGTTAAAGTGACATATTTTTAACTGCAATATTCACAGAATAAGCTACAACTTCCAACCGGATTTACATTGAATTTTTCTCATTGTCCGCCAATTTATAACAATCAGCAAACACTGTGTGAATAATTTACGTAAAGGAACTCCAACAAAATTCAACAATTTCGATAATTTAAAGAATTAGATTATGCTAACCCAACTATTTTTAAGTTTACTCCGAAAACCTTCCCGAATTTTGAAGATTTTTCCGCGACTTACAACAACATCCAGATATTTAGAATTCAAATATATATTATCGAAGTTTAGTGTTTTCTACAATGGGTGTTCTTATTGACAGCGACTCTGAATCAAACTCTTGAAGGAAAATGAGTTAGATTTTAAACTGTTCTGTTTGTCATCGTTGATTTAAGTAGGCTACTTATTAGAATGTGAAAGAGACCTTTACTTTTGATGCAAAATTCACATTAATCAATATAAGTATTAAAACACTTTGCTTTCATTTTTCTACTGGTCTTCAAGTAGTTAGTTAAATTGGTAGCAAAAGTTAGGCAAAGACGCCCTTGAACAATAGGGAATATTGTAATTTTATAGGATAGGATATGCTCATCAGACTATATTTATGCTAACTACGAGAACCTTCAAAAAAGACGAAGATTTTACAAATTCTTACCACAACATGCAGGCAAATAAAATCTATAAATATAATTCAAAACATTTATCCCTTTTGCCAAAAATACAATTTTTTGAAAAAAAAATCCAAGAATGTTTTATTTGCTTTAACAGATTTGAGATAGCGTATTTTTCAAGAGTGTTAAAGTGACATTTTTTTTAACTGCAATATTCACAGAATAAGCTACAACTTCCAACCGGATTTACATTGAATTTTTCTCATTGTCTGCCAGTTTATAACAATCAGCAAACACTGTGTGAATAATTACGTAAAGGAACTCCAACAAAATTCAACAATTTCGATTATTTAAGAATTAGATTATGCTAACCCAACTATTTTTAAGTTTACTCCGAATACCTTCCCGAATTTTGAAGATTTTTCCGCGACTTACAACAACATCCAGATAATTAGAATTCAAATATATATTATCGAAGTTTAGTGTTTTCTACAATGGGTGTTCTTATTGACAGCGTCTCGGAATCAAACTCTTGAAGGAAAATGAGTTAGATTTTAAACTGTTCTGTTTGTCATCGTTGATTTAAGTAGGCTACTTATTAGAATGTAAAAGAAACCTTTACTTTTGATGCAAAATTCACATAAATCAATATAAGTATTAAAACACTTTGCTTTCAGTTTTCTACTGGTCTTCAAGTAGTTAGTTAAATTGGTAGCAAAATTTAAGCAAAGACGCCCTAGAACAATAGGGATTATTGTAATTTTAAAGGATAAGATATTCTCATCAGACTATATTTATGCTAACTACGAGAACCTTCAAAAATGACGAAGATTTTACAAATTCTTACCACAACATGCAGGCAAATAAAATCTATAAATATAATTCAAAACATTTATCTGTTTTGCAAAAAATATATTTTTTTGAAAAAAAATCTAAGAATGTTTTATTTGTCTTAACAGATTTGAAATAGCTTATTTTTCAAGAGTGTTAAAGTGACATTTTTTTACTGCAATATTCACAGAATAAGCTACAACTTCCAACCGGATTTACATTGAATTTTTCTCAATGTCCGCCAGTTTTATAACAATCAGCAAACACTGTAGGAATATTTACGTAAAGAAACTCCAACAAAAAATCAACAATTTCGATAATTTAAGAATTAGATTATGCTAAACCCAACTATTTTTTAAGTTTACTCCGAAAAACCTTCCCGAATTTTGAAGATTTTTCCGCGACTTACAACAAACATCCAGATAATTAGAATTCAAATATATATTATCGAAGTTTAATGTTTTCTACAATGGGTGTTCTTATTGAAAGCGACTCTGAATCAAACTCTTGAAGGAAAATCAGTTAGATTTTAAACTGTTCTGTTTTGTCATCGTTGATTTAAGTAGGCTACTTATTACAATGTAAAAGAGACCTTTCCTTTCGTTGCAATATTCACATTAATCAATATAAGTATTAAAACACTTTGCTTTCAGTTTTCTATTGGTCTTCAAGTAGTTAGTTAAATTGGTAGCAAAATTTAGGCAAAGACGCCCCCAGAACAATAGGGAATATTGTAATTTTAAAGGATAGGATATGCTCATCAGACTATATTTATTCTAAATACGAGAACCTTCAGAAATGACGAAGATTTTACAAATTCTTACCACAATATGCAGGCAAATAAAATCTATAAATATAATTAAAAAACATTTATCTGTTTTGCCAAAAATACAATGTTTTTTAAAAAAAATCCAAGAATGTTTTATTTGCTTTAACAGATTTGAGATAGCGTATTTTTCAAGAGTGTTAAAGTGACATTTTTTTTAACTGCAATATTCACAGAATAAGCTACAACTTCCAACCGGATTTACATTGAATTTTTCTCATTGTCTGCCAGTTTATAACAATCAGCAAACACTGTGTGAATAATTACGTAAAGGAACTCCAACAAAATTCAACAATTTCGATTATTTAAGAATTAGATTATGCTAACCCAACTATTTTTAAGTTTACTCCGAATAAATTCCCGAATTTTGAAGATTTTTCCGCGACTTACAACAACATCCAGATAATTAGAATTCAAATATATATTATCGAAGTTTAGTGTTTTCTACAATGGGTGTTCTTATTGACAGCGTCTCGGAATCAAACTCTTGAAGGAAAATGAGTTAGATTTTAAACTGTTCTGTTTGTCATCGTTGATTTAAGTAGGCTACTTATTAGAATGTAAAAGAGACCTTTACTTTTGATGCAAAATTCACATAAATCAATATAAGTATTAAAACACTTTGCTTTCAGTTTTCTACTGGTCTTCAAGTAGTTAGTTAAATTGGTAGCAAAATTTAAGCAAAGACGCCCTAGAACAATAGGGATTATTGTAATTTTAAAGGATAAGATATTCTCATCAGACTATATTTATGCTAACTACGAGAACCTTCAAAAATGACGAAGATTTTACAAATTCTTACCACAATATGCAGGCAAATAAAATCTATAAATATAATTCAAAACATTTATCTGTTTTGCCAAAAATATATTTTTTTGAAAAAAAAATCTAAGAATGTTTTATTTGTCTTAACAGATTTGAAATAGCTTATTTTTTCAAGAGTGTGTTAAAGTGACATTTTTTTTACTGCAATATTCACAGAATAAGCTACAACTTCCAACCGGATTTACATTGAATTTTTCTCAATGTCCGCCAGTTTATAACAATCAGCAAACACTGTAGGAATATTTACGTAAAGAAACTCCAACAAAATTCAACAATTTCGATAATTTAAGAATTAGATTATGCTAACCCAACTATTTTGAAGTTTACTCCGAAAACCTTCCCGAATTTTGAAGATTTTTCCGCGACTTACAACAACATCCAGATAATTAGAATTCAAATATATATTATCGAAGTTTAATGTTTTCTACAATGGGTGTTCTTATTGAAAGCGACTCTGAATCAAACTCTTGAAGGAAAATGAGTTAGATTTTAAACTGTTCTGTTTGTCATCGTTGATTTAAGTAGGCTATTTATTACAATGTAAAAGAGACCTTTCATTTCGATGCAGTATTCACATTAATCAATATAAGTATTAAAACACTTTGCTTTCAGTTTTCTATTGGTCTTCAAGTAGTTAGTTAAATTGGTAGCAAAATTTAGGCAAAGACGCCCCAGAACAATAGGGAATATTGTAATTTTAAAGGATAGGATATGCTCATCAGACTATATTTATTCTAAATACGAGAACCTTCAGAAATGACGAAGATTTTACAAATTCTTACCACAATATGCAGGCAAATAAAATCTATAAATATAATTAAAAAAACATTTATCTGTTTTGCCAAAAATACAATTTTTTTTAAAAAAAAATCCAAGAATGTTTTATTTGTTTTAACAGATTTGAGATAGCGTATTTTTCAAGAGTTTTTAAAGTGACATTTTTTTAACTGCAATATTCACAGAATAAGCTACAACTTCCAACCGGATTTACATTGACTTTTTTCTCATTGTCCGCCAGTTTATAAACAATCAGCAAACACTGTGTGAATAATTACGTAAAGGAACTCCAACAAAATTCAACAATTTCGATAATTTAAGAATTAGATTATGCTAACCCAACTATTGCTTTTTTCCGAAAACCTTCCCGAATTTTGAAGATTTTTCCGCGACTTACAACAACATCCAGATAATTAGAAATCAAATATATATTATCGAATTTTAGTGTTTTTCTACAATGAGTGTTCTTATTGACAGCGACTCTGAATTAAATTCTTGATGGAAAATGAGTTAGATTTTAGACTGTTCTGTTTGTCATCGTTGATTTTAGTAGGCTACTTTTTAGAATGTAAAAGAGACCTTTAATTTAGATGCAATATTCACATTAATTAAGATAAGTATTAAAACACTTTGCTTTCAGTTTTCTACTGGTCTTCAAGTAGTTAGTTAAATATTTAGCAAAAATTAGGCAAAGACGCCCTAGAACAATAGGGAATATTGTAATTTTAAAGGATAGGATATGCTCATCAGACTATATTGATGCTAACTACGAAAACCTTCAAAAATGTTGAAGATTTTACAAATTCTTACTACAATATGCAGGCAAATAAAATTTATAAATATAATTCAAAACATTTATCTGTTTTGCCAAAAATACAATTTTTTGAAAAAAATCCAAGAATGTTTTATTTGTCTTAACAGATTTGAGATAGCGTATTCTTCAAAAGTGGTAAAGTAAAATTGTTGTAACTGCAAAATTCACGGAATATAAGCAATATCTCCCAACCAGATTTACATTGAATTTTTCTCAATGACCGCCAGTTTATAACAATCAGCGAACACTGTAGGAATATTGACTATATGAACTCTAACAAAATTTTAACAATTTCGATAATTTAAGACTTAGATTATGCTAACCCAACTCTTTTTAAGTTTACTCCGAAAAACCTTCCCGAATTTTGAAGATTTTTCCGCGACTTACAACAACATCCAGATAATTAGAATTCAAATATATATTATCGAAGTTCAGTGTTTTCCACAATGAGTGTTCTTATTGACAGCGACTCTCAATCAAACTCTTGAAGGAAAATGAGTTAGATTTTAGACTGTTCTGTTTGTCATCGTTGATTTAAGTAGGCTACTTATTAGAATGTAAAAGAGACCTTTACTTTTGATGCAATATTCACATTAATTAAGATAAGTATTAAAACACTTTGCTTTCAGTTTTCTGCTGGTCTTCAAGTAGTTAGTTAAATTGGTAGCAAAATTTAAGCAAAGACGCCCTAGAACAATAGGGATTATTGTAATTTTAAAGGATAAGATATTCTCATCAGACTATATTTATGCTAACTACGAGAACCTTCAAAAATGACGAAGATTTTACAAATTCTTACCACAATATGCAGGCAAATAAAATCTATAAATATAATTCAAAACATTTATCTGTTTTGCCAAAAATATATTTTTTTGAAAAAAATCTAAGAATGTTTTATTTGTTTTAACAGATTTGAAATAGCTTATTTTTCAAGAGTGTTAAAGTGACATTTTTTTTACTGCAATATTCACAGAATAAGCTACAACTTCCAACCGGATTTACATTGAATTTTTCTCAATGTCCGCCAGTTTATAACAATCAGCAAACACTGTAGGAATATTTACGTAAAGAAACTCCAACAAAATTCAACAATTTCGATAATTTAAGAATTAGATTATGCTAACCCAACTATTTTGAAGTTTACTCCGAAAACCTTCCCGAATTTTTGAAGATTTTTCCGCGACTTACAACAACATCCAGATAATTAGAATTCAAATATATATTATCGAAGTTTAATGTTTTCTACAATGGGTGTTCTTAATGAAAGCGACTCTGAATCAAACTCTTGAAGGAAAATCAGTTAGGTTTTAAACTGTTCTGTTTGTCATCGTTGATTTAAGTAGGCTACTTATTACAATGTAAAAGAGACCTTTCCTTTCGATGCAATATTCACATTAATCAATATAAGTATTTAAAACACTTTGCTTTCAGTTTTCTATTGGTCTTCAAAGTAGTTAGTTAAATTGGTAGCAAAATTTAGGCAAAGACGCCCCAGAACAATAGGGAATATTGTAATTTTAAAGGATAGGATATGCTCATCAGACTATATTTATTCTAAATACGAGAACCTTCAGAAATGACGAAGATTTTACAAATTCTTACCACAATATGCAGGCAAATAAAATCTATAAATATAATTAAAAACATTTATCTGTTTTGCCAAAAATACAATTTTTTTTAAAAAAAATCCAAGAATGTTTTATTTGTTTTAACAGATTTGAGATAGCGTATTTTTCAAGAGTTTTAAAGTGACATTTTTTTAACTGCAATATTCACAGAATAAGCTACAACTTCCAACCGGATTTACATTGAATTTTTATCATTGTCCGCCAGTTTATAACAATCAGCAAACACTGTGTGAATAATTACGTAAAGGAACTCCAACAAAATTCAAAAATTTCGATAATTTAAGAATTAGATTATGCTAACCCAACTATTGCTTTTTCCGAAAACCTTCCCGAATTTTGAAGATTTTTCCGCGACTTACAACAACATCCAGATAATTAGAATTCAAATATATATTATCGAATTTTAGTGTTTTCTACAATGAGTGTTCTTATTGACAGCGACTCTGAATTAAACTCTTGATGGAAAATGAGTTAGATTTTAGACTGTTCTGTTTGTCATCGTTGATTTAAGTAGGCTACTTATTAGAATGTAAAAGAGACCTTTACTTTTGATGCAATATTCACATTAATTAAGATAAGTATTAAAACACTTTGCTTTCAGTTTTCTACTGGTCTTCAAGTAGTTAGTTAAATATTTAGCAAAAATTAGGCAAAGACGCCCTAGAACAATAGGGAATATTGTAATTTTAAAGGATAGGATATGCTCATCAGACTATATTGATGCTAACTACGAAAACCTTCAAAAATGTTGAAGATTTTACAAATTCTTACTACAATATGCAGGCAAATAAAATTTATAAATATAATTCAAAACATTTATCTGTTTTGCCAAAAATACAATTTTTTGAAAAAAATCCAAGAATGTTTTATTTGTCTTAACAGATTTGAGATAGCGTATTCTTCAAAAGTGGTAAAGTAAAAATTGTTGTAACTGCAAAATTCACGGAATAAGCAATATCTCCCAACCAGATTTACATTGAATTTTTCTCAATGACCGCCAGTTTATAACAATCAGCAAACACTGTAGGAATATTGACGTATATGAACTCTAACCAAATTCAACAATTTCGATAATTTAAGACTTAGATTATGCTAACCCAACTCTTTTCAATTTTCCTCATAAAACCTTCCCGAATTTTGAAGATTTTTCCGCGACTTACTACAACATCCAGATAGTTAGAATTCAAATATATATTATCGAAGTTTAGTGTTTTCTACAATGAGTGTTCTTATTGACAGCGACTCTGAATTAAACTCTTGATGGAAAATGAGTTAGATTTTAGACTGTTCTGTTTGTCATCGTTGATTTAAGTAGGCTACTTATTAGAATGTAAAAGAGACCTTTACTTTTGATGCAATATTCACATTAATTAAGATAAGTATTAAAACACTTTGCTTTCTGTTTTCTACTGGTTTTCAAGTAGTTAGTTAAATTGATAGCAAAATTTAGGCAAAGACGCCCTAGGACAATAGGGAATACTGTAATTTTAAAGGATAGGATATGCTCATCAGACTATATTTATGCTAACTACGAAAACCTTCAAAAATGTTGAAGATTTTACAAATTCTTACCACAATATGCAGGCAAATAAAATCTATAAATGTAATTCAAAACATTTATCTGTTTTGCCAAAAATATAATTTTTTGAAAAAAATTCAAGAATGTTTTATTTGTCTAACAGATTTGAGATAGCGTATTTTCCAAGAGTGTTAAAGTGACATATATTTTTACTGCAATATTCACAGAATAAGCTACAACTTCCAACCGGATTTACATTGAATTTTTCTCGATGTCCGCCAGTTTATAACAATCAGCAAACACTGTATGGATATTTACATAAAGGAACTCCAACAAAATTCAATAATTTCGATAATTTAAGAATTAGATTATGCTAACCCAACTATTTTTAAGTTTACTCCGAAAACCTTCCCGAATTTTGAAGATTTTTCCGCGACTTACAACAACATCCAGATAATTAGAATTCAAATATATATTATCGAATTTTAGTGTTTTCTACAATGAGTGTTCTTATTGACAGCGACTCTGAATTAAACTCTTGATGGAAAATGAGTTAGATTTTAGACTGTTCTGTTTGTCATCGTTGATTTTAGTAGGCTACTTTTTAGAATGTAAAAGAGACCTTTAATTTAGATGCAATATTCACATTAATTAAGATAAGTATTAAAACACTTTGCTTTCTGTTTTCTACTGGTTTTCAAGTAGTTAGTTAAATTGATAGCAAAATTTAGGCAAAGACGCCCTAGGACAATAGGGAATACTGTAATTTTAAAGGATAGGATATGCTCATCAGACTATATTTATGCTAACTACGAAAATCTTCAAAAATATTGAAGATTTTACAAATTCTTACCACAATATGCAGGCAAATAAAATCTATAAATATAATTCAAAACATTTATCTGTTTTGCCAAAAATACAATTTTTTGAAAAAAATCCAAGAATGTTTTATTTGTCTTAACAGATTTGAGATAGCGTATTCTTCAAAAGTGGTAAAGTAAAAATTGTTGTAACTGCAAAATTCACGGAATAAGCAATATCTCCCAACGAGATTTACATTGAATTTTTCTCAATGTCCGCCAGTTTATAAAAATCAGCAAACACTGTAGGAATATTGACGTATAGGAACTCTAACAAAATTCAACAATTTCGATAATTTAAGACTTAGATTATGCTAACCCAACTCTTTTTAATTTTCCTCATAAAACCTTCCCGAATTTTGAAGATTTTTCCGCGACTTACTACAACATCCAGATAGTTAGAATTCAAATATATATTATCGAAGTTTAGTGTTTTCTACAATGAGTGTTCTTATTGACAGCGACTCTGAATCAAACTCTTGAAGGAAAATGAGTTAGATTTTAGACTGTTCTGTTTGTCATCGTTGATTTAAGTAGGATACCTATTAGAATGTAAAAGAGACCTTTACTTTTGATGCAATATTCACATTAATTAAGATAAGTATTAAAACACTTTGCTTTCTGTTTTCTACTGGTTTTCAAGTAGTTAGTTAAATTGATAGCAAAATTTAGGCAAAGACGCCCTAGGACAATAGGGAATACTGTAATTTTAAAGGATAGGATATGCTCATCAGACTATATTTATGCTAACTACGAAAATCTTCAAAAATATTGAAGATTTTACAAATTCTTACCACAATATGCAGGCAAATAAAATCTATAAATGTAATTCAAAACATTTATCTGTTTTGCCAAAAATATAATTTTTTGAAAAAAATTCAAGAATGTTTTATTTGTCTAACAGATTTGAGATAGCGTATTTTCCAAGAGTGTTAAGTGACATATATTTTTACTGCAATATTCACAGAATAAGCTACAACTTCCAACCGGATTTACATTGAATTTTTCTAAATGTCCGCCAGTTTATAACAATCAGCAAACACTGTAGGAATATTTACGTAAAGGAACTCCAACAAAATTCAATAATTTCGATAATTTAAGAATTAGATTATGCTAACCCAACTATTTTTAAGTTTACTCCGAAAACCTTCCCGAATTTTGAAGATTTTTCCGCGACTTACAACAACATCCAGATAATTAGAATTCAAATATTTATTATCGAAGTTTAGTGTTTTCTAGAATGAGTGTTCTTATTGACAGCGACTCTGAATCAAACTCTTGAAGGAAAATGAGTTAGATTTTAGACTGTTCTGTTTGTCATCGTTGATTTAAGTAGGCTACCTATTAGAATGTAAAAGAGACCTTTACTTTTGATGCAATATTCACATTAATTAAGATAAGTATTAAAACACTTTGCTTAAGGTTTTCTACTGGTCTTCAAGTAGTTAGCTAAATTGGTAGGAAAATTTAGGCAAAGACGCCCTAGAACAATTGGGAATATTGTAATTTTAAAGGATAGGATATGCTCATCAGACTATATTTATGCTAACTACGAAAATCTTCAAAAATATTGAAGATTTTACAAATTCTTACCACAATATGCAGGCAAATAAAATCTATAAATATAATTCAAAACATTTATCTGTTTTGCCAAAAATACAATTTTTTGAAAAAAATCCAAGAATGTTTTATTTGTCTTAACAGATTTGAGATAGCGTATTTTTCAAAAGTGTTAAAGTGACAATTGTTGTAACTGCAATATTCACGGAATAAGCAATATCTCCCAACGAGATTTACATAGAATTTTTTTCAATTTCCGCCAGTTTATAACAATCAGCAAACACTGTAGGAATATTTACGTAAAGGAACTCCAACAAAATTCAATAATTTCGATAATTTAAGAATTAGATTATGCTAACCCAACTATTTTTAAGTTTACTCCGAAAACCTTCCCGAATTTTGAAGATTTTTCCGCGACTTACAACAACATCCAGATAATTAGAATTCAAATATTTATTATCGAAGTTTAGTGTTTTCTACAATGAGTGTTCTTATTGACAGCGACTCTGAATCAAACTCTTGAAGGAAAATGAGTTGGATTTTAGACTGTTCTGTTTGTCATCGATGATTTAAGTAGGCTACCTATTAGAATGTAAAAGAGACCTTTACTTTTGATGCAATATTCACATTAATTAAGATAAGTATTAAAACACTTTGCTTTCAGTTTTCTACAGGTCTTCAAGTAGTTAGTTGAATATGTAGCAAAATTTGGGCAAAGATGCCCTAGAAAAATTGGGAATATTGTAATTTTAAAGGATAGGATATGCTCATCAGACTATATTTATGCTAACTACGAAAACCTTCAAAAATGTTGAAGATTTTACAATTTCTTACCACAATATGCAGGCAAATAAAATCTATAAATATAATTCAAAACATTTATCTGTTTTGCCAAAAATACAATTTTTTGAAAAAAATCCAAGAATGTTTTATTTGTCTTAACAGATTTGAGATAGCGTATTTTTCAAAAGTGTTAAAGTGACAATTGTTGTAACTGCAATATTCACGGAATAAGCAATATCTCCCAAACGAGATTTACTTAGAATTTTTTTCAATTTCCGCCAGTTTATAAAAAATCAGCAAACACACTGTAGGAATATTGACGTATAGGAACTCTAATAAAATTCAACAATTTCGATAATTTAAGACTTAGATTATGCTAACCCAACTCTTTCAAAGTTTCCTCCAAAAACCTTCACGAATTTTGATGATTTTTCTGCGAGTTACTACAACATCCAGATAATTAGAATTCAAATATATATTATCGAAGTTTAGTTTTTTCTACCATGAGTGTTCTTATTGACAGCGACTCTGAATCAAACTCTTGAAGGAAAATGAGTTAGATTTTTGACTGTTCTGTTTGTCTTAGTTGATTTACGAAAGCTACTTATTAGAATGTAAAAGCGACCTTTACCTTTGATGCAATATTCACATTAATTAAGATAAGTATTAAAACCCTTTGCTTTCTGTTTTCTACTGGTCTTCAAGTAGTTAGCTAAATTGGTAGCAAAATTTATGCAAAGACGCCCTCGAACAATAAGAAATATTGTAATTTTAAAGGATGTCCGGATATGCTCAACAGACTATATTCATGCTAAGTACATGAACTTTCATAAATGACAAAGATTTTACAAATTCCTCCCACAAATATGCAGGCAAATAAAATCTATAAATACAATTCAAAACATTTATCTGTTTTGCCCAAAAATATAATTTTTTGAAAAAAATCCAAGAATGTTTTATTTGTCTTAACAGATTTGATATAGCGTATTTTTCAAGAGCGTTAAAGTGACATTTTTTTTACTGCAATATTCACAGAATAAGCTACAACTTCCAACCGGATTTACATTGAATATTTCTCAATGTCCGCCAGTTTATAACAATCAGCAAACACTGTAGGAATATTTACGTAAAGGAACTCCAACAAGATTCAACAATTTCGATAATTTTAGAATTACATTATGCTAACCCAACTATTTTAAAGTTTACTCCAAAAACCTTCCCGAATTTTGAAAATTTTTCCGCGACTTACAACAACATCCAGATAATTAGAATTCAAATATATATTATCGAAGTTTAGTATTTTCTACAATGAGTGTTGTTATTGACAGCGACTCTGAATCAAACTCTTGAAGGAAAATGAGTTAGATTTTAGACTGTTCTGTTTGTCATCGTTGATTTGATTAGGATACTTATTAGAATGTAAAAGAGACCTTTACTTTTGATGCAATATTCACATTAATTAAGATAAGTATTAAAACCCTTTGCTTTCTGTTTTCTACTGGTCTTGAAGTAGTTAGTTAAATTGGTAGCAAAATTTATGCAAAGACGTCCTAGAACAATAAGAAATATTGTAATTTTAAAGGATGTCCCGATATGCTCAACAAACTATATTCATGCTAACTACGAAAACCTTCAAAAATGACGAAGATTTTACATATTCTTACCGCAATATGCAGGCAAATAAAATCTATAAATATAATTCAAAACATTTATCTGTTTTGACAAAAATACAATTTTTTGAAAAAAATCCAAGAATGTTTTATTTGTCTTAACAGATTTGAGATGGCGTATTTTTCAAGAGTGTCAAAGTGACAATTTTTTAACTGCAATATTCACAGAATGAGCTTCAAATCCCTACCGGATTTACATTGAATTTTTCTCAATGTCCGTTAGTTGATGACAAACAGCAAGCACTGTAGGATTATTTACGCAAAAGAACTCCAAGAAAATTAAACAATTTCGATAAATTAAGAATTGGATTATGCTAACCCAACCATTTTGAGGTTTACTCCAAAAACCTTTCCGAATTTTGAAGATTTTTCCGCGACTTACTACAACATCCAGATAATTAGAATTCACATACATATATTTTCAAAGTTTAGTGTTTTCTACAATGAGTGTTCTTATTGACAGCGACTCTGAATCAAACTCTTGAAGGAAAATTAGTTAGATTTTCGACTGTTCTGTTTGTAATCGTTAATTTAAGTAGGCTACTTATTAGAATGTAAAAGCGACCTTTACTTTTGATGCAATATTCACATTAATTAAGATAAGTATTAAAACCCTTTGCTTTCAGTTTTCTACTGGTCTTCAAATAGTTAGTTAAATTGGTGGAAATAATTTAAGCAAAGACGCCCTAGAACAATAAGGAATATTGTAATTTAAAAAAATAGGATATGCTCATCCGACTATATTTACGCTAACTACGAAAACCGTCAAAAATGTCGAAGATTTTACAAATTCTTGACACTATATGCAGGCAAATAAAATCTATAAATATAATTCAAAACATTTATCTGTTTTGACAAAAATACAATTTTTTGAAAAAAATCCAAGAATGTTTTATTTGTCTTAACAGATTTGAGATGGCGTATTTTTCAAGAGTGTCAAAGTGACAATTTTTTAACTGCAATATTCACAGAATGAGCTTCAAATCCCTATCGGATTTACATTGAATTTTTCTCAATGTCCGTTAGTTGATGACAAACAGCAAGCACTGTAGGATTATTTACGCAAAAGAACTCCAAGAAAATTAAACAATTTCGATAAATTAAGAATTGGATTATGCTAACCCAACCATTTTGAGGTTTACTCCAAAAACCTTTCCGAATTTTGAAGATTTTTCCGCGACTTACTACAACATCCAGATAATTAGAATTCACATACATATATTTTCAAAGTTTAGTGTTTTCTACAATGAGTGTTCTTATTGACAGCGACTCTGAATCAAACTCTTGAAGGAAAATTAGTTAGATTTTCGACTGTTCTGTTTGTAATCGTTAATTTAAGTAGGCTACTTATTAGAATGTAAAAGCGACCTTTACTTTTGATGCAATATTCACATTAATTAAGATAAGTATTAAAACCCTTTGCTTTCAGTTTTCTACTGGTCTTCAAATAGTTAGTTAAATTGGTGGAAATAATTTAAGCAAAGACGCCCTAGAACAATAAGGAATATTGTAATTTAAAAAAATAGGATATGCTCATCCGACTATATTTACGCTAACTACGAAAACCGTCAAAAATGTCGAAGATTTTACAAATTCTTGACACTATATGCAGGCAAATAAAATCTATAAATATAATTCAAAACATTTATCTGTTTTGACAAAAATACAATTTTTTGAAAAAAATTTGTCTTAACAGATTCAAGATGGCGCATTTCTCAAGAGGTTCAAAGTGATAATTTTTTTAACTGCAATATTCACAGAAGAAGCTACAACTTCCAACCGGATTTACATTGAAATTTTTCTCAATGTCCGCCAGTTTATAACAATCAGCAAACACTGTAGGAATATTTACGTAAAGGAACTCCAACAAAATGCAATAATTTCGATAATTTAAGAATTAGATTATGCTAACCCAACTATTTTTAAGTTTACTTCGAAAACCTTCCCGAATTTTGAAGATTTTTCCGCGACTTACAATAACATTCAGATTATTAGAATTCAAATATATATTATCGAAGTTTAGTGTTTTCTACAATGAGTGTTCTTATTGACAGCGACTCTTTATAAAACTCTTGAAGGAAAATAATTTAGATTTCAGACTGTTCTGTTTGTCATCGTTTATTTAAGTAGGCTACTTATTAGAATTTAAAAAAAAACCTTTACTTTTGATGCAATATTCACGTTAATTAAGATAAGTATTAAAAAACATTGCTTTCAGTTTTCTACTGGTCTTCAAGTAGTTAGTTAAATTGGTAGCAAAAATTTATGCAAAGACGCCCTAGAACAATAGGAAATATTGTAATTTTAAAGGATGTCCGAATATGCTCAACAGACTATATTCATGCTAACTACGAGGACCGGTTAGTAAAATTGGTAGCAAAATTTATGCAAAGACGCCTTAGAACAATAAGAAATAGTGTAATTTTAAAGGATGTCCGGATATGCTCAATAGACTATATTCATGCTGACTGCGAAAACCTTCAAAAATGACGGAGATTTTACAAATTCTTACCACAATATGCAGGCAAATAAAATCTATAAATATAATTTAAAACATTTATCCGTTTTGACAAAAATACAATTTTTTGAAAAAAAAATCCAAGAATGTTTTATATGTCTTAACAGATTTGAGATAGCGTATTTTTTCAAAATTGATAAAGTGACAATTTTTGTAACTGCATTAACTATATTTATGCTAACTACGAAAACCTTCATAAATGACGATGATTTTACATATTCTTACCACAATATGCAGGCAAATAAAATCTATAAATATAATTCAAAACATTTATCTGTTTTGTCAAAAATTCAATTTTTTGAAAAAAATTTGTCTTAACAGATTTGAGATGGCGTATTTTTTCGACAGTGTCAAAGTGACAATTTTTTAACTGCAATATTCACAGAATAAGCTACAACTTCCAACCGGATTTACATTGAAATTTTTCTCAATGTCCGCCAGTTTATAACAATCAGCAAACACTGTAGGAATATTTACGTAAAGGAACTCCAACAAAATGCAATAATTTCGATAATTTAAGAATTAGATTATGCTAACCCAACTATTTTTAAGTTTACTTCGAAAACCTTCCCGAATTTTGAAGATTTTTCCGCGACTTACAATAACATTCAGATTATTAGAATTCAAATATATATTATCGAAGTTTAGTGTTTTCTACAATGAGTGTTCTTATTGACAGCGACTCTTTATAAAACTCTTGAAGGAAAATAATTTAGATTTCAGACTGTTCTGTTTGTCATCGTTTATTTAAGTAGGCTACTTATTAGAATTTAAAAAAAAAACCTTTACTTTTGATGCAATATTCACGTTAATTAAGATAAGTATTAAAAAACATTGCTTTCAGTTTTCTACTGGTCTTCAAGTAGTTAGTTAAATTGATAGCAAAAATTTATGCAAAGACGCCCTAGAACAATAGGAAATATTTGTAATTTTAAAGGATGTCCGAAGATGCTCAACAGACTATATTCATGCTAACTACGAGGACCGGTTAGTAAAATTGGTAGCAAAATTTATGCAAAGACGCCTTAGAACAATAAGAAATAGTGTAATTTTAAAGGATGTCCGGATATGCTCAACAGACTATATTCATGCTGACTGCGAAAACCTTCAAAAATGACGGAGATTTTACAAATTCTTACCACAATATGCAGGCAAATAAAATCTATAAATATAATTTAAAAACATTTATCCGTTTTGACAAAAATACAATTTTTTGAAAAAAAAATCCAAGAATGTTTTATATGTCTTAACAGATTTGAGATAGCGTATTTTTCAAAATTGATAAAGTGACAATTTTTGTAACTGCATTAACTATATTTATGCTAACTACGAAAACCTTCATAAATGACGATGATTTTACATATTCTTACCACAATATGCAGGCAAATAAAATCTATAAATATAATTCAAAACATTTATCTGTTTTGTCAAAAATTAAATTTTTTGAAAAAAATTTGTCTTAACAGATTTGAGACGGCGTATTTTTCAACGGTGTCAAAGTGACAATTTTTTAACTGCAATATTCACAGAATAAGCTACAAATCTCTACCGGATTTACATTGAATTTTTCTCAATGTATGCTAGCTTATAACAAACAGCAAACACTGTATGAATATTTACGTAAAAGAACTCCAACAAAATTCAACGATTTCGATAATTTAAGAATTAGATTATGCTAACCCAACTATGTTTAAGTTTATTTCGAAAACCTTCCCAAATTTTGAAAATTTTCCCGCGACTTACAGTAACATCCAGATAATTAGAATTCAAATATATATTATCGAAATTTAGTGTTTTCTTCAATGAGTGTTCTTATTGACAGCGACTCTTTATAAAAACTCTTTAAGGAAAATGAGTAAGATTTTAGACTGTTCTATTTGTCATCGTTGATTTAAGTAGGCTGCTTTTTAGAATGCAAAAGAGACCTTTACTTTTGAAGCAATATTCACGTTAATTAAGATAACTATTAAAAAACTTTGCTTTCAGTTTTCTACTGGTCTTCAAGTAGTTAGATAAATTGGTAGCAAAAAATTATGCAAAGAAGCCCTAGAACAATAAGAAATATTGTAATTTTAAAGGATGTCCGGATATTCTCAACAGACTATATTAATGATAATTACGAGAACCTTCAAAAATGTCGAAGATTTTACAAATTCTTAATACAAGATGCAGGCAAATAAAATCTATAAATATAATTTAAAACATTTATCTGTTTTGCCAAAAATACAATTTTTTGAAAAAAATTTGTCTTAACAGATTTGAGATGGCGTAATTTTCAAGAGTGTCAAAATGACATTTTTTTAACTGCAATATTCACAGAATAAGCTACAAATCCCTACCGGATTTACATTGTATTTTTCTCAATGTCCGCCAGTTTATAACAAACAGCAAACAATGTAGGAATATTTACGTAAAGGAACTCCAATATAATTCAACAATTTCGATAATTTAAGAATTCAATTATGCTAACCCAACTATTTTAAAGTTTACTCCGAAAAACGTCCCGAATTTTGAAGATTTTTCCGCGACTTACAACAACATCCAGATAATTAGAATTCAAATATGTATTATCGAAGTTTAGTGTTTTCTACAATGAGTGTTCTTATTGACAGCGACTCTCAATCAAACTCTTGAAGGAAAATGAGTTAGATTTTAGACTGTTCTGTTTTTCTTAGTTGATTTAAGAACGCTATTTATTAAAATGTAAAAACGACCTTTAACTTTGATGCAATATTCACATTAATTAAGATAAGTATTAAAACACTTTGCTTTCAGTTTTCTGCTGGTCTTCAAGTAGTTAGCTAAATTGGTAGCAAAATTTAAGCAAAGACGCCCTAGAACAATAGGGATTATTGTAATTTTAAAGGATAAGATATTCTCATCAGACTATATTTATGCTAACTACGAGAACCTTCAAAAATGACGAAGATTTTACAAATTCTTACCACAATATGCAGGCAAATAAAATCTATAAATATAATTCAAAACATTTATCTGTTTTGCCAAAAATATATTTTTTTAAAAAAAATCTAAGAATGTTTTATTTGTCTTAACAGATTTGAAATAGCTTATTTTTCAAGAGTGTTAAAGTGACATTTTTTTTACTGCAATATTCACAGAATAAGCTACAACTTCCAACCGGATTTACATTGAATTTTTCTCAATGTCCGCCAGTTTATAACAATCAGCAAACACTGTAGGAATATTTACGTAAAGAAACTCCAACAAAATTCAACAATTTCGATTATTTAAGAATTAGATTATGCTAACCCAACTATTTTGAAGTTTACTCCGAAAACCTTCCCGAATTTTGAAGATTTTTCCGCGACTTACAACAACATCCAGATAATTAGAATTCAAATATATATTATCGAAGTTTAATGTTTTCTACAATGGGTGTTCTTATTGAAAGCGACTCTGAATCAAACTCTTGAAGGAAAATCAGTTAGATTTTAAACTGTTCTGTTTGTCATCGTTGATTTAAGTAGGCTACTTATTACAATGTAAAAGAGACCTTTCCTTTCGTTGCAATATTCACATTAATCAATATAAGTATTAAAACACTTTGCTTTCAGTTTTCTATTGGTCTTCAAGTAGTTAGTTAAATTGGTAGCAAAATTTAGGCAAAGACGCCCCAGAACAATAGGGAATATTGTAATTTTAAAGGATAGGATATGCTCATCAGACTATATTTATTCTAAATACGAGAACCTTCAGAAATGACGAAGATTTTACAAATTCTTACCACAATATGCAGGCAAATAAAATCTATAAATATAATTAAAAACATTTATCTGTTTTGCCAAAAATACAATTTTTTTTAAAAAAAATCCAAGAATGTTTTATTTGTTTTAACAGATTTGAGAAAGCTTATTTTTCAAGAGTGTTAAAGTGACATTTTTTTTACAGCAATATTCACAGAATAAGCTACAACTTCCAACCGGATTTACATTGAATTTTCCTCAATGTCCGCCAGTTTATAACAATCAGCAAACACTGTAGGAATATTTACGTAAAGGAACTCCAACAAAATTCAACAATTTCGATAATTTAAGAATTAGATTATGCTAACCCAACTATTTTCAAGTTTACTCCAAAAACCTTCCCGAATTTTGCAGATTTTTCCGCGACTTACAACAACATCCAGATAATTAGAATTCAAATATATGTTATCGAAGTTTAGTGTTTTCTACAATGGGTGTTCTTATTGACAGCGACTCTGAATCAAACTCTTGAAGGAAAATGAGTTAGATTTTAAACTGTTCTGTTTGTCATCGTTGATTTAAGTAGGCTACTTATTAGAATGTGAAAGAGACCTTTACTTTTGATGCAAAATTCACATTAATCAATATAAGTATTAAAACACTTTGCTTTCATTTTTCTACTGGTCTTCAAGTAGTTAGTTAAATTGGTAGCAAAATTTAGGCAAAGACGCCCTAGAACAATAGGGAATATTGTAATTTTATAGGATAGGATATGCTCATCAGACTATATTTATGCTAACTACGAGAACCTTCAAAAATGACGAAGATTTTACAAATTCTTACCACAATATGCAGGCAAATAAAATCTATAAATATAATTCAAAACATTTATCTGTTTTGCCAAAAACACAATTTTTTGATAAAAAAATCCAAGAATGTTTTATTTACTTTAACAGATTTGAGATAGCGTATTTTTCAAGAGTGTTAAAGTGACATATTTTTAACTGCAATATTCACAGAATAAGCTACAACTTCCAACCGGATTTACATTGAATTTTTCTCATTGTCTGCCAATTTATACCAATCAGCAAAACTTGTGTGAATAATTACGTAAAGGAACTCCAACAAAATTCAACAATTTCGATAATTTAAGAATTAGATTATGCTAACCCAACTATTTTTAAGTTTACTCCGAAAACCTTCCCGAATTTTGAAGATTTTTCCGCGACTTACAACAACATCCAGATAATTAGAATTCAAATATATATTATCGAAGTTTAGTGTTTTCTACAATGGGTGTTCTTATTGACAGCGACTCTGAATCAAACTCTTGAAGGAAAATGAGTTACATTTTAAACTGTTCTGTTTGTCATCGTTAATTTAAGTAGGCTACTTATTAGAATGTAAAAGAGACCTTTACTTTTGATGCAAAATTCACATTAATCAATATAAGTATTAAAACACTTTGCTTTCAGTTTTCTACTGGTCTTCAAGTAGTTAGTTAAATTGGTAGCAAAATTTAGGCAAAGACGCCCTAGAACAATAGGGAATATTGTAATTTTAAAGGATAGGATATGCTCATCAGACTATATTTATGCTAACTACGAGAACCTTCAAAAATGACGAAGATTTTACAAATTCTTACCACAACATGCAGGCAAATAAAATCTATAAATATAATTCAAAACATTTATCTCTTTTGCCAAAAATACAATTTTTAAAAAAAAAATCCAAGAATGTTTTATTTGCTTTAATAGATTTGAGATAGCGTATTTTTCAAGAGTGTTAAAGTGACATTTTTTTTAACTGCAATATTCACAGAATAAGCTACAACTTCCAACCGGATTTACATTGAATTTTTCTCATTGTCTGCCAGTTTATAACAATCAGCAAACACTGTGTGAATAATTACGTAAAGGAACTCCAACAAAATTCAACAATTTCGATTATTTAAGAATTAGATTATGCTAACCCAACTATTTTTAAGTTTACTCCGAATACCTTCCCGAATTTTGAAGATTTTTCCGCGACTTACAACAACATCCAGATAATTAGAATTCAAATATATATTATCTATATTATCGAAGTTTAGTGTTTTCTACAATGGGTGTTCTTATTGACAGCGTCTCGGAATCAAACTCTTGAAGGAAAATGAGTTAGATTTTAAACTGTTCCGTTTGTCATCGTTGATTTAAGTAGGCTACTTATTAGAATGTAAAAGAGACCTTTACTTTTGATGCAAAATTCACATAAATCAATATAAATATTAAAACACTTTGCTTTCAGTTTTCTACTGGTCTTCAAGTAGTTAGTTAAATTGGTAGCAAAATTTAAGCAAAGACGCCCTAGAACAATAGGGATTATTGTAATTTTAAAGGATAAGATATTCTCATCAGACTATATTTATGCTAACTACGAGAACCTTCAAAAATGACGAAGATTTTACAAATTCTTACCACAATATGCAGGCAAATAAAATCTATAAATATAATTCAAAACATTTATCTGTTTTGCCAAAAATATATTTTTTTGAAAAAAAATCTAAGAATGTTTTATTTGTCTTAACAGATTTGAAATAGCTTATTTTCAAGAGTGTTAAAGTGACATTTTTTTTACTGCAATATTCACAGAATAAGCTACAACTTCCAACCGGATTTACATTGAATTTTTCTCAATGTCCGCCAGTTTATAACAATCAGCAAACACTGTAGGAATATTTACGTAAAGAAACTCCAACAAAATTCAACAATTTCGATAATTTAAGAATTAGATTATGCTAACCCAACTATTTTGAAGTTTACTCCGAAAACCTTCCCGAATTTTGAAGATTTTTCCGCGACTTACAACAACATCCAAATAATTAGAATTCAAATATATATTATCGAAGTTTAATGTTTTCTACAATGGGTGTTCTTATTGAAAGCGACTCTGAATCAAACTCTTGAAGGAAAATGAGTTAGATTTTAAACTGTTCTGTTTGTCATCGTTGATTTAAGTAGGCTACTTATTACAATGTAAAAGAGACCTTTCATTTCGATGCAATATTCACATTAATCAATATAAGTATTAAAACACTTTGCTTTCAGTTTTCTATTGGTCTTCAAGTAGTTAGTTAAATTGGTAGCAAAATTTAGGCAAAGATGCCCCAGAACAATAGGGAATATTGTAATTTTAAAGGATAGGATATGCTCATCAGACTATATTTATGCTAACTACGAGAACCTTCAAAAATGACGAAGATTTTACAAATTCTTACCACAACATGCAGGCAAATAAAATCTATAAATATAATTCAAAACATTTATCTCTTTTGCCAAAAATACAATTTTTAAAAAAAAATCCAAGAATGTTTTATTTGCTTTAATAGATTTGAGAAAGCGTATTTTTCAAGAGTGTTAAAGTGAGATTTTTTTTAACTGCAATATTCACAGAATAAGCTACAACTTCCAACCGGATTTACATTGAATTTTTCTCATTGTCTGCCAGTTTATAACAATCAGCAAACACTGTGTGAATAATTACGTAAAGGAACTCCAACAAAATTCAACAATTTCGATAATTTAAGAATTAGATTATGCTAACCCAACTATTTTTAAGTTTACTCCGAAAACCTTCCCGAATTTTGAAGATTTTTCCGCGACTCACAACAACATCCAGATAATTAGAATTCAAATATATATTATCGAATTTTAGTGTTTTCTACAATGAGTGTTCTTATTGACAGCGACTCTGAATAAAATTCTTGATGGAAAATGAGTTAGATTTTAGACTGTTCTGTTTGTCATCGTTGATTTTAGTAGGCTACTTTTTAGAATGTAAAAAGAGACCTTTAATTTAGATGCAATATTCACATTAATTAAGATAAGTATTAAAACACTTTGCTTTCAGTTTTCTACTGGTCTTCAAGTAGTTAGTTAAATATTTAGCAAAAATTAGGCAAAGACGCCCTAGAACAATAGGGAATATTGTAATTTTAAAGGATAGGATATTTATCTGATTTTTTTTCCGCGACTTACAACAACATCCAGATAATTAGAATTCAAATATTTATTATCGAAGTTTAGTGTTTTCTAGAATGAGTGTTCTTATTGTCAGCGACTCTGAATCAAACTCTTGAAGGAAAATGAGTTAGATTTTAGACTGTTCTGTTTGTCATCGTTGATTTAAGTAGGATACCTATTAGAATGTAAAAGAGACCTTTACTTTTGATGCAATATTCACATTAATTAAGATAAGTTTTCTAGAATGAGTGTTCTTATTGAAAGAGACTCTGAATAAAACTCTTGAAGGAAAATGAGTTAGATTTTAGACTCTTCTGTTTGTCATCGTTGATTTAAGTAGGCTACCTATTAGAATGTAAAAGACACCTTTACTTTTGATGCAATATTCACATTAATTAAGATAAGTT
This sequence comes from Styela plicata, assembly GCA_963675895.2. Taxonomy (NCBI): domain Eukaryota; kingdom Metazoa; phylum Chordata; class Ascidiacea; order Stolidobranchia; family Styelidae; genus Styela; species Styela plicata. The sequence goes on from OZ023150.1 coordinate 22,321,851, forward strand.
TTAAAACACTTTGCTTTAGGTTTTCTACTGGTCTTCAAGTAGTTAGCTAAATTGGTAGGAAAATTTAGGCAAAGACGCCCTAGAACAATAGGGAATATTGTAATTTTAAAGGATAGGATATGCTCATCAGACTATATTGATGCTAACTACGAAACCTTCAAAAATGTTGAAGATTTTACAAATTCTTACCACAATATGCAGGCAAATAAAATTTATAAATATAATTCAAAACATTTATCTGTTTTGCCAAAAATACAATTTTTTGAAAAAAATCCAAGAATGTTTTATTTGTCTTAACAGATTTGAGATAGCGTATTCTTCAAAAGTGGTAAAGTAAAATTGTTGTAACTGCAAAATTCACGGAATAAGCAATATCTCCCAACCAGATTTACATTGAATTTTTCTCAATGACCGCCAGTTTATAACAATCAGCAAACACTGTAGGAATATTGACGTATATGAACTCTAACAAAATTTTAACAATTTCGATAATTTAAGACTTAGATTATGCTAACCCAACTCTTTTTAAGTTTACTCCGAAAACCTTCCCGAATTTTGAAGATTTTTCCGCGACTTACAACAACATCCAGATAATTATAATTCAAATATATATTATCGAAGTTTAGTGTTTTCCACAATGAGTGTTCTTATTGACAGCGACTCTCAATCAAACTCTTGAAGGAAAATGAGTTAGATTTTAGACTGTTCTGTTTGTCATCGTTGATTTAAGTAGGCTACTTATTAGAATGTAAAAGAGACCTTTACTTTTGATGCAATATTCACATTAATTAAGATAAGTATTAAAACCCTTTGCTTTCAGTTTTCTGCTGGTCTTCAAGTAGTTAGCTAAATTGGTAGCAAAATTTAAGCAAAGACGCCCTAGAACAATAGGGATTATTGTAATTTTAAAGGATAAGATATTCTCATCAGACTATATTTATGCTAACTACGAGAACCTTCAAAAATGACGAAGATTTTACAAATTCTTACCACAAAATGCAGGCAAATAAAATCTATAAATATAATTCAAAACAATTATCTGTTTTGCCAAAAATATATTTTTTTAAAAGAAATCTAAGAATGTTTTATTTGTCTTAACAAATTTGAAATAGCTTATTTTTCAAGAGTGTTAAAGTGACATTTTTTTTACTGCAATATTCACAGAATAAGCTACAACTTCCAACCGGATTTACATTGAATTTTTCTCAATGTCCGCCAGTTTATAACAATCAGCAAACACTGTAGGAATATTTACGTAAAGAAACTCCAACAAAATTCAACAATTTCGATAATTTAAGAATTAGATTATGCTAACCCAACTATTTTGAAGTTTACTCCGAAAACCTTCCCGAATTTTGAAGATTTTTCCGCGACTTACAACAACATCCAGATAATTAGAATTCAAATATATATTATCGAAGTTTAATGTTTTCTACAATGGGTGTTCTTATTGAAAGCGACTCTGAATCAAACTCTTGAAGGAAAATCAGTTAGATTTTAAACTGTTCTGTTTGTCATCGTTGATTTAAGTAGGCTACTTATTACAATGTAAAAGAGACCTTTCCTTTCGTTGCAATATTCACATTAATCAATATAAGTATTAAAACACTTTGCTTTCAGTTTTCTATTGGTCTTCAAGTAGTTAGTTAAATTGGTAGCAAAATTTAGGCAAAGACGCCCCAGAACAATAGGGAATATTGTAATTTTAAAGGATAGGATATGCTCATCAGACTATATTTATTCTAAATACGAGAACCTTCAGAAATGACGAAGATTTTACAAATTCTTACCACAATATGCAGGCAAATAAAATCTATAAATATAATTAAAAACATTTATCTGTTTTGCCAAAAATACAATGTTTTTTAAAAAAAATCCAAGAATGTTTTATTTGCTTTAACAGATTTGAGATAGCGTATTTTTCAAGAGTGTTAAAGTGACATTTTTTTTAACTGCAATATTCACAGAATAAGCTACAACTTCCAACCGGATTTACATTGAATTTTTCTCATTGTCTGCCAGTTTATAACAATCAGCAAACACTGTGTGAATAATTACGTAAAGGAACTCCAACAAAATTCAACAATTTCGATTATTTAAGAATTAGATTATGCTAACCCAACTATTTTTAAGTTTACTCCGAATAAATTCCCGAATTTTGAAGATTTTTTCGCGACTTACAACAACATCCAGATAATTAGAATTCAAATATATATTATAGAAGTTTAGTGTTTTCTACAATGGGTGTTCTTATTGACAGCGTCTCGGAATCAAACTCTTGAAGGAAAATGAGTTAGATTTTAAACTGTTCTGTTTGTCATCGTTGATTTAAGTAGGCTACTTATTAGAATGTAAAAGAGACCTTTACTTTTGATGCAAAATTCACATAAATCAATATAAGTATTAAAACACTTTGCTTTCAGTTTTCTACTGGTCTTCAAGTAGTTAGTTAAATTGGTAGCAAAATTTAAGCAAAGACGCCCTAGAACAATAGGGATTATTGTAATTTTAAAGGATAAGATATTCTCATCAGACTATATTTATGCTAACTACGAGAACCTTCAAAAATGACGAAGATTTTACAAATTCTTACCACAATATGCAGGCAAATAAAATCTATAAATATAATTCAAAACATTTATCTGTTTTGCCAAAAATATATTTTTTTGAAAAAAATCTAAGAATGTTTTATTTGTCTTAACAGATTTGAAATAGCTTATTTTCAAGAGTGTTAAAGTGACATTTTTTTACTGCAATATTCACAGAATAAGCTACAACTTCCAACCGGATTTACATTGAATTTTTCTCAATGTCCGCCAGTTTATAACAATCAGCAAACACTGTAGGAATATTTACGTAAAGAAACTCCAACAAAATTCAACAATTTCGATAATTTAAGAATTAGATTATGCTAACCCAACTATTTTGAAGTTTACTCCGAAAACCTTCCCGAATTTTGAAGATTTTTCCGCGACTTACAACAACATCCAGATAATTAGAATTCAAATATATATTATCGAAGTTTAATGTTTTTCTACAATGGGTGTTCTTATTGAAAGCGACTCTGAATCAAACTCTTGAAGGAAAATGAGTTAGATTTTAAACTGTTCTGTTTGTCATCGTTGATTTAAGTAGGCTATTTATTACAATGTAAAAGAGACCTTTCATTTCGATGCAATATTCACATTAATCAATATAAGTATTAAAACACTTTGCTTTCAGTTTTCTATTGGTCTTCAAGTAGTTAGTTAAATTGGTAGCAAAATTTAGGCAAAGACGCCCCAGAACAATAGGGAATATTGTAATTTTAAAGGATAGGATATGCTCATCAGACTATATTTATTCTAAATACGAGAACCTTCAGAAATGACGAAGATTTTACAAATTCTTACCACAATATGCAGGCAAATAAAATCTATAAATATAATTAAAAACATTTATCTGTTTTGCCAAAAATACAATTTTTTTTAAAAAAAATCCAAGAATGTTTTATTTGTTTTAACAGATTTGAGATAGCGTATTTTTCAAGAGTTTTAAAGTGACATTTTTTTAACTGCAATATTCACAGAATAAGCTACAACTTCCAACCGGATTTACATTGAATTTTTCTCATTGTCCGCCAGTTTATAACAATCAGCAAACACTGTGTGAATAATTACGTAAAGGAACTCCAACAAAATTCAACAATTTCGATAATTTAAGAATTAGATTATGCTAACCCAACTATTGCTTTTTCCGAAAACCTTCCCGAATTTTGAAGATTTTTCCGCGACTTACAACAACATCCAGATAATTAGAAATCAAATATATATTATCGAATTTTAGTGTTTTCTACAATGAGTGTTCTTATTGACAGCGACTCTGAATTAAATTCTTGATGGAAAATGAGTTAGATTTTAGACTGTTCTGTTTGTCATCGTTGATTTTAGTAGGCTACTTTTTAGAATGTAAAAGAGACCTTTAATTTAGATGCAATATTCACATTAATTAAGATAAGTATTAAAACACTTTGCTTTCAGTTTTCTACTGGTCTTCAAGTAGTTAGTTAAATATTTAGCAAAAATTAGGCAAAGACGCCCTAGAACAATAGGGAATATTGTAATTTTAAAGGATAGGATATGCTCATCAGACTATATTGATGCTAACTACGAAAACCTTCAAAAATGTTGAAGATTTTACAAATTCTTACCACAATATGCAGGCAAATAAAATTTATAAATATAATTCAAAACATTTATCTGTTTTGCCAAAAATACAATTTTTTGAAAAAAATCCAAGAATGTTTTATTTGTCTTAACAGATTTGAGATAGCGTATTCTTCAAAAGTGGTAAAGTAAAATTGTTGTAACTGCAAAATTCACGGAATAAGCAATATCTCCCAACCAGATTTACATTGAATTTTTCTCAATGACCGCCAGTTTATAACAATCAGCAAACACTGTAGGAATATTGACTATATGAACTCTAACAAAATTTTAACAATTTCGATAATTTAAGACTTAGATTATGCTAACCCAACTCTTTTTAAGTTTACTCCGAAAACCTTCCCGAATTTTGAAGATTTTTCCGCGACTTACAACAACATCCAGATAATTAGAATTCAAATATATATTATCGAAGTTCAGTGTTTTCCACAATGAGTGTTCTTATTGACAGCGACTCTCAATCAAACTCTTGAAGGAAAATGAGTTAGATTTTAGACTGTTCTGTTTGTCATCGTTGATTTAAGTAGGCTACTTATTAGAATGTAAAAGAGACCTTTACTTTTGATGCAATATTCACATTAATTAAGATAAGTATTAAAACACTTTGCTTTCAGTTTTCTGCTGGTCTTCAAGTAGTTAGTTAAATTGGTAGCAAAATTTAAGCAAAGACGCCCTAGAACAATAGGGATTATTGTAATTTTAAAGGATAGGATATGCTCATCAGACTATATTTATGCTAACTACGAGAACCTTCAAAAATGACGAAGATTTTACAAATTCTTACCACAATATGCAGGCAAATAAAATCTATAAATATAATTCAAAACATTTATCTGTTTTGCCAAAAATATATTTTTTTGAAAAAAATCTAAGAATGTTTTATTTGTCTTAACAGATTTGAAATAGCTTATTTTTCAAGAGTGTTAAAGTGACATTTTTTTACTGCAATATTCACAGAATAAGCTACAACTTCCAACCGGATTTACATTGAATTTTTCTCAATGTCCGCCAGTTTATAACAATCAGCAAACACTGTAGGAATATTTACGTAAAGAAACTCCAACAAAATTCAACAATTTCGATAATTTAAGAATTAGATTATGCTAACCCAACTATTTTGAAGTTTACTCCGAAAACCTTCCCGAATTTTGAAGATTTTTCCGCGACTTACAACAACATCCAGATAATTAGAATTCAAATATATATTATCGAAGTTTAATGTTTTCTACAATGGGTGTTCTTATTGAAAGCGACTCTGAATCAAACTCTTGAAGGAAAATCAGTTAGGTTTTAAACTGTTCTGTTTGTCATCGTTGATTTAAGTAGGCTACTTATTACAATGTAAAAGAGACCTTTCATTTCGATGCAATATTCACATTAATCAACATAAGTATTAAAACACTTTGCTTTCAGTTTTCTATTGGTCTTCAAGTAGTTAGTTAAATTGGTAGCAAAATTTAGGCAAAGACGCCCCAGAACAATAGGGAATATTGTAATTTTAAAGGATAGGATATGCTCATCAGACTATATTTATTCTAAATACGAGAACCTTCAGAAATGACGAAGATTTTACAAATTCTTACCACAATATGCAGGCAAATAAAATCTATAAATATAATTAAAAACATTTATCTGTTTTGCCAAAAATACAATTTTTTTTTAAAAAAAATCCAAGAATGTTTTATTTGTTTTAACAGATTTGAGATAGCGTATTTTTCAAGAGTTTTAAAGTGACATTTTTTTAACTGCAATATTCACAGAATAAGCTACAACTTCCAACCGGATTTACATTGAATTTTTATCATTGTCCGCCAGTTTATAACAATCAGCAAACACTGTGTGAATAATTTACGTAAAGGAACTCCAACAAAATTCAACAATTTCGATAATTTAAGAATTAGATTATGCTAACCCAACTATTGCTTTTTCCGAAAACCTTCCCGAATTTTGAAGATTTTTTCCGCGACTTACAACAACATCCAGATAATTAGAATTCAAATATATATTATCGAATTTTAGTGTTTTCTACAATGAGTGTTCTTATTGACAGCGACTCTGAATTAAACTCTTGATGGAAAATGAGTTAGATTTTAGACTGTTCTGTTTGTCATCGTTGATTTTAGTAGGCTACTTTTTAGAATGTAAAAGAGACCTTTAATTTAGATGCAATATTCACATTAATTAAGATAAGTATTAAAACACTTTGCTTTCAGTTTTCTACTGGTCTTCAAGTAGTTAGTTGAATATTTAGCAAAAATTAGGCAAAGACGCCCTAGAACAATAGGGAATATTGTAATTTTAAAGGATAGGATATGCTCATCAGACTATATTGATGCTAACTACGAAAACCTTCAAAAATGTTGAAGATTTTACAAATTCTTACCACAATATGCAGGCAAATAAAATTTATAAATATAATTCAAAACATTTATCTGTTTTGCCAAAAATACAATTTTTTGAAAAAAATCCAAGAATGTTTTATTTGTCTTAACAGATTTGAGATAGCGTATTCTTCAAAAGTGGTAAAGTAAAAATTGTTGTAACTGCAAAATTCACGGAATAAGCAATATCTCCCAACCAGATTTACATTGAATTTTTCTCAATGACCGCCAGTTTATAACAATCAGCAAACACTGTAGGAATATTGACGTATATGAACTCTAACCAAATTCAACAATTTCGATAATTTAAGACTTAGATTATGCTAACCCAACTATTTTTAAGTTTACTCCGAAAACCTTCCCGAATTTCGAAGATTTTTCCGCGACTTACAACAACATCCAGATAATTAGAATTAAAATATATATTATCGAAGTTTAGTGTTTTCTACAATGAGTGTTCTTATTGACAGCGACTCTGAATTAAACTCTTGAAGGAAAATGAGTTAAATTTTAGACTGTTCTGTTTGTCATCGTTGATTTAAGTAGGATACCTATTAGAATGTAAAAGAGACCTTTCCTTTTGCTGCAATATTCACATTAATTAAGATAAGTATTAAAACACTTTGCTTTCTGTTTTCTACTGGTTTTCAAGTATTTAGTTAAATTGATAGCAAAATTTAGGCAAAGACGCCCTAGAACAATAGGGAATACTGTAATTTTAAAGGATAGGATATGCTCATCAGACTATATTTATGCTAACTACGAAAACCTTCAAAAATGTTGAAGATTTTACAAATTCTTACCACAATATGCAGGCAAATAAAATCTATAAATGTAATTCAAAACATTTATCTGTTTTGCCAAAAATATAATTTTTTGAAAAAAATTCAAGAATGTTTTATTTGTCTAACAGATTTGAGATAGCGTATTTTCCAAGAGTGTTAAAGTGACATATATTTTTACTGCAATATTCACAGAATAAGCTACAACTTCCAACCGGATTTACATTGAATTTTTCTCGATGTCCGCCAGTTTATAACAATCAGCAAACACTGTATGGATATTTACATAAAGGAACTCCAACAAAATTCAATAATTTCGATAATTTAAGAATTAGATTATGCTAACCCAACTATTTTTAAGTTTACTCCGAAAACCTTCCCGAATTTTGAAGATTTTTCCGCGACTTACAACAACATCCAGATAATTAGAATTCAAATATTTATTATCGAAGTTTAGTGTTTTCTAGAATGAGTGTTCTTATTGACAGCGACTCTGAATCAAACTCTTGAAGGAAAATGAGTTAGATTTTAGACTGTTCTGTTTGTCATCGTTGATTTAAGTAGGATACCTATTAGAATGTAAAAGAGACCTTTACTTTTGATGCAATATTCACATTAATTAAGATAAGTTTTCTAGAATGAGTGTTCTTATTGACAGAGACTCTGAATCAAACTCTTGAAGGAAAATGAGTTAGATTTTAGACTGTTCTGTTTGTCATCGTTGATTTAAGTAGGCTACCTATTAGAATGTAAAAGACACCTTTACTTTTGATGCAATATTCAGATTAATTAAGATAAGTATTAAAACACTTTGCTTTAGGTTTTCTACTGGTCTTCAAGTAGTTAGCTAAATTGGTAGGAAAATTTAGGCAAAGACGCCCTAGAACAATTGGGAATATTGTAATTTTAAAGGATAGGATATGCTCATCAGACTATATTTATGCTAACTACGAAAATCTTCAAAAATGTTGAAGATTTTACAAATTCTTACCACAATATTCAGGCAAATAAAATCTATAAATATAATTCAAAACATTTATCTGTTTTGCCAAAAATACAATTTTTTGAAAAAAATCCAAGAATGTTGTATTTGTCTTAACAGATTTGAGATAGCGTTTTTTTTAAAAGTGTTAAAGTGACAATTGTTGTAACTGCATTATTCTCAGAATAAGCAATATCTCCCAACCAGATTTACATTGAATTTTTCTCAATGTCCGCCAGTTTATAAAAATCAGCAAACACTGTAGGAATATTGACGTATAGGAACTCTAACAAAATTCAACAATTTCGATAATTTAAGACTTAGATTATGCTAACCCAACTCTTTTCAATTTTCCTCATAAAACCTTCCCGAATTTTGAAGATTTTTCCGCGACTTACTACAACATCCAGATAGTTAGAATTCAAATATATATTATCGAAGTTTAGTGTTTTCTACAATGAGTGTTTTTATTGACAGCGACTCTGAATCAAACTCTTGAAGGAAAATGAGTTAGATTTTAGACTGTTCTGGTGGTCTTAGTTGATTTAAGAAAGCTATTTATTAGAATGTAAAAGCGACCTTTTCCTTTGATGCAATATTCACATTAATTAAGATAAATATTAAAACCCTTTGGTTTCTGTTTTCTACTGGTCTTCAAGTAGTTAGTTAAATTGGTAGCAAAATTTATGCAAAGACGCCCTCGAACAATAGGAAATATTGTGATTTTAAAGGATGTCCAGATATGCTCAACAGACTATATTCATGCTAACTACGAGAATCTTCAAAAATGACGAAGATTTTACAAATTCTTTCCACAATATGCAGGCAAATAAAATTTATAAATACAATTCAAAACATTTATCTGTTTTGCCAAAATTATAATTTTTTGAAAAAAATTCAAGAATGTTTTATTTGACTTAACAGATTTGAGATAGCGTATTTTTCAAGAGTGTTAAAGTGACATATATTTTTACTGCAATATTCACAGAATAAGCTACAACTTCCAACCGGATTTACATTGAATTTTTCTAAATGTCCGCCAGTTTATAACAATCAGCAAACACTGTAGGAATATTTACGTAAAGGAACTCCAACAAAATTCAATAATTTCGATAATTTAAGAATTAGATTATGCTAACCCAACTATTTTTAAGTTTACTCCGAAAACCTTCCCGAATTTTGAAGATTTTTCCGCGACTTACAACAACATCCAGATAATTAGAATTCAAATATTTATTATCGAAGTTTAGTGTTTTCTAGAATGAGTGTTCTTATTGACAGCGACTCTGAATCAAACTCTTGAAGGAAAATGAGTTAGATTTTAGACTGTTCTGTTTGTCATCGTTGATTTAAGTAGGCTACCTATTAGAATGTAAAAGAGACCTTTACTTTTGATGCAATATTCACATTAATTAAGATAAGTATTAAAACACTTTGCTTAAGGTTTTCTACTGGTCTTCAAGTAGTTAGCTTAATTGGTAGGAAAATTTAGGCAAAGACGCCCTAGAACAATTGGGAATATTGTAATTTTAAAGGATAGGATATGCTCATCAGACTATATTTATGCTAACTACGAAAATCTTCAAAAATGTTGAAGATTTTACAAATTCTTACCACAATATTCAGGCAAATAAAATCTATAAATATAATTCAAAACATTTATCTGTTTTGCCAAAAATACAATTTTTTGAAAAAAATCCAAGAATGTTGTATTTGTCTTAACAGATTTGAGATAGCGTTTTTTTCAAAAGTGTTAAAGTGACAATTGTTGTAACTGCAATATTCTCAGAATAAGCAATATCTCCCAACCAGATTTACATTGAATTTTTCTCAATATCCGCCAGTTTATAAAAATCAGCAAACACTGTAGGAATATTGACGTATAGGAACTCTAACAAAATTCAACAATTTCGATAATTTAAGACTTAGATTATGCTAACCCAACTCTTTTCAATTTTCCTCATAAAACCTTCCCGAATTTTGAAGATTTTTCCGAGACTTACTACAACATCCAGATAGTCAGAATTCAAATATATATTATCGAAGTTTAGTGTTTTCTACAATGAGTGTTCTTATTGACAGCGACTCTGAAACAAACTCTTGAAGGAAAATGAGTTAGATTTTAGACTGTTCTGGTGGTCTTAGTTGATTTAAGAAAGCTACTTATTAGAATGTAAAAGCGACCTTTACCTTTGATGCAATATTCACATTAATTAAGATAAATATTAAAACCCTTTGGTTTCTGTTTTCTACTGGTCTTCAAGTAGTTGGTTAAATTGGTAGCAAAATTTATGCAAAGACGCCCTCGAACAATAGGAAATATTGCGATTTTAAAGGATGTCCGGATATGCTCAACAGACTATATTCATGCTAACTACGAGAATCTTCAAAAATGACGAAGATTTTACAAATTCTTTCCACAATATGCAGGCAAATAAAATTTATAAATACAATTCAAAACATTTATCTGTTTTGCCAAAATTATAATTTTTTGAAAAAAATTCAAGAATGTTTTATTTGACTTAACAGATTAGAGATAGCGTATTTTTCAAGAGTGTTAAAGTGACATATATTTTTACTGCAATATTCACAGAATAAGCTACAACTTCCAACCGGATTTACATTGAAATTTTTCTCAATGTCCGCCAGTTTATAACAATCAGCAAACACTGTAGGAATATTTACGTGAAGGAACTCCAACAAAATTCAATAATTTCGATAATTTAAGAATTAGATTATGCTAACCCAACTATTTTTAAGTTTACTCCGAAAACCTTCCCGAATTTTGAAGATTTTTCCGCGACTTACAACAACATCCAGATAAATAGAATTCAAATATTTATTATCGAAGTTTAGTGTTTTCTACAATGAGTGTTCTTATTGACAGCGACTCTGAATCAAACTCTTGAAGGAAAATGAGTTGGATTTTAGACTGTTCTGTTTGTCATCGATGATTTAAGTAGGCTACCTATTAGAATGTAAAAGAGACCTTTACTTTTGATGCAATATTCACATTAATTAAGATAAGTATTAAAACACTTTGCTTTCAGTTTTCTACTGGTCTTCAAGTAGTTAGTTGAATATGAAGCAAAATTTGGGCAAAGACGCCCTAGAAAAATTGGGAATATTGTAATTTTAAAGGATAGGATATGCTCATCAGACTATATTTATGCTAACTACGAAAACCTTCAAAAATGTTGAAGATTTTACAATTTCTTACCACAATATGCAGGCAAATAAAATCTATAAATATAATTCAAAACATTTATCTGTTTTGCCAAAAATACAATTTTTTGAAAAAAATCCAAGAATGTTTTATTTGTCTTAACAGATTTGAGATAGCGTATTTTTCAAAAGTGTTAAAGTGACAATTGTTGTAACTGCAATATTCACGGAATAAGCAATATCTCCCAACGAGATTTACATAGAATTTTTTTCAATTTCCGCCAGTTTATAACAATCAGCAAACACTGTAGGAATATTTACGTAAAGGAACTCCAACAAAATTCAATAATTTCGATAATTTAAGAATTAGATTATGCTAACCCAACTATTTTTAAGTTTACTCCGAAAACCTTCCCGAATTTTGAAGATTTTTCCGCGACTTACAACAACATCCAGATAATTAGAATTCAAATATTTATTATCGAAGTTTAGTGTTTTCTACAATGAGTGTTCTTATTGACAGCGACTCTGAATCAAACTCTTGAAGGAAAATGAGTTGGATTTTAGACTGTTCTGTTTGTCATCGATGATTTAAGTAGGCTACCTATTAGAATGTAAAAGAGACCTTTACTTTTGATGCAATATTCACATTAATTAAGATAAGTATTAAAACACTTTGCTTTCAGTTTTCTACTGGTCTTCAAGTAGTTAGTTGAATATGTAGCAAAATTTGGGCAAAGACGCCCTAGAAAAATTGGGAATATTGTAATTTTAAAGGATAGGATATGCTCATCAGACTATATTTATGCTAACTACGAAAAACCTTCAAAAATGTTGAAGATTTTACAATTTCTTACCACAATATGCAGGCAAATAAAATCTATAAATATAATTCAAAACATTTATCTGTTTTGCCAAAAATACAATTTTTTGAAAAAAAAATCCAAGAATGTTTTATTTGTCTTAACAGATTTGAGATAGCGTATTTTTCAAAAGTGTTAAAGTGACAATTGTTGTAACTGCAATATTCACGGAATAAGCAATATCTCCCAACGAGATTTACATAGAATTTTTTTCAATTTCCGCCAGTTTATAAAAATCAGCAAACACTGTAGGAATATTGACGTATAGGAACTCTAATAAAATTCAACAATTTCGATAATTTAAGACTTAGATTATGCTAACCCAACTCTTTCAAAGTTTCCTCCAAAAACCTTCACGAATTTTGATGATTTTTCTGCGAGTTACTACAACATCCAGATAATTAGAATTCAAATATATATTATCGAAGTTTAGTGTTTTCTACCATGAGTGTTCTTATTGACAGCGACACTGAATCAAACTCTTGAAGGAAAATGAGTTAGATTTTTGACTGTTCTGTTTGTCTTAGTTGATTTACGAAAGCTACTTATTAGAATGTAAAAGCGACCTTTACCTTTGATGCAATATTCACATTAATTAAGATAAGTATTAAAACCCTTTGCTTTCTGTTTTCTACTGGTCTTCAAGTAGTTAGCTAAATTGGTAGCAAAATTTATGCAAAGACGCCCTCGAACAATAAGAAATATTGTAATTTTAAAGGATGTCCGGATATGCTCAACAGACTATATTCATGCTAAGTACAAGAACCTTCATAAATGACAAAGATTTTACAAATTCCTCCCACAATATGCAGGCAAATAAAATCTATAAATACAATTCAAAACATTTATCTGTTTTGCCAAAAATATAATTTTTTGAAAAAAATCCAAGAATGTTTTATTTGTCTTAACAGATTTGATATAGCGTATTTTTCAAGAGCGTTAAAGTGACATTTTTTTTACTGCAATATTCACAGAATAAGCTACAACTTCCAACCGGATTTACATTGAATATTTCTCAATGTCCGCCAGTTTATAACAATCAGCAAACACTGTAGGAATATTTACGTAAAGGAACTCCAACAAGATTCAACAATTTCGATAATTTTAGAATTACATTATGCTAACCCAACTATTTTAAAGTTTACTCCAAAAACCTTCCCGAATTTTGAAAATTTTTCCGCGACTTACAACAACATCCAGATAATTAGAATTCAAATATATATTATCGAAGTTTAGTATTTTCTACAATGAGTGTTGTTATTGACAGCGACTCTGAATCAAACTCTTGAAGGAAAATGAGTTAGATTTTAGACTGTTCTGTTTGTCATCGTTGATTTAATTAGGATACTTATTAGAATGTAAAAGAGACCTTTATATTTGATGCAATATTCACATTAATTAAGATAAGTATTAAAACCCTTTGCTTTCTGTTTTCTACTGGTCTTCAAGTAGTTAGTTAAATTGGTAGCAAAATTTATGCAAAGACGTCCTAGAACAATAAGAAATATTGTAATTTTAAAGGATGTCCCGATATGCTCAAAAAACTATATTCATGCTAACTACGAAAACCTTCAAAAATGACGAAGATTTTACATATTCTTACCGCAATATGCAGGCAAATAAAATCTATAAATATAATTCAAAACATTTATCTGTTTTGACAAAAATACAATTTTTTGAAAAAAATCCAAGAATGTTTTATTTGTCTTAACAGATTTGAGATGGCGTATTTTTCAAGAGTGTCAAAGTGACAATTTTTTAACTGCAATATTCACAGAATGAGCTTCAAATCCCTACCGGATTTACATTGAATTTTTCTCAATGTCCGTTAGTTGATGACAAACAGCAAACACTGTAGGATTATTTACGCAAAAGAACTCCAAGAAAATTAAACAATTTCGATAAATTAAGAATTGGATTATGCTAACCCAACCATTTTGAGGTTTACTCCAAAAACCTTTCCGAATTTTGAAGATTTTTCCGCGACTTACTACAACATCCATATAATTAGAATTCACATACATATATTTTCAAAGTTTAGTGTTTTCTACAATGAGTGTTCTTATTGACAGCGACTCTGAATCAAACTCTTGAAGGAAAATTAGTTAGATTTTCGACTGTTCTGTTTGTAATCGTTAATTTAAGTAGGCTACTTATTAGAATGTAAAAGCGACCTTTACTTTTGATGCAATATTTACATTAATTAAGATATGTATTAAAACACTTATCTTTTAGTTTTCTACTGGTCTTCAAATAGTTAGTTAAATTGGTGGAAATAATTTAAGCAAAGACGCCCTAGAACAATAAGGAATATTGTAATTTAAAAGAATAGGATATGCTCATCCGACTATATTTACGCTAACTACGAAAACCGTCAAAAATGTCGAAGATTTTACAAATTCTTGACACTATATGCAGGCAAATAAAATCTATAAATATAATTCAAAACATTTATCTGTTGTTTTGACAAAAAATACAATTTTTTGAAAAAAATTTGTCTTAACAGATTCAAGATGGCGCATTTTCTCAAGAGGTTCAAAGTGATAATTTTTTTAACTGCAATATTCACAGAAGAAGCTACAACTTCCAACCGGATTTACATTGAAATTTTTCTCAATGTCCGCCAGTTTATAACAATCAGCAAACACTGTAGGAATATTTACGTAAAGGAACTCCAACAAAATGCAATAATTTCGATAATTTAAGAATTAGATTATGCTAAACCCAACTATTTTTAAGTTTACTTCGAAAACCTTCCCGAATTTTGAAGATTTTTCCGCGACTTACAATAACATTCAGATTATTAGAATTCAAATATATATTATCGAAGTTTAGTGTTTTCTACAATGAATGTTCTTATTGACAGCGACTCTTTATAAAACTCTTGAAGGAAAATAATTTAGATTTCAGACTGTTCTGTTTGTCATCGTTTATTTAAGTAGGCTACTTATTAGAATTTAAAAAAAAACCTTTACTTTTGATGCAATATTCACGTTAATTAAGATAAGTATTAAAAAACATTGCTTTCAGTTTTCTACTGGTCTTCAAGTAGTTAGTTAAATTGGTAGCAAAAATTTATGCAAAGACGCCCTAGAACAATAGGAAATATTGTAATTTTAAAGGATGTCCGAATATGCTCAACAGACTATATTCATGCTAACTACGAGGACCGGTTAGTAAAATTGGTAGCAAAATTTATGCAAAGACGCCTTAGAACAATAAGAAATAGTGTAATTTTAAAGGATGTCCGGATATGCTCAATAGACTATATTCATGCTGACTGCGAAAACCTTCAAAAATGACGGAGATTTTACAAATTCTTACCACAATATGCAGGCAAATAAAATCTATAAATATAATTTAAAACATTTATCCGTTTTGACAAAAATACAATTTTTTGAAAAAAAAATCCAAGAATGTTTTATATGTCTTAACAGATTTGAGATAGCGTATTTTTCAAAATTGATAAAGTGACAATTTTTGTAACTGCATTAACTATATTTATGCTAACTACGAAAACCTTCATAAATGACGATGATTTTACATATTCTTACCACAATATGCAGGCAAATAAAATCTATAAATATAATTCAAAACATTTATCTGTTTTGTCAAAAATTCAATTTTTTGAAAAAAATTTGTCTTAACAGATTTGAGATGGCGTATTTTTCAACAGTGTCAAAGTGACAATTTTTTAACTGCAATATTCACAGAATAAGCTACAACTTCCAACCGGATTTACATTGAAATTTTTCTCAATGTCCGCCAGTTTATAACAATCAGCAAACACTGTAGGAATATTTACGTAAAGGAACTCCAACAAAATGCAATAATTTCGATAATTTAAGAATTAGATTATGCTAACCCAACTATTTTTAAGTTTACTTCGAAAACCTTCCCGAATTTTGAAGATTTTTCCGCGACTTACAATAACATTCAGATTATTAGAATTCAAATATATATTATCGAAGTTTAGTGTTTTCTACAATGAGTGTTCTTATTGACAGCGACTCTTTATAAAACTCTTGAAGGAAAATAATTTAGATTTCAGACTGTTCTGTTTGTCATCGTTTATTTAAGTAGGCTACTTATTAGAATTTTAAAAAAAACCTTTACTTTTGATGCAATATTCACGTTAATTAAGATAAGTATTAAAAAACATTGCTTTCAGTTTTCTACTGGTCTTCAAGTAGTTAGTTAAATTGATAGCAAAAATTTATGCAAAGACGCCCTAGAACAATAGGAAATATTGTAATTTTAAAGGATGTCCGAAGATGCTCAACAGACTATATTCATGCTAACTACGAGGACCGGTTAGTAAAATTGGTAGCAAAATTTATGCAAAGACGCCTTAGAACAATAAGAAATAGTGTAATTTTAAAGGATGTCCGGATATGCTCAACAGACTATATTCATGCTGACTGCGAAAACCTTCAAAAATGACGGAGATTTTACAAATTCTTACCACAATATGCAGGCAAATAAAATCTATAAATATAATTTAAAACATTTATCCGTTTTGACAAAAATACAATTTTTTGAAAAAAAAATCCAAGAATGTTTTATATGTCTTAACAGATTTGAGATAGCGTATTTTTCAAAATTGATAAAGTGACAATTTTTGTAACTGCATTAACTATATTTATGCTAACTACGAAAACCTTCATAAATGACGATGATTTTACATATTCTTACCACAATATGCAGGCAAATAAAATCTATAAATATAATTCAAAACATTTATCTGTTTTGTCAAAAATTCAATTTTTTGAAAAAAATTTGTCTTAACAGATTTGAGATGGCGTATTTTTCAACGGTGTCAAAGTGACAATTTTTTAACTGCAATATTCACAGAATAAGCTACAAATCTCTACCGGATTTACATTGAATTTTTCTCAATGTATGCTAGCTTATAACAAACAGCAAACACTGTATGAATATTTACGTAAAGGAACTCCAACAAAATTCAACGATTTCGATAATTTTTAGAATTAGATTATGCTAACCCAACTATGTTTAAGTTTATTTCGAAAACCTTCCCAAATTTTGAAAATTTTCCCGCGACTTACAGTAACATCCAGATAATTAGAATTCAAATATATATTATCGAAATTTAGTGTTTTCTTCAATGAGTGTTCTTATTGACAGCGACTCTTTATAAAAACTCTTTAAGGAAAATGAGTAAGATTTTAGACTGTTCTATTTGTCATCGTTGATTTAAGTAGGCTGCTTTTTAGAATGCAAAAGAGACCTTTACTTTTGAAGCAATATTCACGTTAATTAAGATAACTATTAAAAAACTTTGCTTTCAGTTTTCTACTGGTCTTCAAGTAGTTAGATAAATTGGTAGCAAAAAATTATGCAAAGAAGCCCTAGAACAATAAGAAATATTGTAATTTTAAAGGATGTCCGGATATTCTCAACAGACTATATTAATGATAATTACGAGAACCTTCAAAAATGTCGAAGATTTTACAAATTCTTAATACAAGATGCAGGCAAATAAAATCTATAAATATAATTTAAAACATTTATCTGTTTTGCCAAAAATACAATTTTTTGAAAAAAATTTGTCTTAACAGATTTGAGATGGCGTAATTTTCAAGAGTGTCAAAATGACATTTTTTTTAACTGCAATATTCACAGAATAAGCTACAAATCCCTACCGGATTTACATTGTATTTTTCTCAATGTCCGCCAGTTTATAACAAACAGCAAACAATGTAGGAATATTTACGTAAAGGAACTCCAATATAATTCAACAATTTCGATAATTTAAGAATTCAATTATGCTAACCCAACTATTTTAAAGTTTACTCCGAAAAACGTCCCGAATTTTGAAGATTTTTCCGCGACTTACAACAACATCCAGATAATTAGAATTCAAATATGTATTATCGAAGTTTAGTGTTTTCTACAATGAGTGTTCGAATTGACAGCGACTCTGAATCAATCTCTTGAAGAAAAATGAGTTAGATTTTAGACTGTTCTGTTTTTCTTAGTTGATTTAAGAACGCTATTTATTAGAATGTAAAAACGACCTTTAACTTTGATGCAATATTCACATTAATTAACATAAATGTTCAAACCATTTGCTTTCTTTTTTCTACTGGTCTTCAAGTAGTTAGTTAAATTGGTAGCAAAATTTATGCAAAGAAGCCCTAAAACAATGAGAAATATTGTAATTTTAAAGGATGTCCGGATATGCTCAACAGACTATATTCATGCTAACTACGAAAACCTTCATAAATGACAAAGATTTTAAATATTCTTACAACAATATGCAGGCAAATAAAATCTATAAATATAATTCAAAACATTTATCTGTTTTGTCAAAAATTCAATTTTTTGAAAAAAATTTGTCTTAACAGATTTGAGATGGCATATTTTTCAAGAGTGTCAAAGTGACAATTTGTTAACTGCAATATTCACAAAATAAGCTACAAATCTCTACCGGATTTACATTGAATTTTTCTCAATGCATGATAGTTTATAACAAACAGCAAACACTGTAGGAATATTTACGTAAAGGAACTCCAATAAAATTCAACAATTTCGATAATTTAAGAATTAGATTATGCTAACCCAACAACTTTTAAGTTTACTCCGAAAGACGTCCCGAATTTTGAAGATTTTCCCGCGACTTACTACAACATCTAGATCATTAGAATTCAAATATATATTATCGAAGTTTAGTGTTTTCTACAATGAGTGTTCTCATTGACAGCGAATCAGAATCAAACTCTTGAAGAAAAATGAGGTAGATTCTAGGCTGTTCTGTTTGTCATCGTTGATTTAAGTAGGCTACTTATTAGAATGTAAAAGCGGCCTTTACTTTTGATGCAATATTTACATTAATTAAGATATGTATTAAAACACTTTGCTTTCAGTTTTCCACTGGTCTTCAAGTAGTTAGTTAAATTGGTAGCAAAAAATTATGCAAAGACGCCCAAGAACAATAAGGAATATTGTAATTTTAAAGGATAGGATATGCTAATCAGACTATATTTATGCTAACTACGAAAACCTTCAAAAATGTTGAAGATTTTACAAATTCTTACTCCAATATGCAGGCAAATAAAATCTATAAATATAATTTAAAATATTTAACTGTTTTGCCAAAAATACAATTTTTTGAAAAAAATTTGTCTTAACAGATTTGAGATGGCGTAATTTTCAAGAGTGTCAAAATGACATTTTTTTAACTGCAATATTCACAGAATAAGCTACAAATCGCTACCGGATTTAAATTGTATTTTTCTCAATGTCCGCCAGTTTATAACAAACAGCATACAAGGTAGGAATATTTACGTAAAGGAACTCCAATATAATTCAACAATTTCGATAATTTAAGAATTTAATTATGCTAACCCAACTATTTTAAAGTTTACTCCGAAAGACGTCCCGAATTTTGAAGATTTTCCCGCGACTTACAACAACATCCAGATCATTAGAATTCAAATATATATTATCGAAGTTTAGTGTTTTCTACAATGAGTGTTCTCATTGACAGCGACTCAGAATCAAACTCTTGAAGAAAAAATGAGTTAGATTCTAGGCTGTTCTGTTTGTCATCGTTGATTTAAGTAGGCTACTTATTAGAATGTAAAAGAGACCTTTACTTTTGATGCAATATTCACATTAATTAAAATAAGTATTAAAACACTTTGCTTTCAGTTTTCTACTGGTCTTCAAGTAGTTAGTTAAATTGGTAGCAAAAATTTATGCAAAGACGCCCTAGAACAATAAGAAATATTGTAATTTTAAAGGATGTCCGGATATGCTCAACACACTATATTCATGCTAACTACGGGAACCTTCAAAAATGACGAAGATTTTACAAATTCTTACCATAATATGTAGGCAAATAAAATCTATAAATACAATTCAAAACATTTATCTGTTTTGCCAAAAATATATTTTTTTGAAAAAAATCTAAGAATGTTTTATTTGTCTTAACAGATTTGAAATAGCTTATTTTCAAGAGTGTTAAAGTGACATTTTTTTACTGCAATATTCACAGAATAAGCTACAACTTCCAACCGGATTTACATTGAATTTTTCTCAATGTCCGCCAGTTTATAACAATCAGCAAACACTGTAGGAATATTTACGTAAAGAAACTCCAACAAAATTCAACAATTTCGATAATTTAAGAATTAGATTATGCTAACCCAACTATTTTGAAGTTTACTCCAAAAACCTTCCCGAATTTTGAAGATTTTTCCGCGACTTACAACAACATCCAGATAATTAGAATTCAAATATATATTATCGAAGTTTAATGTTTTCTACAATGGGTGTTCTTATTGAAAGCGACTCTGAATCAAACTCTTGAAGGAAAATGAGTTAGATTTTAAACTGTTCTGTTTGTCATCGTTGATTTAAGTAGGCTACTTATTACAATGTAAAAGAGACCTTTCATTTCGATGCAATATTCACATTAAACAATATAAGTATTAAAACACTTTGCTTTCAGTTTTCTATTGGTCTTCAAGTAGTTAGTTAAATTGGTAGCAAAATTTAGGCAAAGACGCCCCAGAACAATAGGGAATATTGTAATTTTAAAGGATAGGATATGCTCATCAGACTATATTTATTCTAAATACGAGAACCTTCAGAAATGACGAAGATTTTACAAATTCTTACCACAATATGCAGGCAAATAAAATCTATAAATATAATTAAAAACATTTATCTGTTTTGCCAAAAATACAATTTTTTTTAAAAAAAATCCAAGAATGTTTTATTTGTTTTAACAGATTTGAGATAGCGTATTTTTCAAGAGTTTTAAAGTGACATTTTTTTAACTGCAATATTCACAGAATAAGCTACAACTTCCAACCGGATTTACATTGAATTTTTCTCATTGTCCGCCAGTTTATAACAATCAGCAAACACTGTGTGAATAATTACGTAAAGGAACTCCAACAAAATTCAACAATTTCGATAATTTAAGAATTAGATTATGCTAACCCAACTATTGCTTTTTCCGAAAACCTTCCCGAATTTTGAAGATTTTTCCGCGACTTACAACAACATCCAGATAATTAGAATTCAAATATATATTATCGAATTTTAGTGTTTTCTACAATGAGTGTTCTTATTGACAGCGACTCTGAATTAAATTCTTGATGGAAAATGAGTTAGATTTTAGACTGTTCTGTTTGTCATCGTTGATTTTAGTAGGCTACTTTTTAGAATGTAAAAGAGACCTTTAATTTAGATGCAATATTCACATTAATTAAGATAAGTATTAAAACACTTTGCTTTCAGTTTTCTACTGGTCTTCAAGTAGTTAGTTAAATATTTAGCAAAAATTAGGCAAAGACGCCCTAGAACAATAGGGAATATTGTAATTTTAAAAAGGATAGGATATGCTCATCAGACTATATTGATGCTAACTACGAAACCTTCAAAAAATGTTGAAGATTTTACAAATTCTTACCACAATATGCAGGCAAATAAAATTTATAAATATAATTCAAAACATTTATCTGTTTTGCCAAAAATACAATTTTTTGAAAAAAATCCAAGAATGTTTTATTTGTCTTAACAGATTTGAGATAGCGTATTCTTCAAAAGTGGTAAAGTAAAATTGTTGTAACTGCAAAATTCACGGAATAAGCAATATCTCCCAACCAGATTTACATTGAATTTTTCTCAATGACCGCCAGTTTATAACAATCAGCAAACACTGTAGGAATATTGACGTATATGAACTCTAACAAAATTTTAACAATTTCGATAATTTAAGACTTAGATTATGCTAACCCAACTCTTTTTAAGTTTACTCCGAAAACCTTCCCGAATTTTGAAGATTTTTCCGCGACTTACAACAACATCCAGATAATTAGAATTCAAATATATATTATCGAAGTTTAGTGTTTTCCACAATGAGTGTTCTTATTGACAGCGACTCTCAATCAAACTCTTGAAGGAAAATGAGTTAGATTTTAGACTGTTCTGTTTGTCATCGTTGATTTAAGTAGGCTACTTATTAGAATGTAAAAGAGACCTTTACTTTTGATGCAATATTCACATTAATTAAGATAAGTATTAAAACACTTTGCTTTCAGTTTTCTGCTGGTCTTCAAGTAGTTAGCTAAATTGGTAGCAAAATTTAAGCAAAGACGCCCTAGAACAATAGGGATTATTGTAATTTTAAAGGATAAGATATTCTCATCAGACTATATTTATGCTAACTACGAGAACCTTCAAAAATGACGAAGATTTTACAAATTCTTACCACAATATGCAGGCAAATAAAATCTATAAATATAATTCAAAACATTTATCTGTTTTGCCAAAAATATATTTTTTTAAAAAAAATCTAAGAATGTTTTATTTGTCTTAACAGATTTGAAATAGCTTATTTTTCAAGATTGTTAAAGTGACATTTTTTTTACTGCAATATTCACAGAATAAGCTACAAATCGCTACCGGATTTAAATTGTATTTTTCTCAATGTCCGCCAGTTTATAACAAACAGCATACAAGGTAGGAATATTTACGTAAAGGAACTCCAATATAATTCAACAATTTCGATAATTTAAGAATTTAATTATGCTAACCCAACTATTTTAAAGTTTACTCCGAAAGACGTCCCGAATTTTGAAGATTTTCCCGCGACTTACAACAACATCCAGATCATTAGAATTCAAATATATATTATCGAAGTTTAGTGTTTTCTACAATGAGTGTTCTCATTGACAGCGACTCAGAATCAAACTCTTGAAGAAAAATGAGTTAGATTCTAGGCTGTTCTGTTTGTCATCGTTGATTTAAGTAGGCTACTTATTAGAATGTAAAAGAGACCTTTACTTTTGATGCAATATTCACATTAATTAAAATAAGTATTAAAACACTTTGCTTTCAGTTTTCTACTGGTCTTCAAGTAGTTAGTTAAATTGGTAGCAAAAATTTATGCAAAGACGCCCTAGAACAATAAGAAATATTGTAATTTTAAAGGATGTCCGGATATGCTCAACACACTATATTCATGCTAACTACGGGAACCTTCAAAAATGACGAAGATTTTACAAATTCTTACCATAATATGTAGGCAAATAAAATCTATAAATACAATTCAAAACATTTATCTGTTTTGCCAAAAATATATTTTTTTGAAAAAAATCTAAGAATGTTTTATTTGTCTTAACAGATTTGAAATAGCTTATTTTCAAGAGTGTTAAAGTGACATTTTTTTACTGCAATATTCACAGAATAAGCTACAACTTCCAACCGGATTTACATTGAATTTTTCTCAATGTCCGCCAGTTTATAACAATCAGCAAACACTGTAGGAATATTTACGTAAAGAAACTCCAACAAAATTTCAACAATTTCGATAATTTAAGAAATTAGATTATGCTAACCCAACTATTTTGAAGTTTACTCCAAAAAACCTTCCCGAATTTTGAAGATTTTTCCGCGACTTACAACAACATCCAGATAATTAGAATTCAAATATATATTATCGAAGTTTAATGTTTTCTACAATGGGTGTTCTTATTGAAAGCGACTCTGAATCAAACTCTTGAAGGAAAATGAGTTAGATTTTAAACTGTTCTGTTTGTCATCGTTGATTTAAGTAGGCTACTTATTACAATGTAAAAGAGACCTTTCATTTCGATGCAATATTCACATTAAACAATATAAGTATTAAAACACTTTGCTTTCAGTTTTCTATTGGTCTTCAAGTAGTTAGTTAAATTGGTAGCAAAATTTAGGCAAAGACGCCCCAGAACAATAGGGAATATTGTAATTTTAAAGGATAGGATATGCTCATCAGACTATATTTATTCTAAATACGAGAACCTTCAGAAATGACGAAGATTTTACAAATTCTTTACCACAATATGCAGGCAAATAAAATCTATAAATATAATTAAAAACATTTATCTGTTTTGCCAAAAATACAATTTTTTTAAAAAAAAATCCAAGAATGTTTTATTTGTTTTAACAGATTTGAGATAGCGTATTTTTCAAGAGTTTTAAAGTGACATTTTTTTTAACTGCAATATTCACAGAATAAGCTACAACTTCCAACCGGATTTACATTGAATTTTTTCTCATTGTCCGCCAGTTTATAACAATCAGCAAACACTGTGTGAATAATTACGTAAAGGAACTCCAACAAAATTCAACAATTTCGATAATTTAAGAATTAGATTATGCTAACCCAAATATTGCTTTTTCCGAAAACCTTCCCGAATTTTGAAGATTTTTCCGCGACTTACAACAACATCCAGATAATTAGAATTCAAATATATATTATCGAATTTTAGTGTTTTCTACAATGAGTGTTCTTATTGACAGCGACTCTGAATTAAATTCTTGATGGAAAATGAGTTAGATTTTAGACTGTTCTGTTTGTCATCGTTGATTTTAGTAGGCTACTTTTTAGAATGTAAAAGAGACCTTTAATTTAGATGCAATATTCACATTAATTAAGATACGTATTAAAACACTTTGCTTTCAGTTTTCTACTGGTCTTCAAGTAGTTAGTTAAATATTTAGCAAAAATTTAGGCAAAGACGCCCTAGAAACAATAGGGAATATTGTAATTTTAAAGGATAGGATATGCTCATCAGACTATATTGATGCTAACTACGAAACCTTCAAAAATGTTGAAGATTTTACAAATTCTTACCACAATATGCAGGCAAATAAAATTTATAAATATAATTCAAAACATTTATCTGTTTTGCCAAAAATACAATTTTTTGAAAAAAATCCAAGAATGTTTTATTTGTCTTAACAGATTTGAGATAGCGTATTCTTCAAAAGTGGTAAAGTAAAATTGTTGTAACTGCAAAATTCACGGAATAAGCAATATCTCCCAACCAGATTTACATTGAATTTTTCTCAATGACCGCCAGTTTATAACAATCAGCAAACACTGTAGGAATATTGACGTATATGAACTCTAACAAAATTTTAACAATTTCGATAATTTAAGACTTAGATTATGCTAACCCAACTCTTTTTAAGTTTACTCCGAAAAACCTTCCCGAATTTTGAAGATTTTTCCGCGACTTACAACAACATCCAGATAATTAGAATTCAAATATATATTATCGAAGTTTAGTGTTTTCCACAATGAGTGTTCTTATTGACAGCGACTCTCAATCAAACTCTTGAAGGAAAATGAGTTAGATTTTAGACTGTTCTGTTTGTCTTAGTTGATTTAAGAAAGCTACTTATTAGAATGTAAAAGAGACCTTTACTTTTGATGCAATATTCACATTAATTAAGATAAGTATTAAAACACTTTGCTTTCAGTTTTCTGCTGGTCTTCAAGTAGTTAGCTAAATTGGTAGCAAAATTTAAGCAAAGACGCCCTAGAACAATAGGGATTATTGTAATTTTAAAGGATAAGATATTCTCATCAGACTATATTTATGCTAACTACGAGAACCTTCAAAAATGACGAAGATTTTACAAATTCTTACCACAATATGCAGGCAAATAAAATCTATAAATATAAATTCAAAACATTTATCTGTTTTGCCAAAAATATATTTTTTTAAAAAAAATCTAAGAATGTTTTATTTGTCTTAACAGATTTGAAATAGCTTATTTTTCAAGAGTGTTAAAGTGACATTTTTTTTTACTGCAATATTCACAGAATAAGCTACAACTTCCAACCGGATTTACATTGAATTTTTCTCAATGTCCGCCAGTTTATAACAATCAGCAAACACTGTAGGAATATTTACGTAAAGAAACTCCAACAAAATTCAACAATTTCGATTATTTAAGAATTAGATTATGCTAACCCAACTATTTTGAAGTTTACTCCGAAAACCTTCCCGAATTTTGAAGATTTTTCCGCGACTTACAACAACATCCAGATAATTAGAATTCAAATATATATTATCGAAGTTTAATGTTTTCTACAATGGGTGTTCTTATTGAAAGCGACTCTGAATCAAACTCTTGAAGGAAAATCAGTTAGATTTTAAACTGTTCTGTTTGTCATCGTTGATTTAAGTAGGCTACTTATTACAATGTAAAAGAGACCTTTCCTTTCGTTGCAATATTCACATTAATCAATATAAGTATTAAAACACTTTGCTTTCAGTTTTCTATTGGTCTTCAAGTAGTTAGTTAAATTGGTAGCAAAATTTAGGCAAAGACGCCCCAGAACAATAGGGAATATTGTAATTTTAAAGGATAGGATATGCTCATCAGACTATATTTATTCTAAATACGAGAACCTTCAGAAATGACGAAGATTTTACAAATTCTTACCACAAATATGCAGGCAAATAAAATCTATAAATATAATTAAAAAACATTTATCTGTTTTGCCAAAAATACAATTTTTTTTAAAAAAAATCCAAGAATGTTTTATTTGTTTTAACAGATTTGAGATAGCTTATTTTTCAAGAGTGTTAAAGTGACATTTTTTTTACTGCAATATTCACAGAATAAGCTACAACTTCCAACCGGATTTACATTGAATTTTCCTCAATGTCCGCCAGTTTATAACAATCAGCAAACACTGTAGGAATATTTACGTAAAGGAACTCCAACAAAATTCAACAATTTCGATAATTTAAGAATTAAATTATGCTAACCCAACTATTTTCAAGTATACTCCAAAAACCTTCCCGAATTTTGAAGATTTTTCCGCGACTTACAACAACATCCAGATAATTAGAATTCAAATATATATTATCGAAGTTTAGTGTTTTCTACAATGGGTGTTCTTATTGACAGCGACTCTGAATCAAACTCTTGAAGGAAAATGAGTTAGATTTTAAACTGTTCTGTTTGTCATCGTTGATTTAAGTAGGCTACTTATTACAATGTAAAAGAGACCTTTCATTTCGATGCAATATTCACATTAATCAATATAAGTATTAAAACACTTTGCTTTCAGTTTTCTATTGGTCTTCAAGTAGTTAGTTAAATTGGTAGCAAAATTTAGGCAAAGACGCCCTAGAACAATTGGGAATATTGTAATTTTATAGGATAGGATATGCTCATCAGACTATATTTATGCTAACTACGAGAACCTTCAAAAATGACGAAGATTTTACAAATTCTTACCACAAACATGCAGGCAAATAAAATCTATAAATATAATTCAAAACATTTATCTCTTTTGCCAAAAATACAATTTTTAAAAAAAAATCCAAGAATGTTTTATTTGCTTTAACAGATTTGAGATAGCGTATTTTTCAAGAGTGTTAAAGTGACATTTTTTTTAACTGCAATATTCACAGAATAAGCTACAACTTCCAACCGGATTTACATTGAATTTTTCTCATTGTCTGCCAGTTTATAACAATCAGCAAACACTGTGTGAATAATTACGTAAAGGAACTCCAACAAAATTCAACAATTTCGATTATTTAAGAATTAGATTATGCTAACCCAACTATTTTTAAGTTTACTCCGAATACCTTCCCGAATTTTGAAGATTTTTCCGCGACTTACAACAACATCCAGATAATTAGAATTCAAATATATATTATCGAAGTTTAGTGTTTTCTACAATGGGTGTTCTTATTGACAGCGTCTCGGAATCAAACTCTTGAAGGAAAATGAGTTAGATTTTAAACTGTTCCGTTTGTCATCGTTGATTTAAGTAGGCTACTTATTAGAATGTAAAAGAGACCTTTACTTTTGATGCAAAATTCACATAAATCAATATAAGTATTAAAACATTTTGCTTTCAGTTTTCTACTGGTCTTCAAGTAGTTAGTTAAATTGGTAGCAAAATTTAAGCAAAGACGCCCTAGAACAATAGGGATTATTGTAATTTTAAAGGATAAGATATTCTCATCAGACTATATTTATGCTAACTACGAGAACCTTCAAAAATGACGAAGATTTTACAAATTCTTACCACAATATGCAGGCAAATAAAATCTATAAATATAATTCAAAACATTTATCTGTTTTGCCAAAAATATATTTTTTTGAAAAAAAATCTAAGAATGTTTTATTTGTCTTAACAGATTTGAAATAGCTTATTTTCAAGAGTGTTAAAGTGACATTTTTTTTACTGCAATATTCACAGAATAAGCTACAACTTCCAACCGAATTTACATTGAATTTTTCTCAATGTCCGCCAGTTTATAACAATCAGCAAACACTGTAGGAATATTTACGTAAAGAAACTCCAACAAAATTCAACAATTTCGATAATTTAAGAATTAGATTATGCTAACCCAACTATTTTGAAGTTTACTCCGAAAACCTTCCCGAATTTTGAAGATTTTTCCGCGACTTACAACAACATCCAGATAATTAGAATTCAAATATATATTATCGAAGTTTAATGTTTTCTACAATGGGTGTTCTTATTGAAAGCGACTCTGAATCAAACTCTTGAAGGAAAATGAGTTAGATTTTAAACTGTTCTGTTTGTCATCGTTGATTTAAGTAGGCTACTTATTACAATGTAAAAGAGACCTTTCATTTCGATGCAATATTCACATTAATCAATATAAGTATTAAAACACTTTGCTTTCAGTTTTCTATTGGTCTTCAAGTAGTTAGTTAAATTGGTAGCAAAATTTAGGCAAAGATGTCCCAGAACAATAGGGAATATTGTAATTTTAAAGGATAGGATATGCTCATCAGACTATATTTATTCTAAATACGAGAACCTTCAGAAATGACGAAGATTTTACAAATTCTTACCACAATATGCAGGCAAATAAAATCTATAAATATAATTAAAAACATTTATCTGTTTTACCAAAAATACAATTTTTTTTAAAAAAAATCCAAGAATGTTTTATTTGTTTTAACAGATTTGAGATAGCGTATTTTTCAAGAGTTTTAAAGTGACATTTTTTTAACTGCAATATTCACAGAATAAGCTACAACTTCCAACCGGATTTACATTGAATTTTTCTCATTGTCCGCCAGTTTATAACAATCAGCAAACACTGTGTGAATAATTACGTAAAGGAACTCCAACAAAATTCAACAATTTCGATAATTTAAGAATTAGATTATGCTAACCCAACTATTGCTTTTTCCGAAAAACCCTCCCGAATTTTATAATTTTGAAGATTTTTTCCGCGACTTACAACAACATCCAGATAATTAGAATTCAAATATATATTATCGAATTTTAGTGTTTTCTACAATGAGTGTTCTTATTGACAGCGACTCTGAATTAAATTCTTGATGGAAAATGAGTTAGATTTTAGACTGTTCTGTTTGTCATCGTTGATTTTAGTAGGCTACTTTTTTTAGAATGTAAAAGAGACCTTTAATTTAGATGCAATATTCACATTAATTAAGATAAGTATTAAAACACTTTGCTTTCAGTTTTCTACTGGTCTTCAAGTAGTTAGTTAAATATTTAGCAAAAATTAGGCAAAGACGCCCTAGAACAATAGGGAATATTGTAATTTTAAAGGATAGGATATTTATCTGAATTTTTTCCGCGACTTACAACAACATCCAGATAATTAGAATTCAAATATTTATTATCGAAGTTTAGTGTTTTCTAGAATGAGTGTTCTTTATTGACAGCGACTGTGAATCAAACTCTTGAAGGAAAATGAGTTAGATTTTAGACTGTTCTGTTTGTCATCGTTGATTTAAGTAGGATACCTATTAGAATGTAAAAGAGACCTTTACTTTTGATGCAATATTCACATTAATTAAGATAAGTTTTCTAGAATGAGTGTTCTTATTGAAAGAGACTCTGAATAAAACTCTTGAAGGAAAATGAGTTAGATTTTAGACTCTTCTGTTTGTCATCGTTGATTTAAGTAGGCTACCTATTAGAATGTAAAAGACACCTTTACTTTTGATGCAATATTCACATTAATTAAGATAAGTATTAAAACACTTTGCTTTAGGTTTTCTACTGGTCTTCAAGTAGTTAGCTAAATTGTTAGGAAAATTTAGGCAAAGACGCCCTAGAACAATTGGGAATATTGTAATTTTATAGGATAGGATATGCTCATCAGACTATATTTATGCTAACTACGAGAACCTTCAAAAATGACGAAGATTTTACAAATTCTTACCACAATATGCAGGCAAATAAAATCTATAAATGTAATTCAAAACATTTATCTCTTTTGCCAAAAACACAATTTTTTGAAAAAAAAAATCCAAGAATGTTTTATTTACTTTAACAGATTTGAGATAGCGTATTTTTCAAGAGTGTTAAAGTGACATATTTTTAGCTGCAATATTCACAGAATAAGCTACAACTTCCAACCGGATTTACATTGAATTTTTCTCATTGTCTGCCAATTTATACCAATCAGCAAAACTTGTGTGAATAATTACGTAAAGGAACTCCAACAAAATTCAACAATTTCGATAATTTAAGAATTAGATTATGCTAACCCAACTATTTTTAAGTTTACTCCGAAAACCTTCCCGAATTTTGAAGATTTTTCCGCGACTTACAACAACATCCAGATAATTAGAATTCAAATATATATTATCGAAGTTTAGTGTTTTCTACAATGGGTGTTCTTATTGACAGCGACTCTGAATCAAACTCTTGAAGGAAAATGAGTTTACATTTTAAACTGTTCTGTTTGTCATCGTTAATTTAAGTAGGCTACTTATTAGAATGTAAAAGAGACCTTTACTTTTGATGCAAAAATTCACATAAATCAATATAAGTATTAAAAACATTTTGCTTTCAGTTTTCTACTGGTCTTCAAGTAGTTAGTTAAATTGGTAGCAAAATTTAAGCAAAGACGCCCTAGAACAATAGGGATTATTGTAATTTTAAAGGATAAGATATTTCTCATCAGACTATATTTATGCTAAACTACGAGAACCTTCAAAAATGACGAAGATTTTACAAATTCTTACCACAATATGCAGGCAAATAAAATCTATAAATATAATTCAAAACATTTATCTGTTTTGCCAAAAATATATTTTTTTGAAAAAAAAATCTAAGAATGTTATATTTTGTCTTAACAGATTTGAAATAGCTTATTTTCAAGAGTGTTTAAAGTGACATTTTTTTTACTGCAATATTCACAGAATAAGCTACAACTTCCAACCGAATTTACATTGAATTTTTCTCAATGTCCGCCAGTTTATAAACAATCAGCAAACACTGTAGGAATATTTACGTAAAGAAACTCCAACAAAATTCAACAATTTCGATAATTTAAGAATTAGATTATGCTAACCCAACTATTTTGAAGTTTACTCCGAAAACCTTCCCGAATTTTGAAGATTTTTCCGCGACTTACAACAACATCCAGATAATTAGAATTCAAATATATATTATCGAAGTTTAATGTTTTCTACAATGGGTGTTCTTATTGAAAGCGACTCTGAATCAAACTCTTGAAGGAAAATGAGTTAGATTTTAAACTGTTCTGTTTGTCATCGTTGATTTAAGTAGGCTACTTATTACAATGTAAAAGAGACCTTTCATTTCGATGCAATATTCACATTAATCAATATAAGTATTAAAACACTTTGCTTTCAGTTTTTCTATTGGTCTTCAAGTAGTTAGTTAAATTGGTAGCAAAATTTAGGCAAAGATGTCCCAGAACAATAGGGAATATTGTAATTTTAAAGGATAGGATATGCTCATCAGACTATATTTATTCTAAATACGAGAACCTTCAGAAATGACGAAGATTTTACAAATTCTTACCACAATATGCAGGCAAATAAAATCTATAAATATAATTAAAAACATATTTATCTGTTTTTACCAAAAATACAATTTTTTTTAAAAAAAAATCCAAGAATGTTTTATTTGTTTTAACAGATTTGAGATAGCGTATTTTTCAAGAGTTTTAAAGTGACATTTTTTTTACTGCAATATTCACAGAATAAGCTACAACTTCCAACCGGATTTACATTGAATTTTTCTCATTGTCCGCCAGTTTATAACAATCAGCAAACACTGTGTGAATAATTACGTAAAGGAACTCCAACAAAAATTCAACAATTTCGATAATTTAAGAATTAGATTTATGCTAACCCAACTATTGCTTTTTCCGAAAACCCTCCCGAATTTTGAAGATTTTTCCGCGACTTACAACAACATCCAGATAATTAGAATTCAAATATATATTATCGAATTTTAGTGTTTTCTACAATGAGTGTTCTTATTGACAGCGACTCTGAATTAAATTCTTGATGGAAAATGAGTTAGATTTTAGACTGTTCTGTTTGTCATCGTTGATTTTAGTAGGCTACTTTTTAGAATGTAAAAGAGACCTTTAATTTAGATGCAATATTCACATTAATTAAGATAAGTATTAAAACACTTTGCTTTCAGTTTTCTACTGGTCTTCAAGTAGTTAGTTAAATATTTAGCAAAAATTAGGCAAAGACGCCCTAGAACAATAGGGAATATTGTAATTTTAAAGGATAGGATATTTATCTGATTTTTCCGCGACTTACAACAACATCCAGATAATTAGAATTCAAATATTTATTATCGAAGTTTAGTGTTTTCTAGAATGAGTGTTCTTATTGACAGCGACTGTGAATCAAACTCTTGAAGGAAAATGAGTTAGATTTTAGACTGTTCTGTTTGTCATCGTTGATTTAAGTAGGATACCTATTAGAATGTAAAAGAGACCTTTACTTTTGATGCAATATTCACATTAATTAAGATAAGTTTTCTAGAATGAGTGTTCTTATTGAAAGAGACTCTGAATAAAACTCTTGAAGGAAAATGAGTTAGATTTTAGACTCTTCTGTTTGTCATCGTTGATTTAAGTAGGCTACCTATTAGAATGTAAAAGACACCTTTACTTTTGATGCAATATTCACATTAATTAAGATAAGTATTAAAACACTTTGCTTTAGGTTTTCTACTGGTCTTCAAGTAGTTAGCTAAATTGTTAGGAAAATTTTAGGCAAAGACGCCCTAGAACAATTGGGAATATTGTAAATTTTATAGGATAGGATATGCTCATCAGACTATATTTATGCTAACTACGAGAACCTTCAAAAATGACGAAGATTTTACAAATTCTTACCACAATATGCAGGCAAATAAAAATCTATAAATATAATTCAAAACATTTATCTCTCTTTTGCCAAAAACAACAATTTTTTGAAAAAAAAAAATCCAAGAATGTTTTATTTACTTTAACAGATTTGAGATAGCGTATTTTTTCAAGAGTGTTAAAGTGACATATTTTTAGCTGCAATATTCACAGAATAAGCTACAACTTCCAACCGGATTTACATTGAATTTTTCTCATTGTCTGCCAATTTTATACCAATCAGCAAAACTTGTGTGAATAATTACGTAAAGGAACTCCAACAAAATTCAACAATTTCGATAATTTAAGAATTAGATTATGCTAACCCAACTATTTTTAAGTTTACTCCGAAAACCTTCCCGAATTTTGAAGATTTTTCCGCGACTTACAACAACATCCAGATAATTAGAATTCAAATATATATTATCGAAGTTTAGTGTTTTTCTACAATGGGTGTTCTTATTGACAGCGACTCTGAATCAAACTCTTGAAGGAAAATGAGTTACATTTTAAACTGTTCTGTTTGTCATCGTTAATTTAAGTAGGCTACTTATTAGAATGTAAAAGAGACCTTTACTTTTGATGCAAAAATTCACATTAATCAATATAAGTATTAAAAAACACTTTGCTTTCAGTTTTCTACTGGTCTTCAAGTAGTTAGTTAAATTGGTAGCAAAATTTAGGCAAAGACGCCCTAGAACAATAGGGAATATTGTAATTTTAAAGGATAGGATATGCTCATCAGACTATATTTATGCTAACTACGAGAACCTTCAAAAATGACGAAGATTTTACAAATTCTTACCACAACATGCAGGCAAATAAAATCTATAAATATAATTCAAAACATTTATCTCTTTTGCCAAAAATACAATTTTTAAAAAAAAATCCAAGAATGTTTTATTTGCTTTAACAGATTTGAGATAGCGTATTTTTCAAGAGTGTTAAAGTGACATTTTTTTTAACTGCAATATTCACAGAATAAGCTACAACTTCCAACCGGATTTACATTGAATTTTTCTCATTGTCTGCCAGTTTATAACAATCAGCAAACACTGTGTGAATAATTACGTAAAGGAACTCCAACAAAATTCAACAATTTCGATTATTTAAGAATTAGATTATGCTAACCCAACTATTTTTAAGTTTACTCCGAATACCTTCCCGAATTTTGAAGATTTTTCCGCGACTTACAACAACATCCAGATAATTAGAATTCAAATATATATTATCGAAGTTTAGTGTTTTCTACAATGGGTGTTCTTATTGACAGCGTCTCGGAATCAAACTCTTGAAGGAAAATGAGTTAGATTTTAAACTGTTCCGTTTGTCATCGTTGATTTAAGTAGGCTACTTATTAGAATGTAAAAGAGACCTTTACTTTTGATGCAAAATTCACATAAATCAATATAAATATTAAAACACTTTGCTTTCAGTTTTCTACTGGTCTTCAAGTAGTTAGTTAAATTGGTAGCAAAATTTAAGCAAAGACGCCCTAGAACAATAGGGATTATTGTAATTTTAAAGGATAAGATATTCTCATCAGACTATATTTATGCTAACTACGAGAACCTTCAAAAATGACGAAGATTTTACAAATTCTTACCACAATATGCAGGCAAATAAAATCTATAAATATAATTCAAAACATTTATCTGTTTTGCCAAAAATATATTTTTTTGAAAAAAAATCTAAGAATGTTTTATTTGTCTTAACAGATTTGAAATAGCTTATTTTCAAGAGTGTCAAAGTGACATTTTTTTTACTGCAATATTCACAGAATAAGCTACAACTTCCAACCGGATTTACATTGAATTTTTCTCAATGTCCGCCAGTTTATAACAATCAGCAAACACTGTAGGAATATTTACGTAAAGAAACTCCAACAAAATTCAACAATTTCGATAATTTAAGAATTAGATTATGCTAACCCAACTATTTTGAAGTTTACTCCGAAAACCTTCCCGAATTTTGAAGATTTTTCCGCGACTTACAACAACATCCAGATAATTAGAATTCAAATATATATTATCGAAGTTTAATGTTTTCTACAATGGGTGTTCTTATTGAAAGCGACTCTGAATCAAACTCTTGAAGGAAAATGAGTTAGATTTTAAACTGTTCTGTTTGTCATCGTTGATTTAAGTAGGCTACTTATTACAATGTAAAAGAGACCTTTCATTTCGATGCAATATTCACATTAATCAATATAAGTATTAAAACACTTTGCTTTCAGTTTTTCTATTGGTCTTCAAGTAGTTAGTTAAATTGGTAGCAAAATTTTAGGCAAAGATGTCCCAGAACAATAGGGAATATTGTAATTTTAAAGGATAGGATATGCTCATCAGACTATATTTATTCTAAATACGAGAACCTTCAGAAATGACGAAGATTTTACAAATTCTTACCACAATATGCAGGCAAATAAAATCTATAAATATAATTAAAAACATTTATCTGTTTTGCCAAAAATACAATTTTTTTTAAAAAAAATCCAAGAATGTTTTATTTGTTTTAACAGATTTGAGATAGCGTATTTTTCAAGAGTTTTAAAGTGACATTTTTTTAACTGCAATATTCACAGAATAAGCTACAACTTCCAACCGGATTTACATTGAATTTTTCTCATTGTCCGCCAGTTTATAACAATCAGCAAACACTGTGTGAATAAATACGTAAAGGAACTCCAACAAAATTCAACAATTTCGATAATTTAAGAATTAGATTATGCTAACCCAACTATTGCTTTTTCCGAAAACCCTCCCGAATTTTGAAGATTTTTCCGCGACTTACAACAACATCCAGATAATTAGAATTCAAATATATATTATCGAATTTTAGTGTTTTCTACAATGAGTGTTCTTATTGACAGCGACTCTGAATTAAATTCTTGATGGAAAATGAGTTAGATTTTAGACTGTTCTGTTTGTCATCGTTGATTTTAGTAGGCTACTTTTTAGAATGTAAAAGAGACCTTTAATTTAGATGCAATATTCACATTAATTAAGATAAGTATTAAAACACTTTGCTTTCAGTTTTCTACTGGTCTTCAAGTAGTTAGTTAAATATTTAGCAAAAATTAGGCAAAGACGCCCTAGAACAATAGGGAATATTGTAATTTTAAAGGATAGGATATTTATCTGATTTTTCCGCGACTTACAACAACATCCAGATAATTAGAATTCAAATATTTATTATCGAAGTTTAGTGTTTTCTAGAATGAGTGTTCTTATTGACAGCGACTCTGAATCAAACTCTTGAAGGAAAATGAGTTAGATTTTAGACTGTTCTGTTTGTCATCGTTGATTTAAGTAGGATACCTATTAGAATGTAAAAGAGACCTTTACTTTTGATGCAATATTCACATTAATTAAGATAAGTTTTCTAGAATGAGTGTTCTTATTGAAAGAGACTCTGAATAAAACTCTTGAAGGAAAATGAGTTAGATTTTAGACTCTTCTGTTTGTCATCGTTGATTTAAGTAGGCTACCTATTAGAATGTAAAAGACACCTTTACTTTTGATGCAATATTCACATTAATTAAGATAAGTATTAAAACACTTTGCTTTAGGTTTTCTACTGGTCTTCAAGTAGTTAGCTAAATTGGTAGGAAAATTTAGGCAAAGACGCCCTAGAACAATTGGGAATATTGTAATTTTAAAGGATAGGATATGCTCATCAGACTATATTTATGCTAACTACGAAAATCTTCAAAAATGTTGAAGATTTTACAAATTCTTACCACAATATTCAGGCAAATAAAATCTATAAATATAATTCAAAACATTTATCTGTTTTGCCAAAAATACAATTTTTTGAAAAAAATCCAAGAATGTTGTATTTGTCTTAACAGATTTGAGATAGCGTTTTTTTTAAAAGTGTTAAAGTGACAATTGTTGTAACTGCATTATTCTCAGAATAAGCAATATCTCCCCAAACCAGATTTACATTGAATTTTTCTCAATGTCCGCCAGTTTATAAAAATCAGCAAACACTGTAGGAATATTGACGTATAGGAACTCTAACAAAATTCAACAATTTCGATAATTTAAGACTTAGATTATGCTAACCCAACTCTTTTTAATTTTCCTCATAAAACCTTCCCGAATTTTGAAGATTTTTCCGCGACTTACTACAACATCCAGATAGTTAGAATTCAAATATATATTATCGAAGTTTAGTGTTTTCTACAATGAGTGTTCTTATTGACAGCGACTCTGAATCAAACTCTTGAAGGAAAATGAGTTAGATTTTAGACTGTTCTGGTGGTCTTAGTTGATTTAAGAAAGCTATTTATTAGAATGTAAAAGCGACCTTTTCCTTTGATGCAATATTCACATTAATTAAGATAAATATTAAAACCCTTTGGTTTCTGTTTTCTACTGGTCTTCAAGTAGTTAGTTAAATTGGTAGCAAAATTTATGCAAAGACGCCCTCGAACAATAGGAAATATTGTGATTTTAAAGGATGTCCGGATATGCTCAACAGACTATATTCATGCTAACTACGAGAATCTTCAAAAATGACGAAGATTTTACAAATTCTTTCCACAATATGCAGGCAAATAAAATTTATAAATACAATTCAAAACATTTATCTGTTTTGCCAAAATTATAATTTTTTGAAAAAAAATTCAAGAATGTTTTATTTGACTTAACAGATTTGAGATAGCGTATTTTTCAAGAGTGTTAAAGTGACATATATTTTTACTGCAATATTCACAGAATAAGCTACAACTTCCAACCGGATTTACATTGAATTTTTCTAAATGTCCGCCAGTTTATAACAATCAGCAAACACTGTAGGAATATTTACGTAAAGGAACTCCAACAAAATTCAATAATTTCGATAATTTAAGAATTAGATTATGCTAACCCAACTATTTTTAAGTTTACTCCGAAAACCTTCCCGAATTTTGAAGATTTTTCCGCGACTTACAACAACATCCAGATAATTAGAATTCAAATATTTATTATCGAAGTTTAGTGTTTTCTAGAATGAGTGTTCTTATTGACAGCGACTCTGAATCAAACTCTTGAAGGAAAATGAGTTAGATTTTAGACTGTTCTGTTTGTCATCGTTGATTTAAGTAGGCTACCTATTAGAATGTAAAAGAGACCTTTACTTTTGATGCAATATTCATATTAATTAAGATAAGTATTAAAACACTTTGCTTAAGGTTTTCTACTGGTCTTCAAGTAGTTAGCTAAATTGGTAGGAAAATTTAGGCAAAGACGCCCTAGAACAATTGGGAATATTGTAATTTTAAAGGATAGGATATGCTCATCAGACTATATTTATGCTAACTACGAAAATCTTCAAAAATGTTGAAGATTTTACAAATTCTTACCACAATATTCAGGCAAAAAAAATCTATATATATAATTCAAAACATTTATCTGTTTTGCCAAAAATACAATTTTTTGAAAAAAATCCAAGAATGTTGTATTTGTCTTAACAGATTTGAGATAGCGTTTTTTTTCAAAAAAATTGTTAAAGTGACAATTGTTGTAACTGCAATATTCTCAGAATAAGCAATATCTCCCAACCAGATTTACATTGAATTTTTCTCAATATCCGCCAGTTTATAAAAATCAGCAAACACTGTAGGAATATTGACGTATAGGAACTCTAACAAAATTCAACAATTTCGATAATTTAAGACTTAGATTATGCTAACCCAACTCTTTTCAATTTTCCTCATAAAACCTTCCCGAATTTTGAAGATTTTTCCGAGACTTACTACAACATCCAGATAGTCAGAATTCAAATATATATTATCGAAGTTTAGTGTTTTCTACAATGAGTGTTCTTATTGACAGCGACTCTGAAACAAACTCTTGAAGGAAAATGAGTTAGATTTTAGACTGTTCTGGTGGTCTTAGTTGATTTAAGAAAGCTACTTATTAGAATGTAAAAGCGACCTTTACCTTTGATGCAATATTCACATTAATTAAGATAAATATTAAAACCCTTTGGTTTCTGTTTTCTACTGGTCTTCAAGTAGTTGGTTAAATTGGTAGCAAAATTTATGCAAAGACGCCCTCGAACAATAGGAAATATTGCGATTTTAAAGGATGTCCGGATATGCTCAACAGACTATATTCATGCTAACTACGAGAATCTTCAAAAATGACGAAGATTTTACAAATTCTTTCCACAATATGCAGGCAAATAAAATTTATAAATACAATTCAAAACATTTATCTGTTTTGCCAAAATTATAATTTTTTGAAAAAAATTCAAGAATGTTTTATTTGACTTAACAGATTAGAGATAGCGTATTTTTCAAGAGTGTTAAAGTGACATATATTTTTACTGCAATATTCACAGAATAAGCTACAACTTCCAACCGGATTTACATTGAAATTTTTCTCAATGTCCGCCAGTTTATAACAATCAGCAAACACTGTAGGAATATTTACGTGAAGGAACTCCAACAAAATTCAATAATTTCGATAATTTAAGAATTAGATTATGCTAACCCAACTATTTTTAAGTTTACTCCGAAAACCTTCCCGAATTTTGAAGATTTTTCCGCGACTTACAACAACATCCAGATAAATAGAATTCAAATATTTATTATCGAAATTTCGTGTTTTCTACAATGAGTGTTCTTATTGACAGCGACTCTGAATTAAACTCTTGAAGGAAAATGAGTTGGATTTTAGACTGTTCTGTTTGTCATCGATGATTTAAGTAGGCTACCTATTAGAATGTAAAAGAGACCTTTACTTTTGATGCAATATTCACATTAATTAAGATAAGTATTAAAACACTTTGCTTTCAGTTTTCTACTGGTCTTCAAGTAGTTAGTTGAATATGAAGCAAAATTTGGGCAAAGACGCCCTAGAAAAATTGGGAATATTGTAATTTTAAAGGATAGGATATGCTCATCAGACTATATTTATGCTAACTACGAAAACCTTCAAAAATGTTGAAGATTTTACAATTTCTTACCACAATATGCAGGCAAATAAAATCTATAAATATAATTCAAAACATTTATCTGTTTTGCCAAAAATACAATTTTTTGAAAAAAATCCAAGAATGTTTTATTTGTCTTAACAGATTTGAGATAGCGTATTTTTCAAAAGTGTTAAAGTGACAATTGTTGTAACTGCAATATTCACGGAATAAGCAATATCTCCCAACGAGATTTACATAGAATTTTTTTCAATTTCCGCCAGTTTATAAAAATCAGCAAACACTGTAGGAATATTGACGTATAGGAACTCTAATAAAATTCAACAATTTCGATAATTTAAGACTTAGATTATGCTAACCCAACTCTTTCAAAGTTTCCTCCAAAAACCTTCACGAATTTTGATGATTTTTCTGCGAGTTACTACAACATCCAGATAATTAGAATTCAAATATATATTATCGAAGTTTAGTTTTTTCTACCATGAGTGTTCTTATTGACAGCGACTCTGAATCAAACTCTTGAAGGAAAATGAGTTAGATTTTTGACTGTTCTGTTTGTCTTAGTTGATTTACGAAAGCTACTTA
Organism: Styela plicata; assembly: GCA_963675895.2. NCBI lineage: Eukaryota > Metazoa > Chordata > Ascidiacea > Stolidobranchia > Styelidae > Styela > Styela plicata. The sequence continues at coordinate 22,362,719 of OZ023150.1, forward strand.
TTAGAATGTAAAAGCGACCTTTACCTTTGATGCAATATTCACATTAATTAAGATAAGTATTAAAACCCTTTGCTTTCTGTTTTCTACTGGTCTTCAAGTAGTTAGCTAAATTGGTAGCAAAATTTATGCAAAGACGCCCTCGAACAATAAGAAATATTGTAATTTTAAAGGATGTCCGGATATGCTCAACAGACTATATTCATGCTAAGTACAAGAACCTTCATAAATGACAAAGATTTTACAAATTCCTCCCACAATATGCAGGCAAATAAAATCTATAAATACAATTCTAAACATTTATCTGTTTTGCCAAAAATATAATTTTTTGAAAAAAATCCAAGAATGTTTTATTTGTCTTAACAGATTTGATATAGCGTATTTTTCAAGAGCGTTAAAGTGACATTTTTTTTACTGCAATATTCACAGAATAAGCTACAACTTCCAACCGGATTTACATTGAATATTTCGCAATGTCCGCCAGTTTATAACAATCAGCAAACACTGTAGGAATATTTACGTAAAGGAACTCCAACAAGATTCAACAATTTCGATAATTTTAGAATTAGATTATGCTAACCCAACTATTTTAAAGTTTACTCCAAAAACCTTCCCGAATTTTGAAAATTTTTCCGCGACTTACAACAACATCCAGATAATTAGAATTCAAATATATATTATCGAAGTTTAGTATTTTCTACAATGAGTGTTGTTATTGACAGCGACTCTGAATCAAACTCTTGAAGGAAAATGAGTTAGATTTTAGACTGTTCTGTTTGTCATCGTTGATTTAATTAGGATACTTATTAGAATGTAAAAGAGACCTTTACTTTTGATGCAATATTCACATTAATTAAGATAAGTATTAAAACCCTTTGCTTTCTGTTTTCTACTGGTCTTCAAGTAGTTAGTTAAATTGGTAGCAAAATTTATGCAAAGACGCCCTAAAACAATAAGAAATATTGTAATTTTAAAGGATGTCCCGATATGCTCAACAAACTATATTCATGCTAACTACGAAAACCTTCAAAAATGACGAAGATTTTACATATTCTTACCGCAATATGCAGGCAAATAAAATCTATAAATAAAATTCAAAACATTTATCTGTTTTGTCAAAAATACAATTTTTGAAAAAAATCCAAGAATGTTTTATTTGTCTTAACAGATTTGAGATGGCGTATTTTTCAAGAGTGTCAAAGTGACAATTTTTTTAACTGCAATATTCACAGAATGAGCTTCAAATCCCTACCGGATTTACATTGAATTTTTCTCAATGTCCGTTAGTTGATGACAAACAGCAAACACTGTAGGATTATTTACGCAAAAGAACTCCAAGAAAATTAAACAATTTCGATAAATTAAGAATTGGATTATGCTAACCCAACCATTTTGAGGTTTACTCCAAAAACCTTTCCGAATTTTGAAGATTTTTCCGCGACTTACTACAACATCCAGATAATTAGAATTCACATACATATATTTTCAAAGTTTAGTGTTTTCTACAATGAGTGTTCTTATTGACAGCGACTCTGAATCAAACTCTTGAAGGAAAATTAGTTAGATTTTCGACTGTTCTGTTTGTAATCGTTAATTTAAGTAGGCTACTTATTAGAATGTAAAAGCGACCTTTACTTTTGATGCAATATTTACATTAATTAAGATATGTATTAAAACACTTATCTTTTAGTTTTCTACTGGTCTTCAAATAGTTAGTTAAATTGGTGGAAATAATTTAAGCAAAGACGCCCTAGAACAATAAGGAATATTGTAATTTAAAAGAATAGGATATGCTCATCCGACTATATTTACGCTAACTACGAAAACCGTCAAAAATGTCGAAGATTTTACAAATTTTTGACACTATATGCAGGCAAATAAAATCTATAAATATAATTCAAAACATTTATCTGTTTTGACAAAAATACAATTTTTTGAAAAAAATTTGTCTTAACAGATTCAAGATGGCGCATTTCTCAAGAGGTTCAAAGTGATAATTTTTTTAACTGCAATATTCACAGAAGAAGCTACAACTTCCAACCGGATTTACATTGAAATTTTTCTCAATGTCCGCCAGTTTATAACAATCAGCAAACACTGTAGGAATATTTACGTAAAGGAACTCCAACAAAATGCAATAATTTCGATAATTTAAGAATTAGATTATGCTAACCCAACTATTTTTAAGTTTACTTCGAAAACCTTCCCGAATTTTGAAGATTTTTCCGCGACTTACAATAACATTCAGATTATTAGAATTCAAATATATATTATCGAAGTTTAGTGTTTTCTACAATGAGTGTTCTTATTGACAGCGACTCTTTATAAAACTCTTGAAGGAAAATAATTTAGATTTCAGACTGTTCTGTTTGTCATCGTTTATTTAAGTAGGCTACTTATTAGAATTTAAAAGAGACCTTTACTTTTGATGCAATATTCACGTTAATTAAGATAAGTATTAAAAAACATTGCTTTCAGTTTTCTACTGGTCTTCAAGTAGTTAGTTAAATTGGTAGCAAAAATTTATGCAAAGACGCCCTAGAACAATAGGAAATATTGTAATTTTAAAGGATGTCCGAATATGCTCAACAGACTATATTCATGCTAACTACGAGGACCGGTTAGTAAAATTGGTAGCAAAATTTATGCAAAGACGCCTTAGAACAATAAGAAATAGTGTAAGTTTAAAGGATGTCCGGATATGCTCAACAGACTATATTCATGCTGACTGCGAAAACCTTCAAAAATGACGGAGATTTTACAAATTCTTACCACAATATGCAGGCAAATAAAATCTTTAAATATAATTTAAAATATTTATCCGTTTTGACAAAAATACAATTTTTTGCAAAAAAAATCCAAGAATGTTTTATATGTCTTAACAGATTTGAGATAGCGTATTTTTCAAAATTGATAAAGTGACAATTTTTGTAACTGCATTAACTATATTTATGCTAACTACGAAAACCTTCATAAATGACGATGATTTTACATATTCTTACCACAATATGCAGGCAAATAAAATCTATAAATATAATTCAAAACATTTATCTGTTTTGTCAAAAATTCAATTTTTTGACAAAAATTTGTCTTAACAGATTTGAGATGGCGTATTTTTCAACAGTGTCAAAGTGACAATTTTTTAACTGCAATATTCACAGAATAAGCTACAAATCTCTACCGGATTTACATTGAATTTTTCTCAATGTATGCTAGCTTATAACAAACAGCAAACACTGTATGAATATTTACGTAAAGGAACTCCAACAAAATTCAACGATTTCGATAATTTAAGAATTAGATTATGCTAACCCAACTATGTTTAAGTTTATTTCGAAAACCTTCCCAAATTTTGAAAATTTTCCCGCGACTTACAGTAACATCCAGATAATTAGAATTCAAATATATATTATCGAAATTTAGTGTTTTCTTCAATGAGTGTTCTTATTGACAGCGACTCTTTATAAAACTCTTTAAGGAAAATGAGTAAGATTTTAGACTGTTCTATTTGTCATCGTTGATTTAAGTAGGCTGCTTTTTAGAATGCAAAAGAGACCTTTACTTTTGAAGCAATATTCACGTTAATTAAGATAACTATTAAAAAACTTTGTTTTCAGTTTTCTACTGGTCTTCAAGTAGTTAGATAAATTGGTAGCCAAAAATTATGCAAAGACGCCCTAGAACAATAAGAAATATTGTAATTTTAAAGGATGTCCGGATATGCTCAACAGACTATATTAATGATAATTACGAGAACCTTCAAAAATGTCGAAGATTTTACAAATTCTTAATACAAGATGCAGGCAAATAAAATCTATAAATATAATTTAAAACATTTATCTGTTTTGCCAAAAATACAATTTTTTGAAAAAAATTTGTCTTAACAGATTTGAGATGGCGTAATTTTCAAGAGTGTCAAAATGACATTTTTTTTAACTGCAATATTCACAGAATAAGCTACAAATCCCTACCGGATTTACATTGTATTTTTCTCAATGTCCGCCAGTTTATAACAAACAGCAAACAATGTAGGAATATTTACGTAAAGGAACTCCAATATAATTCAACAATTTCGATAACTTAAGAATTCAATTATGCTAACCCAACTATTTTAAAGTTTACTCCGAAAAACGTCCCGAATTTTGAAGATTTTTCCGCGACTTACAACAACATCCAGATAATTAGAATTCAAATATGTATTATCGAAGTTTAGTGTTTTCTACAATGACTGTTCGAATTGACAGCGACTCTGAATCAATCTCTTGAAGAAAAATGAGTTAGATTTTAGACTGTTCTGTTTTTCTTAGTTGATTTAAGAACGCTATTTATTAGAATGTAAAAACGACCTTTAACTTTGATGCAATATTCACATTAATTAACATAAATGTTCAAACCATTTGCTTTCTTTTTTCTACTGGTCTTCAAGTAGTTAGTTAAATTGGTAGCAAAATTTATGCAAAGAAGCCCTAAAACAATGAGAAATATTGTAATTTTAAAGGATGTCCGGATATGCTCAACAGACTATATTCATGCTAACTACGAAAACCTTCATAAATGACAAAGATTTTACATATTCTTACCACAATATGCAGGCAAATAAAATCTATAAATATAATTCAAAACATTTATCTGTTTTGTCAAAAATTCAATTTTTTGAAAAAAATTTGTCTTAACAGATTTGAGATGGCGTATTTTTCAAGAGTGTCAAAGTGACAATTTTTTAACTGCAATATTCACAAAATAAGCTACAAATCTCTACCGGATTTACATTGAATTTTTCTCAATGCATGATAGTTTATAACAAACAGCAAACACTGTAGGAATATTTACGTAAAGGAACTCCAATAAAATTCAACAATTTCGATAATTTAAGAATTAGATTATGCTAACCCAACAACTTTTAAGTTTACTCCGAAAGACGTCCCGAATTTTGAAGATTTTCCCGCGACTTACTACAACATCTAGATCATTAGAATTCAAATATATATTATCGAAGTTTAGTGTTTTCTACAATGAGTGTTCTCATTGACAGCGAATCAGAATCAAACTCTTGAAGAAAAATGAGGTAGATTCTAGGCTGTTCTGTTTGTCATCGTTGATTTAAGTAGGCTACTTATTAGAATGTAAAAGCGGCCTTTACTTTTGATGCAATATTTACATTAATTAAGATATGTATTAAAACACTTTGCTTTCAGTTTTCCACTGGTCTTCAAGTAGTTAGTTAAATTGGTAGCAAAAAATTATGCAAAGACGCCCAAGAACAATAAGGAATATTGTAATTTTAAAGGATAGGATATGCTAATCAGACTATATTTATGCTAACTACAAAAACCTTCAAAAATGTTGAAGATTTTACAAATTCTTACTCCAATATGCAGGCAAATAAAATTTATAAATATAATTTAAAACATTTAACTGTTTTGCCAAAAATACAATTTTTTGAAAAAAATTTGTCTTAACAGATTTGAGATGGCGTAATTTTCAAGAGTGTCAAAATGACATTTTTTTAACTGCAATATTCACAGAATAAGCTACAAATCGCTACCGGATTTAAATTGTATTTTTCTCAATGTCCGCCAGTTTATAACAAACAGCATACAAGGTAGGAATATTTACGTAAAGGAACTCCAATATAATTCAACAATTTCGATAATTTAAGAATTTAATTATGCTAACCCAACTATTTTAAAGTTTACTCCGAAAGACGTCCCGAATTTTGAAGATTTTCCCGCGACTTACAACAACATCCAGATCATTAGAATTCAAATATATATTATCGAAGTTTAGTGTTTTCTACAATGAGTGTTCTCATTGACAGCGACTCAGAATCAAACTCTTGAAGAAAAATGAGTTAGATTCTAGGCTGTTCTGTTTGTCATCGTTGATTTAAGTAGGCTACTTATTAGAATGTAAAAGAGACCTTTACTTTTGATGCAATATTCACATTAATTAAAATAAGTATTAAAACACTTTGCTTTCAGTTTTCTACTGGTCTTCAAGTAGTTTGTTAAATTGGTAGCAAAAATTTATGCAAAGACGCCCTAGAACAATAAGAAATAATTTTAAAGGATGTCCGGATATGCTCAACACACTATATTCATGCTAACTAAGAGAACCTTCAAAAATGACGAAGATTTTACAAATTCTTACCATAATATGTAGGCAAATAAAATCTATAAATACAATTCAAAACATTTATCTGTTTTGCCAAAAATACAATTTTTTGAAAGAAATTCAAGAATGTTTTATTTGTCTTAACAGATTTGAGATAGCCTATAATAAGCTACAACTCCCAACCGGATTTACATTGAATTTTTCTCAATGTCCGCCAGTTTATAACAAACAGCAAACACTGCAGGAATATTTACGTAAAGGAACTCCAACAAAATAAAACAATTTCGATAATTTAAGAATTAGATTATGCTAAACCAACAATTTTTAAGTTTACTCCGAAAACCTTACCGAATTTTGAAGATTTTTCCGCGACTTACTACAACATCCAGATAATTAGAATTCACATATATATATATATTATCGAAGTTTAGTGTTTTCTACAATGAGTGTTCCTATTGACAGCGACTCTGATTCAAACTCTTGAAGGAAAATGAGTTAGATTTTAGACTGTTCTGTTTGTCATCGTTAATTTAAGTAGACTACTTATTAGAATATAAAAGCGACCTTTACTTTTGATGCAATATTTACATTAATTAAGATATATATTAAAACACTTTGCTTTCAGTTTTCTACTGGCCTTCAAGTAGTTAGTTAAATTGCTAGCAAAAAATTATGCAAAGACGCCCTAGAACATTAAGGAATATTGTAGTTTTAAAGGATAGGATATGCTAATCAGACTATATTTATGCTAACTACGACAACCTTCAAAAATGTCGAAGATTTTACAAATTCTTACCACAATATGCAGGCAAATAAAATCTATAAATATAATTCAAAAAATTTATCTGTTTTGCCAAAAATAAAAATTTTTGAAAAAAATCCAAGAATGTTTTATTTGTCTTAACAGATTTGAGATAGCGTATTTTTCAAGATTGATAAAGTGACAATTTTTGTAACTGCAATATTGACAGAATAAGCAATAACTCTCAACCGGATTTACATTGAATTTGACTCAATTTTCGCCAGCTTATAACAATCAGCAAACATTGTAGAAATATTGACGTATAGGACCTCTAACAAAATTCAACGATTTAGATGATTTAAGATTTAGATTATGCTAACCCAACTATTTTTAAGTTTCCTCCGAAAACCTTCCCGAATTTTGAAGGTTTTTTCCGCGACTTACTACAACATCCAGATAATTAGAATTCACATTTATATATTATTGAAGTTTAGTGTTTTCTACAATAAGTGTTCTTATTGACAGCGACTCTGAATCAAACTCTTGAAGAAAAATGAGTTAGATTTTAGACTGTTCTATTTTTCTTAGTTGATATAAGTACGCTACTTATTAGAATGTAAAAGCGACCTTTACCTTTGATGCAATATTCACATTAATTAAGATAAGTGTTCAAACCATTTGGTTTTTTTTCTACTGGTCTTCAAGTAGTTAGTTAAATTGGTAGCAAAATTTATGCAAAGACGCCCTAGAACAATAAGAAACATTGTAATTTTAAAGTATGTCCGGACATGCCCAACAGACTATATTCATGCTAACTACGAAAACCTTCATAAATGACGAAGATTTTACATATTCTTACCACAAAAAGCAGGCAAATAAAATCTATAAATATAATTCAAAACATTTATCTGTTTTTTCAAAAATACAATTTTAATAAAAAATATTGTCTTAACAGATTTGAGATGGCGTATTTTTCAAGAGTGTCAAAGTGACAATTTTTTTAACTGCAATATTCACAGAATAAGCTACAACTTCCAACCGGATTAACATTGAATTTTTGTCAATGTCCGCCAGTTTATAACAAACAGCAAACACTGTATGAATATTAACGTAAAGGAACTCTAACAAAATTCAACAATTTCGATAATTTAAGAATTAGATTATGCTAACCCAACTATTTTTAAGTTTACTTCGATAACCTCCCCGAATTTTGAAGATTTTTCCGCGACTTTCAGTAACATCCAGATAATTAGAATTCAAATATATATTATCGAAGTTTAGTGTTTTCTACAATGAGTGTTCTTATTGACAGCGACTCTTTATCAAACTCTTGAAGGTAAATGAGTTAGATTTTAGACTGTTTTGTTTGTCATCGTTGATTCAAGTAGGCTGCTTATTAGAATGTAAAAGAGACCTTTACTTTTGATGCAGTATTCACATTAATAAAGATGAGTGTTCAAACCATTTGCTTTCTTTTTTCTACTGGTCTACAAGTAGTTAGTTAAATTGGTAGCAAAATTTATGCAAAGACACCTTAGAACAATAAGGAATATTGTAATTTTAAAGGATGTCCGGATATGCTCAACAGACTATATTCATGCTAACTACGAAAACCTTCATAAATGACGAAGATTTTATATATTCTTACCACAATATGCAGGCAAATAAAATCTATAAATATAATTCAAAACATTTATCTGTTTTGTCAAAAATACAATTTTTTGAATAAATTTGTCTTAACAGATTTGAGATGGCGTATTTTTCAAGAGTGTCAAAGTGACAATTTTTTTAACTGCAATATTCACAGAATAAGCTACAACTTCCAACCGGATTAACATTGAATTTTTGTCAATGTCCGCCAGTTTATAACAAACAGCAAACACTGTATGAATATTAACGTAAAGGAACTCTAACAAAATTCAACAATTTCGATAATTTAAGAATTAGATTATGCTAACCCAACTATTTTTAAGTTTACTTCGATAACCTCCCCGAATTTTGAAGATTTTTCCGCGACTTTCAGTAACATCCCAGATAATTAGAATTCAAATATATATTATCGAAGTTTAGTGTTTTCTACAATGAGTGTTCTTATTGACAGCGACTCTTTATCAAACTCTTGAAGGTAAATGAGTTAGATTTTAGACTGTTTTGTTTGTCATCGTTGATTCAAGTAGGCTGCTTATTAGAATGTAAAAGAGACCTTTACTTTTGATGCAGTATTCACATTAATAAAGATGAGTGTTCAAACCATTTGCTTTCTTTTTTCTACTGGTCTACAAGTAGTTAGTTAAATTGGTAGCAAAATTTATGCAAAGACACCTTAGAACAATAAGGAATATTGTAATTTTAAAGGATGTCCGGATATGCTCAACAGACTATATTCATGCTAACTACGAAAACCTTCATAAATGACGAAGATTTTATATATTCTTACCACAATATGCAGGCAAATAAAATCTATAAATATAATTCAAAACATTTATCTGTTTTGTCAAAAATACAATTTTTTGAAAAAATTTGTCTTAACAGATTTGAGATGGCGTATTTTTCAAGAGTGTCAAAGTGACAATTTTTTTAACTGCAATATTCAAGGAATAAGCTACAAATCCCTACCGGATTTACAATGTATTTTTCTCAATGTCCGCCAGTTTGTAACAAACAGCAAACACTGTAGGAATATTTTCGTAAAGGAACTCCAATAAAATTCAACAATTTCGATAATTTAAGAATTAGATTATGCTAACCCAACTATTTTTAGGTTTACTCCGAAAAACTTCCCGAATTTTGAAGATTTTTCCGCGACTTACTACAACATCTAGATCATTAGAATTCAAATATATATTATCGAAGTTTAGTGTTTTCTACAATGAGTGTTCTTATTGACAGCGACTCAGAATCAAACTCTTGAAAAAAATGAGTTAGATTCTAGGCTGTTCTGTTTGTCATCGTTGATTTAAGTAGGCTACTTATTAGAATGTAAAAGAGACCTTTACTTTTGATGCTATATTCACATTAATTAAGATATGTATTAAATCACTTTGCTTTCAGTTTTCTACTGGTCTTCAAGTAGTTATTTAAATTGGTAGCAAAAAATTATGCAAAGACGCCCTAGAACAATAAGGAAAGGATAGGATATGCTAATCAGACTATATTCATGCTAACTACGAGAACCTTCAAAACTGACGAAGAATTTACAAATTCTTACCACAATATGCAGTCAAATAAAATCTATAAATACAATTCAAACAATTTATCTGTTTTGCAAAAAATACAATTTTTTGAAAAAAATCCAAGAATGTTTTATTTGTCATAACAGATTTGAGATAGCGTATAATAAGCTACAACTCCCAACCGGATTTACATTGAATTTTTATTAATGTCCGCCAGTTTATAACATACAGCAAACACTGTAGGAATATTTACGTAAAGGAACTCCAACTGAATTAAACAATTTCGATAATTTAAGATTTAGATTATGCTAAACCAACTATTTTTAAGTTTAATCCGAAAACCTTCCCGAGTTTTGAAGATTTTTCCGCGACTTACTACAACATCCAGATAATTAGAATTCACATATATATATATATTATCGAAGTTTAGTGTTTTCTACAATGAGTGTTCTTATTGACAGCGACTCTGAATCAAACTCTTGAAGAAAAATGAGTTAGATTTTAGACTGTTCTGTTTTTCTTAGTTGATTTAAGAAAGCTACTTATTAGAATGTAAAAGCGACCTTTAACTTTGATGCAATATTCACGTTAATTAACATAAGTGTTCAAACCATTTGGTTTCTTTTTTCTACTGGTCTTCAAGTAGTTAGTTAAATTTTTAGCAAAAATTTATGCAAAGACGCCCTAGAAAAATAAGAAATATTGTGATTTTAAAGGATGTCCGGATATGCTCAAAAGACTATATTCATGCTAACTACGAGAACCTTCAAAAATGACGAAGATTTAACATATTCTTACCACAATATGCAGGCAAATAAAATCTATAAATATAATTCAAAACATTTATCTGTTTTGTGAAAAATACAATTTTTTGAAGAAAAATTTGTCTTAACAGTTTTGAGATGGCGCATTTTTCAAGTTTGTCAAGGTGACAATTTTTTTATCTGCAATATTCACAGAATAAGCTACAACTCCCAACCGGATTTACATTGAATTTTTCTCAATATCCGCCAGTTTATAACAATAAGCAAACACTGTAGGAATATTTACGTAAAGGAACTCCAACAAAATTAAACATTTTCGATAATTTAAGAATTAGATTGTGCTAACCCAACAATTTTTAAGTTCACTCCGAAAACCTTCCCGAATTTTGAAAATTTTTCCGCGACTTACTACAACATCCAGATAATTAGATAATTTAGTGATTTCTACAATGAGTGTTCTTATTGACAGCGACTCTGAATCAAACTCTTGAAAAAAAATGAGTAAGATTTTATACTTTTCTGTTTGTCCTAGCTGATATAAGTAGGCTACTTATTAGAATGTGAAAGCGATCTTTACATTTGATGCAACATTCACATTAATAAAGATAAGTATTAAAACCATTTGCTTTCAGGTTTCTACTGGTCTTCGCGTAGTTAATTAAAATGGTAGTAAAATTTAAGCAAAGACGCCCTTAAACAATAAGAAATATTTTAATTTCAAATGATAGGATATGCTCATCAGACTATATTTATGCTATTTACGAAAACCTTCAAAAATGTCGAAGTTTTTACAAATTCTTACCACAATATGCAGGCAAATAAAATCTATAATATAATTCAAAACATTTATCTGTTTTGCCAAAAATATACAATTTTTTGAAAAAAAATCTATGAATGTTTTATTTGTCTTAACAGATTTAAGATGACGTAATTTTAGAGAGTGTTAAAGTGACAATTTTTGACTGCAATATTCACAGAATAAGCTATAACTCCCAACCGGATTTACATTGAATTTTTCTCAATGTCCGCAAGTTTATAACAAACAGCAAACACTGTGGGAATATTTACGTGAAGGAACTCGAACAAAATTAAACAATATTGATAATTTAAGACCTAAATTATGCTAACCTAACTATTTTTTAAGTTTACTCCGAAAACCTTCCCGAATTTTGAAGATTTTTCCGCGACTTATTACAACATCCAGATAATCAGAATTCACATACATTTTATAGAATTTTATTGTTTTCTACAATGAGTGTTCTTATTGACAACGACTGTGTATCAAAGTATTCGAGAAAAATGTGTTAGATTTTAGACTGTTCTGTTTGTCTTACTCGATTTTCGCTAGGCTACTTTTTAGAATGTAAAAAATTCGACCTTTACTTTTGATGCAATCTTCAGGTTGATCAAAATAAATATTAATACAGTTTGTTTTTCAGTTTCCTACTGGTCTTCAAATATTTCGTTAAATTGGTTTATGCAAAGACACACTTGAACAATAAGAAATATTGTAATTTTAAAGGATAGGATATGCTCATATTACTATTTTCACGCTAACTACGATAACCTTCAAAAATGTCGAAGATTCTACATATTTTTTACCACAATATGCAGGCAAATAAAATCTGTAAATATTATTTAAAACATTTATCTGTTTTGCCAAAAATACAATTTTTTTGAAAACAATCCAAGAATGTTTTATTTGTCTCAATAAATTTGAGATAGCGTTTTTTGTAACTGCAATATTCACAGAATAAGCTATAACTCCCAACCGAATTTACATTGAATTTTTCTCAATGTTCGACAGTTTATAACAAACAGCAAACACTGTAGGAATATTTACGTAAAGGAACTCCAACAAAATTCAACAATTTTGATAATTTAAGAATTAGATTATGCAAACCCAACTATTCTTAAGTTTCCTACGAAAACCTGCCCGAATTTTGAAGATTTCTCCGCGACTTACTACAACATCCAGATAATTGAAATTCACATATATATTATCGAAGTTTCGTGTTTTCTACAATGAGTGTTCTTATTGACAGCGACTCTGAATCAAACTCTTGAAGAAAAATGAGTTATATTTTAGACTCTTCTGTTTGTCTTAGTCGATTTAAGTAGGTTACTTGTTAGAATGTAAAAGCGACTTTTACCTTTGATGCAATATTCACATTAATTAAGATAAGTATTAAAACCCTTTGCTTTCTGCTTTCAACTGGTCTTCAAGTAGTTAGTTAAATTGGTAGCAAAGTTTAATCAAAGACGCCCTAGAACAATAAGAAATATTGTAATTTTAAAGGATGTCCGGATATGCTCAACAGACTATATTCATGCCAACTACGAGAACCTTCAAAAATGACAAAGATTTTACAAATTCTTACCACAATATGCAGGCAAACAAAATCTATAAATATAATTCAAAACATTTATCTGTTTTGCCAAAAATACAATTTTTTGAAAAAACTCCATGAATGTTTTATTTGTCTTAACAGATTTGAGATAGCGTATTTTTCAAGGGTGTTGAAGTGACAATTTTTTAACTGCAATATTCACAGAATAAGCTAGAACTCCCAACCGGACTTACATTGAATTTTTCTCAATGTCCGCCAGTTTTTAACAAACAGCAAACACTGTAGGAATATTTACGTAAAGGAACTCTAACAAAATTCAACAATTTCGATAATTTAAGAATTAGATTATGCTAACCCAACTATTTTTAATTTTATTCCGAAAACCTTCCCGAATTTTGAAGATTTTTTTGCGACTTACTACAACATCCAGATAAATAGAATTCACATATATATTATTGAAGTTTAGTGTTTTCTACAATGAGTGTTTTTATTGACAGCGACTCTTAATCAAACTCTTGAAGGAAAATGAGTTCAATTTTAGACTGTTCTGTTTGTCTTAGTTGTTTTAAGTATGATACTTATTAGAATGTAAAAGCGACCTTTACCTTTGATGCAATATTCACATTAATTAAGATAAGTATTAAAACCATTTGCTTTCTGTTTTCTACTGGTCTTCAAGTAGTTAGTTAAATTGGTAGCAAAATTTATGCAAAGACGCCCTAGAACAATAAGGAATATTGTAATTTTAAAGGATAGGATATGCTCATCAGAATATATTTATGCTAAGTACGAAAACCTTCAAAAATGTCAAAGATTTTACAAATTCTTAACACAATATGCAGGCAAATAAAATCTATAAATACAATTCAAAACATTTATCTGTTTTGCCAAAAATACAATTTTTTGAAAAAAATTTAAGAATGTTTTATTTGTCTTAACATATTTGAGATAGCGTATTTTTCAAGAGTGTAAAAGTGACAATTTTTGTAACTGCAATATTCACAGAATAAGCTACAACTCCCAACCGGTTTTACATCGAATTTTTCCCAATGTCCGCCAGTTTATAACAAACAGCAAACACTCTGGGAATATTTACGTAAAGGAACTCCAACAAAGTTAAACAATTTCAATGATTTAGGAATTAGATTATGCTAACCCAACTATTTTTAAGTTCACTCCGAAAACCTTCCCGAATTTTGAAAATTTTTCCACGACTTAGTACAACATCCAGATAATTAGAATTCACATATATTTTATAGAAGTTTAGTGTTTTCTACAATGAGTGTTCTTATTGACAACGACTCTGTATCAAAGTATTCGAGAAAAATGTGTTAGATTTTAGACTGTTCTGTTTGTCTTACTCGATTTTCGCTAGGCTACCTTTTAGAATGTAAAATCGACCATTACTTTTCATGCAATCTTCAGATTGATCAAAATAAATATTAATACAGTTTGCTTTCAGTTTCCTTCTGGTCTTCAAAAATTTCGTTAAATTGGTTTATGCAAAGACACACTTGAGCAATAAGAAATATTGTAATTTTAAAGGATATTATATGCTCATATTACTATTTTCAAGCTAACTACGAAAACCTTCAAAAATGTCGAAGATTCTACATATTCTTACCACAATATGCAGGCAAATAAAATCTGTAAATATTATTTAAAACATTTGTCTGTTTTGCCAAAAATACAATTTTTTGAAAACAATCCAAGAATGTTTTATTTGTCTTAATAGATTTGAGATAGCGTATTTTTCAAGAGTGTTAAAGTGACAATTTTTGTAACTGCAATATTCACAGAATAACCGAATTTACATTGAATTTTTCTCATTGTTCGACAGTTTATAACAAACAGCAAACACTGTAAGAATATTTACGTAAAGTAACTCCAACAAAATTCAACAATTTCGATAATTTAAGAATTAGATTATGCAAACCCAACTATTCTCAAGTTTCCGACGAAAACCTTCCCGAATTTTGAAGATTTTTCCGCGACTTACTACAACATCCAGATAATTGAAATTCACATATATGTTATCGAAGTTTCGTGTTTTCTATGATGAGTGTTCTTATTGACAGCGACTCTGAATCAAACTCTTGAAGAAAAATGAGTTATATTTTAGACTGTTCTGTTTGTCTTTGTCGATTTAAGTAGGTTACTTGTTAGAATGTAAAAGCGACTTTTACCTTTGATGCAATATTCACATTAATTAAGATAAGTATTAAAACCCTTTGCTTTCTGTTTTCAACTGGTCTTCAAGTAGTTTGTTAAATTGGTAGTAAAATTTATGCAAAGACGCCCTAGAACAAAAAGGAATATTGTAATTTTAAAGGATAGGATATGCTCATCAGAATATATTTATGCTAACTACGAAAACCTTCAAAAATGACGAAGAGTTTACATATTCTTACCACAATATGCAGGCAAATAAAATCTAAAAATACAATTCAAAACATTTATCCGTTTTGCCAAAAATACAATTTTTTGAAATAAATCCAAGAATGTATTATTTGTCTTAACAGATTTGAGATAGCGTATTTTTCAACAGTGTCAAAGTGACAATTTTTTTAATTGCAATATTCACAGAATGAGCTACAACTCCCTCCCGAATTTACATTAAATTTTTCTCAATGTCCGCCAGTTTATAACAAACAGAAAACACAGTAGGAATATTTACGTAAAGGAACTCCAACAAAATTAAACAATTTAGATAATTTAAGAATTAGATTATGCTAACCCAACAATTTTTAAGTTTACTACGAAAACCTTCCCGAATTTTAAAGATTTTTCCGCGACTTACTACAACATCCAGATAATTAGAATTCACATATATATATTTTCGAAGTTTAGTGTTTTCTACAATGAGTGTTCTTATTGACAGCTACTCTGAATCAAACTCTTGAAGGAAAATTAGTTAGATTTTAGACTGTTCTGTTTGTCATCGTTAATTTAAGTAGGCTACTCATTAGAATGTAAAAGCGACTTTACTTTTGATGCAATATTTACATTAATTAAGATATGTATTAAAACACTTTGCTTTCAGATTTCTACTGGTCTTCAAGTAGTTAGTTAAATTGGTGGAAAAAATTTAAGCAAAGACACCCTATAACAATAAGAAATATTGTAATTTTAAAGATGTCCGGATATGCTCAACAGACTATATTCATGCTAACTACGAAAACCTTCAAAAATGACGAAGATTTTACATATTCTTACCAAAATATGCAAGCAAATAAAATCTATAAATACAATTCAATACATTTATCAGTTTTGTCAAAAATACCATTTTTTGAAAAAAATTCAAGAATGTTTTATTTGTCTTAACAGACTTGAGATAGCGTATTTTTAAAGATTTATAAAGTGACAATATTTGTAACAGCAATATTCACAGAATAAGCAATAACTCTCAACCGGGTTTACATTGAATTTTTCTCAATGTGAGCCAGTTTATAACAATCAGCAAACACTGTAGGAATATTGACTTATGGGAACTCTAACAAAATTGCAAAATTTCGATAATTTAAGATTTAAATTATGCTAACCCAACTATTTTTAAGTTTCCTCCGAAAACCTTCCCGATTTTTTAAAATTTTTCCGCGACTTACTACAACATCCAGATAATTAGAATTCAAATATATATTTACGAAGTTTAGTGTTTTCTACAATGAGTGTTCTTATTGGCAACGACTCTAAATCCATCTCTTTAAGAAAAATGAGTTAGATTTTACACTGTTATGTTTGTCTTAGTTGATTTAAGTAGGCTACTTATTAGAATATAAAAGCGAACTTTACCTTTGATGCAATATTCACATTAATTAAGATAAGTATTAAAACCCTTTGCTTCCTGCTTTCTTCACGACTTCAAGTAGTTAGTTAAATTGGTAGCAAAATTTATGCAAAGACGCCCTAGAACAATAAGTAACATTGTAATTTTAAAGGAGAGGATATGCTCAACAGAATATATTCATGCTAACTACGAAAACCTTCAAAAATGACGAAGATTTTACATATTCTTATCAGAATATGCAGGCAAATAAAATCTAAAAACATAATTCAAAACATTTATCTGTTTTGCCAAAAATACAATTTTTTGAAAAAAAAAAACAAGAATGTTTTATTTGTCTTAACAGATTTGGGATAGTGTATTTTTCAAGAGTGTAAAAGTGACAATTTTTTGACTGCAATATTCACAGAATACGCTATAACTCCCAACCGGATTTACATTGAATTTTTCTCAATGTCCGCCAGTTTATAACAAACAGCAAACACTGTGGGAATATTTACGTAAAGGAACTCGAACAAAATTAAACAATATTGATAATTTAAGACTTAGATTATGCTAACCTAACTATTTTTAAGTTTACTCCGAAAACCTTCCTGAATTTTGAAGATTTTTCCGCGACTTACCACAACATCAAGATAATTAGAATCCACATATATATTATCGAAGTTTAATATTTTCTACAATGAGTGTTCTTATTGACAACGACTCTGAATATAACTCTTGAAGGAAAATGAGTTGGATTTTAGACTGTTCTGTTTGTCTTAGTTGATTTAAGTAAGATACTTATTAGAATGTAAAAGCGACCTTTATCTTTGATGCAATATTCACATTAATTAAGATAAGTATTTAAACCCTTTGCTTTCTGTTTTCTACTGGTCTTCAAGTAGTTAATTAAATTGGTAGTAAAATTTATGCAAAGACGCCCTAGAACAAAAAGGAATATTGTAATTTTAAAGGATAGGATATGCTCATCAGAATATATTTATGCTAACTACGAAAACATTCAAAAATGTCAAAGATTTTACAAATTCTTAACACAATATGCAGGCAAATTAACACAATTTTTTGAAAAAAATCCAAGAATGTTTTATTTGTCTTAACAGATTTGAGATAGCGTATTTTTCAAGAGTGTAAAAGTGACAATTTTTGTAACTGCAATATTCACAGAATAAGCTATAAATCCCAACCGGTTTTACATCGAATTTTTCTCAATGTCCGCCAGTTTATAACAAACAGCAAACACTGTAGGAATATTTACGTAAAGGAACGCCAACAAAATTTAACAATTTCAATAATTTAAGAATTAGATTATGCTAACCCAATTATTTTTAAGTTTACTCCGAAAACCTTCCCGAATTTTGAAAATTTTTCCGCGACTTAGTACAAAATCCAGATAATTAGAATTCACATATATTTTTATAGAAGTGTGTTTTCTACAATGAGTGTTCTAATTGACAACGACTCTGAATCAAAGTATTCGATAAAAATGTGTTAGATTTTAGACTGTTCTGTTTGTCTTACTTGATTTTCGGTAGTCTACTTTTTAGAATGTAAAATCGACCTTTACTTTTGATGGAATCTTCAGATTGATCAAAATAAATAATAACACAGATTGCTTTCAGTTTCCTACTGGTCTTCAAATAATTCGTTAAATTGGTTTTTGCAAAGACACACTTGATCAAAAAGAAATATTGTAATTTTAAAGGATAGGATATGCTCATATGTCTTTTTTTAAGCTAACTACGAAAACCTTCAAAGATGTCGAAGATTTTACAAATTCTTACCACAATATTCAGGCAAATAAAATCTGTAAATATTAATTAAAACATTTATCTGTTTTGCCAAAAATAAAATTTTTTGAAAACCATCCAAGAATGTTTTATTTGTCTTAACAGATTTGAGATAGCGTATTTTTCAAGAGTGTTAAAGTGACAATTTTTTAACTGCAATATTCACAGAATAAGCTATAACTCCCAACCGGACTTACATTGAATTTTTCTCAATGTCCGCCAGTTTTTAACAAACAGCAAACACTGTAGGAATATTTACGTAAAGGAACTCCAACAAAATTCAACAATTTCGATAATTTAAGAATTAGATTATGCTAACCCAACTATTTTTAATTTTATTCCGAATACCTTCCCGAATTTTGAAGATTTTTTTGCGACTTACTACAACATCCAGATGATTAGAATTCACATATATATTATCGAAGTTTCGTGTATTCTACAATGAGTGTTCTTATTGACTTCGACTCTGAATCAAACTCTTGAAGGAAAATGAGTTGGATTTTAGACTGTTCTGTTTGTCTTAGCTAATTTAAGTAAGATACTTATTAGAATGTGAAAGCGACCTTTACCTTTGATGCAATATTCACATTAATTAAGATAAGTATTAAAACCCTTTGCTATCCGTTTTCTACTTGTCTTCAAGTAGTTAGTTATATTGGTAGCAAAATTTTTGCAAAGACGACCTAGAGCAAAAAAGAATATTGTAATTTTAAAGGATAGGATATGCTCATCAGAATATATTTATGCTAACTACGAAAACCTTCAAAAATGTCAAAGATTTTACAAATTCTTAACACAATATGCAGGCAAATAAAATCAATAAATATAATTCAAAACATTTATCTGTTTTGCCAAAAATACAATTCTCGTTCTTGATGCAATATTCACATTAATTAAGATAAGTATTAAAACCCTTTGCTATCCGTTTTCTACTTGTCTTCAAGTAGTTAGTTTAATTGGTAGCGAAATTTATGCAAAGACGCCCTAGAACAATAAGAAATATTGTAATTTTAAAGGATGTCCGGATATGCTCAACAGACTATATTCATGCTAACTACGAAAACCATCAAAAATGACGAAGATTTTACATATTCTTACCACAATATGCAGGCAAATAAAATCTATAAATATTATTCAAAACATTTATCTGTTTTGTCACAAATACAGTTTTTGGAAAAAATCCGAGAATGTTTTATTTGTCTTAACAGATTTGAGATGGTCTATTTTTAAGAGTGTCAAAGTGACAATTTTTTTAACTGCAATATTCACAGAATAAGCTACAAATCCCTACCGGATTTACATTGAATTTTTCCAAATGTCCGCCAGTTTATAACAAACAGCAAACACTGTAGGAATATTTACAGAAAGGAACTCCAACAAAATTCAACAATTTCAATAATTTAAGAATTAGATTATGCAAACCCCACTATTTTAAAGTTTACTCCGAAAACCTTCCGGAATTTTAAAGATTTTTCCGCTACTTACTACAACATCCAGATAAATAGAATTCACATATATATTATCGAAGTTATAGTATTTTCTACAATGAGTGTTCTTATTGACAGCGAATCTGACTCAATCTCTTGAAGAAAAATGTGTTAGATTTTAGACTGTTCTGTTTGTTATAGTTGATATAAGTAAGATACTTATTAGAATGTAAAAGCGACTTTTACCTTTGATGCAATATTCACATCAATTAAGATAAGTATTAAAACCCTTTGCTTTCTGATTTCTACTGGTCTTCAAGTAGTTAGTTAAAATGGAAGCAAAATTTATGTAAAGACGCCCTAGAACAATAAGAAATATTGTAATTTTAAAGGATAGGATATGCTCATCAGAATATATTTATGCTAACTACGAAAACCTTCAAAAATGTCAAAGATTTCACAAATTCTTAACACAATATGCAGGCAAATAAAATCTATAAATATAATTCAAAACATTTATCTGTTTTGCCAAATATACAATTTTTTAAAAAAAACCCAAGAATGTTTTATTTGTCTTAACAGATTTGAGATAGCGTATTTTTCAAGATGTAACTCCAAAATTCACAGAATAAGCTATAACTCCCAACCGGATTTTCATTGAATTTTTCTCAATGTCCGTCAGTTTATAACAAACAGCAAAGACTGTAGGAATATTTACGTAAAGGAACTCCAACAAAATTCAACAATTTCGATAATTTAAGAATTAGATTATGCTAACCCAACTATTTTTAATTTTATTCCGAATACCTTCCCAAATTTTGAAGATTTTTTTGCGACTTACTACAACATCCAGATAATTAGATAATTTAGTGATTTCTACAATGAGTGTTCTTATTGACAGCGACTCTGAATCAAACTCTTGAAGAAAAATGAGTAAGATTTTATACTTTTCTGTTTGTCCTAGCTGATATAAGTAGGCTACTTATTAGAATGTGAAAGCGATCTTTACATTTGATGCAACATTCACATTAATAAAGATAAGTATTAAAACCATTTGCTTTCAGGTTTCTACTGGTCTTCGCGTAGTTAATTAAAATGGTAGTAAAATTTAAGCAAAGACGCCCTTAAACAATAAGAAATATTTTAATTTCAAATGATAGGATATGCTCATCAGACTATATTTATGCTATTTACGAAAACCTTCAAAAATGTCGAAGTTTTTACAAATTCTTACCACAATATGCAGGCAAATAAAATCTATAATATAATTCAAAACATTTATCTGTTTTGCCAAAAATACAATTTTTTGAAAAAAATCTATGAATGTTTTATTTGTCTTAACAGATTTAAGATGACGTAATTTTAGAGAGTGTTAAAGTGACAATTTTTGACTGCAATATTCACAGAATAAGCTATAACTCCCAACCGGATTTACATTGAATTTTTCTCAATGTCCGCAAGTTTATAACAAACAGCAAACACTGTGGGAATATTTACGTGAAGGAACTCGAACAAAATTAAACAATATTGATAATTTAAGACCTAAATTATGCTAACCTAACTATTTTTAAGTTTACTCCGAAAACCTTCCCGAATTTTGAAGATTTTTCCGCGACTTATTACAACATCCAGATAATCAGAATTCACATACATTTTATAGAATTTTATTGTTTTCTACAATGAGTGTTCTTATTGACAACGACTGTGTATCAAAGTATTCGAGAAAAATGTGTTAGATTTTAGACTGTTCTGTTTGTCTTACTCGATTTTCGCTAGGCTACTTTTTAGAATGTAAATTCGACCTTTACTTTTGATGCAATCTTCAGATTGATCAAAATAAATATTAATACAGTTTGTTTTCAGTTTCCTACTGGTCTTCAAATATTTCGTTAAATTGGTTTATGCAAAGACACACTTGAACAATAAGAAATATTGTAATTTTAAAGGATATGATATGCTCATATTACTATTTTCACGCTAACTACGATAACCTTCAAAAATGTCGAAGATTCTACATATTTTTACCACAATATGCAGGCAAATAAAATCTGTAAATATTATTTAAAACATTTATCTGTTTTGCCAAAAATACAATTTTTTGAAAACAATCCAAGAATGTTTTATTTGTCTCAATAGATTTGAGATAGCGTTTTTTGTAACTGCAATATTCACAGAATAAGCTATAACTCCCAACCGAATTTACATTGAATTTTTCTCAATGTTCGACAGTTTATAACAAACAGCAAACACTGTAGGAATATTTACGTAAAGGAACTCCAACAAAATTCAACAATTTTGATAATTTAAGAATTAGATTATGCAAACCCAACTATTCTTAAGTTTCCTACGAAAACCTGCCCGAATTTTGAAGATTTCTCCGCGACTTACTACAACATCCAGATAATTGAAATTCACATATATATTATCGAAGTTTCGTGTTTTCTACAATGAGTGTTCTTATTGACAGCGACTCTGAATCAAACTCTTGAAGAAAAATGAGTTATATTTTAGACTCTTCTGTTTGTCTTACTCGATTTTCACTAGGCTACTTTTTAGAATGTAAAATCGACCTTTACTTTTGATGCAATCTTTAGATTGATCAAAATAAATATTAATACAGTTTGCTTTCAGTTTCCTACTGGTCTTCAAATATTTCGTTAAATTGGTTTGTGCAAAGACACACTTGAACAATAAGAAATATTGTAATTTTAAAGGATAGGATATGCTCATGTTACTATTTTCAAGCTAACTACGAAATCCTTCAAAAATGTCGAAGATTCTACATATTCGTACCACAATATGCAGGCAAATAAAATCCGTAAATATCATTTAAAACATTTGTCTGTTTTGCCAAAAATACAATTTTTTGAAAACAATCCAAGAATGTTTTATTTGTCTTAATAGATTTTAGATAGCGTATTTTTCAAGAGTGTTAAAGTGACAATTTTTGTAACTGCAATATTCACAGAATAAGCTATAACTCCCAACCGAATTTACATTGAATTTTTCTCAATGTTCGACAGTTTAAAATAAACAGCAAACACTGTAGGAATGGAATATTTACGTAAAGGAACTCCAACAAAATTCAACAATTTCCATAATTTAAGAATTAGATTATGCAAACCCAACTATTCTTAAGTTTCCGACGAAAACCTTCCCGAATTTTGAAGATTTTACCGCGACTTACTACAACATCCAGATAATTGAAATTCACATATATATTATGGAAGTTTCGTGTTTTCTACAATGAGTGTTCTTATTGACAGCGACTCTGAATCAAACTCTTGAAGAAAAATGAGTTATATTTTAGACTGTTCTTTTTGTCTTAGTCGATTTAAGTAGGTTACTTGTTAGAATGTAAAAGCGACTTTTACCTTTGATGCAATATTCACATTAATTAAGATAAGTATTAAAACCCTTTGCTTTCTGTTTTTAACTGGTCCTCAAGTAGTTTGTTAAATTGGTAGCAAAGTTTAATCAAAGACGCCCTAGAACAATAAGAAATATTGTAATTTTAAAGGATGTCCGGATATGCTCAACAGACTATATTCATGCTAACTACGGGAACCTTCAAAAATGACAAAGATTTTACAAATTCTTACCACAATATGCAGGCAAATAAAATCTATAAATATAATTCAAAACATTTATCTGTTTTGGTAAGTACGAAAACCTTCAAAAATGTCAAAGATTTTACAAATTCTTAACACAATTTGCAGGCAAATAAAATCTATAAATACAATTCAAAACATTTATCTGTTTTGCCAAAAATACAATTTTTTGAAAAAAATCCAAGAATGTTTTATTTGTCTTAACATATTTGAGATAGCGTATTTTTCAAGAGTGTAAAAGTGACAATTTTTGTAACTGCAATATTCACAGAATAAGCTACAACTCCCAACCGGTTTTACATCGAATTTTTCCCAATGTCCGCCAGTTTATAACAAACAGCAAACACTCTGGGAATATTTACGTAAAGGAACTCCAACAAAGTTAAACAATTTCAATGATTTAGGAATTAGATTATGCTAACCCCAAACTATTTTTAAGTTCACTCCGAAAACCTTCCCGAATTTTGAAAATTTTTTCCACGACTTAGTACAACATCCAGATAATTAGAATTCACATATATTTTATAGAAGTTTAGTGTTTTCTACAATGAGTGTTCTTATTGACAACGACTCTGTATCAAAGTATTCGAGAAAAATGTGTTAGATTTTAGACTGTTCTGTTTGTCTTACTCGATTTTCGCTAGGCTACTTTTTAGAATGTAAAATCGACCTTTACTTTTCATGCAATCTTCAGATTGATCAAAATAAATATTAATACAGTTTGCTTTCCGTTTCCTTCTGGTCTTCAAAAATTTCGTTAAATTGGTTTATGCAAAGACACACTTGAACAATAAGAAATATTGTAATTTTAAAGGATAGGATATGCTCATATTACTATTTTCAAGCTAACTACGAAAACCTTCAAAAATGTCGAAGATTCTACATATTCTTACCACAATATGCAGGCAAATAAAATCTGTAAATATTATTCAAAACATTTGTCTGTTTTGCCAAAAATACAATTTTTTGAAAACAATCCAAGAATGTTTTATTTGTCTTAATAGATTTGAGATAGCGTATTTTTCAAGAGTGTTAAAGTGACAATTTTTGTAACTGCAATATTCACAGAATAACCGAATTTACATTGAATTTTTCTCAATGTCCGCCAGTTTTTAACAAACAGCAAACACTGTAGGAATATTTACGTAAAGGAACTCTAACAAAATTCAACAATTTCGATAATTTAAGAATTAGATTATGCTAACCCAACTATTTTTAATTTTATTTCGAAAACCTTCCCGAATTTTGAAGATTTTTCCGCGACTTACTACAACATCCAGATAATTGAAATTCACATATATATTATCGAAGTTTCGTGTTTTCTATGATGAGTGTTCTTATTGACAGCGACTCTGAATCAAACTCTTGAAGAAAAATGAGTTATATTTTAGACTGTTCTGTTTGTCTTTGTCGATTTAAGTAGGTTACTTGTTAGAATGTAAAAGCGACTTTTACCTTTGATGCAATATTCACATTAATTAAGATAAGTATTAAAACCCTTTGCTTTCTGTTTTCAACTGGTCTTCAAGTAGTTAGTGAAATTGGTAGCAAAGTTTAATCAAAGACACCCTAGAACAATAAGAAATATTGTAATTTTAAAGGATGTCCGGATATTCTCAACAGACTATATTCATGCAAACTACGAGAAATTTCAAAAATGACAAAGATTTTACGAATATTTGTCTTAACAGATTTGAGAAAGCGTATTTTTTAAGACTGTTGAAGTGACAATTTTTTAACTGCAATATTTACAGAATAAGCTAAAATCTCAACAGAATTTACATTGAAATTTTCTCAATGTCCGTCAGTTTATAACAAACAGAAATCACTGTAGGAATATTTACTTACGTAAAGGAACTCCAAAAATATTCAACAATTTCGGTAATTTAAAAATTAGATTATGCTAACCCAACTATTTTTAAGTTTACTCCGAAAACCGTCCCGAATTTTGCAGATTTTTCCGCTACTTACTGCAACATCCAGATAATTAGATTTCACATATATATTATCGAAGTTTAGTGTTTTCTACAATGAGTGTTCTTACTGAGAGCGACTCTGAATCAAACTCTTGAAGAAAAATGAGTTGATTTTAGACTGTTCTGTTTGATATCGTGGATTTAAGTAGGCTACTTATTAGAATGTAGAAGCGACCTTTACTTTTGATACAATATTCACATTAATTAAGATATGTATTAAAACACTTTGCTTTCAGTTTTCTACTGGTCTTCAAGTAGTTAGTTAAATTGGTAGGAAAATTTATGCAAAGACGCCCTAGAACAATAAAAAATATTGTAATTTGAAAGGATGTCCGGATATGCTCAACAGACTACATTCATGCTAACTACGAAAACCGTCAAAAATGACGAAGATTTTACATATTCTTACCACAATATGCAGGCAAATAAAATCTATAAATATAAGACAAAACATTTATCTGTTTTGTCAAAAATACAATTTTTTGCAAAAAATCCAAGAATGTTTTATTTGTCTTAACAGATTTGAGATGGCGTATTTTTCAAGAGTGTTAAAGTGACAATTTTTTTAACTGCAATATTCACAGAATAAGCTACAAATACCTACCGCATTTACATTGAATTTTTCTCAATGTCCGCCAGTTTATAACAAACAGCAAACACTGTAGGAATATTTACGTAAAGGAACTCCAACAGAAATCTACAATTTCGATAATTTAAGAATTAGATTATGCTAACCCAACTATTCTTAAGTTTCCTACAAAAACCTTCCCGAATTTTGAAGATTTTTTCGCGACTTACTACAACATCCATATAATTAGAATTCACATATATATTATCGAAGTTTAGTATTTTCCACAATAAGTGTTCTTATTGACAGCGACTCTGAATCAAACACTTGAAGAAAAATAAGTTAGATTATAGACTGTTCTGTTTGTCTTAGTTGATTTAAGTTAGATACTTATTAGAATGTAAAAGCGACCTTTACCTTTATTGCAATATTCACATTAATTAAGATAAGTATTAAAACCCTTTGCTTTCTGTTTTCTACTGGTATTGAAGTAGTTAGTTAAATTGGTAGCAAAATTTATGCAAAGACGCCCTAGAACAATAAGAAATATTGCAATTTTAAAGGATGTCCGGATATGATAAACAGACTATATTCTTGCTAGCTACGAAAACATTCAAATAAGACGAAGATTTTACATATTCTTACCACAATATGCAGGCAAATAAAATCTATAAATATAATTCAAAACATTTATCTGTTTAGCCAAAAATACAATTTTTTGAAAAAAACCCAAGAATGTTTTATTCGTCTCAACATATTTGAGATAGCGTATTTTTCACGAGTGTTAAAGTGACAAATTTTTGAGTGCAATATTCACAAAATAAGCTATAACTTCCAGCCGGATTTAAATTGAATTTTTCTCAATGTCCGCAAGTTTATAACAAACAACAAACACTGTAGGAATATTTATGTAAAGGAATTCCAACAAAGTTCAACAATTTCGATAATTCAAGGATTAGATTATGCTAACCCAACTATTTTTAAGTTTACTCCGAAAACCTCCCTGCATTTTGAAGATTTTTCCGAGACTTACCACAACATCCAGATAATTAGAATCCACATATATATTATCAATGTTTAATGTTTTCAACAATGAGTGTTCTTTTTGATAGCGACTCTGAAACAAACTCTTGAAGAAAATCGAGTTAGATTTTAGTCTGTTCTGTTTGTCTTAGTTGATTTAAGTAGGCTACTTATAAGAATGTAAAAGCGACCTCTAGCTTTGAGGCAATATTCACATTAATTAAGGTAAGTATTAAAACCCTTTGCTTTCTGTTTTCTACTTGTTTTCAAGTATTTAGTTAAATTGGTAGCAAAATTTAGGCAAAGACGGCATAGAAAAGTAAGAAAAATTGTAATTTTAAAGGAAAGGATATGCTCATCAGACTATATTTATGCTAACTACGAAAACCTTCAAATATGACGAAGATTTTACATATTCTTACCACAATATGCAGGGAAATAAAATCTATAAATATAGTTCAAAACATTTATCTGTTTTGCCAAAAATACAATTTTTTGAAAGAAATCCAAGAATGTTTAATTTGTCTTAACAGATTTGATATAGCTCATTTTTCAAGAGTGTAAAAGTGACAATTTTTGTAACTGAAATATTCACAGAATAAGCTATAACTCCCAACCGGTTTTACATCGATTTTTGCTCAATGTCCGCAAGTTAATACCAAACATAAAACACTGCAGGAATTTTTACGTAAAGGAACTCCAACAAAATTCAACAATTTCGATAATTTAAGAACTAGGTTATGCTAACCAAACTATTCTTAAGTTTCCTACGAAAACCTTCCCGATTTTTGATGATTTTTCCACGACTTCCTAAAACATCCAGATGATTAGAATTCACATATATATTATCTAAGTTTAGTGTTTTCTACAATGAGTGTTCTTATTGAAAGCGACTTCAAACTCTTGAAAAAAAATGAGTTAGATTTTAGACTGGTCTGTTTGTCTTAGTTGATTTGATTAAGTTACTTATTAGATGTAAATGCGACCTTTACCTTTGATGCAATATTCACATTAATTAAAATAAGTATTAAAACCCTTTGCTTTCTGTTTTCTACTGGTCTTCAAGTAGTTAGTTAAATTGGTAGCAAAATTTTTGCAAAGACGCCCTAGAACAATGAGAAATATTATAATTTTAAAGGATGTCCGGATATGCTCAACAGACTATATTTAAGCTAACTACGAAAACCTTAAAAAATGACGATGATTTTACATATTCTTACCACAATATGCAGGCAAATAAAATCTATAGATATAAGAAAAAACATTTATCTGTTTTGTCAAAAAATACAATTTTTTAAAAAAAATCCAAAAATGTTTTATTTCTCTTAACAGATTTGAGATGGCGTATTTTTCAAGAGTGTTAAAGTGACAATTTTTTTAACTGCAATATTCACAGAATAGGCTACAAATCCCTAACGGATTTACATTGAATTTTTCTCAATGTCCACCAGTTTATAAAAAACAGCAAAACTGTAGGAATATTTACGTAAAGGAACTCCAACAAAATTCAACAATTTCGATAATTTAAGAATTAGACTATGCTAACCCAACTATTCTTGAGTTTCCTACAAAAACCTTCCCGAATTTTCAAGATTTTTTCGCTACTTACTAAACAACCAGATAATTAGAATTCACATATATATTATCGAAGTTTAGTGTTTTCTACAATGAGTGTTCTTATTGACAGCGACTCGGAATTAAACTCTTGAATAAAAATAAGTTAGATTGTAGACTGTTCTGTTTGACTTAGTTGATTTAAGTTAGATACTTATTAGAATGTAAGAGCGACCTTTACCTTTAATGCAATATTCACATTAATTAAGATAAGTATTAAAACACTTTGCTTGCTGTTTTCTACTGGTATTCAAGTAGTTAGTTAAATTGGTAGCAAAATTTATGCGAAGACACCCTTGAACAATAAGAAATATTGTAATTTTAAAAGATAGGATATGCTCATCAGACTATTTTCAAGCTAACTACGAAAACCTTAAAAAATGTCGAAGATTTTACAAATTTTTACCACAATATGCAGGCAAATAAAATCTGTAAATATAATTTAAAACATATATCTGTTTTGCCAAAAATACAATTTTTTGAAAAAAATCCAAGAATGTTTCATTTGTCTTAACAGATTTGAGATAGCGCATTTTTCAAGAGTGTTAAAGTGACAATTTTTGTAACTGCAATATTCACAGAATAAGCTATAACTCCCAACCGGTTTTACATTGAATTTTTTTCAATGTCTGCCAGTTTATAACAAACAGCAAAAACTGTAGGAATATTTTCGTTAAGGAACTCTAACAAAATTCAACAATTTGGATAATTTAAGAATTAGATTATGCTTACCCAACTATTTTTAAATTTTCTCCGAAAACCTTCCCGAATTTTGAAGATTTTTTTCGCGACTTACCACAACATCCAGATTATTAGAATTCACATATATATTATCGAAGTTTCGTGTTTTCTACAATGAGTGTTCTTATTGACAGCGACAATGAATCAAACTCATGTAGAGAAATGAGTTAGATTTTAGACTGTTCTTTTTGCCTTTGTTGATATAAGTTGGTTGCCTATTAGAATGTAAAAGCGACCTTTACCTTTGATGGAATATTCACATTAATTAAGATAAGTATTAAAACCCTTCGCTTTCTGTTTTCTACTGGTCTTCAAGTAGTTAATTAAATTAGTAGCAAAATTTATGCAAAGACACCCTAAAACAATAAGAAATATTGCAATTTTAAAGGATGTCCGGATATGCTCAACAGACTATATTTATGTTAACTACGAAAACCTTAAAAAATGTCGAAGATTTTACAAATTTTTACCACAATATGAAGGCAAATAAAATCTATAAATATAATTCAAAACATTTATCTGTTTTGCCAAAAATAGAATTTTTTGAGAAAAATCCAAGAATGTCTTATTTGTCTTAACAGATTTGAGATAGCATATTTTTCCAAGAGTGTTAAAGTTACAATTTTTGTAACTTCAATATTCACAGAATATGCTATAACTCCCAACCGGATTTATATTGAATTGTTCTTAATGTCCGCCAGTTTATAACAAACAGCAAACACTGAAGGAATATTTACGTCAAGGAACTCCAACAAAATTGAAACATTTCGATTAATTTAAGAATTAGATTATGCTAATCCAACTATTTTTAAGTTTACTCCGAAAACTTTCCCGAATTTTTGATTTTTCCGCGACTTACCACAGCATCCAGATAATTCGAATCCACATATATATTATCGAAGTTTAATGGTTTCTGCAATGAGTATTCTTATTGACAGCGACTCTGAATCAAACTCTTGAAGGAAAATGAGTTGGATTTTAGACTGTTCTGTTTGTCAAAGTTCATTTAAGAAAGCTACATATTAGTATGTAAAAGCGAGCTTTACCTTTTATGCAATATTCACAATACTTAAGACAAGTATTAAAACACTTTGCTTTCAGTTTTATACCGGTCTTCAAGTAGTTAGTTAAATTGGTAGCAAAATTTATGCAAAGACGCCCTAGAACAAGAAGAAATATTGTAATTTTTAAGGATAGGATATGCTCATCAGACTATATTTCATGCTAACTACGAAACCCATCAAAAATATCGAAGATTTTACAAATTCTTACCACAATTTGCAGGCAAATAAAATCTATAAATATAATTCAAAAAATTTATCTGTTTTTTCCAAAAATAGAATTTTTTTTCAACAGATTAGAGATTAGATAGAGTGTATTTTTCCAAGAGTGATAAAATTACAATTTTTGTACCGGCAATATTCACAGAATAAGCTATAACTCCCAACCGGATTTGTATTGAATTTTTCTCAATGTCTGCCAGTTTATAACAAACAGCAAACACTGTAGGAATAGTTACGCAAAGGAACTCCAACAAAATTCAACAATTTGGATAATTTATGATATAGATTATGCTAACCCAACTATTTTTAAGTTTCCTCCAAAAACCTTCTAGAATTTTGAAAACTTTTCCGCGACTTACTACAACATCCAGATAATTAGAATTCACATATATATTATCGAAGTTTAGTGTTTTCTACAATGAGTGTTCTTATTGACAGCGACTCTGAATCAAACTCTTGAGGGAAAATGAGTTAGATTTTAGACTGTTCTGTTTGGTAAGTTGATTTAAGTAGACTACTTATTATATATTAAAAGCGACCTTTACCTTTGATGCAATATTCACATTAATTAAGATAAGTATCAAATCCCTTTGCTTTCTGTTTTCTACCGGTCTTCAAGTAGTTAGTTAAATTGGCAGCAAAATTTACGCAAAGACGCCCTAAAACAAAAAATAAATACTGTAATTTAAACGGAAAGGATATGATCATCAGACTATATTCATCCTAACTAGGAAAACATTTAAAAATGAAAAAGTTTTACAAATTCTTGCCACAATATGGAGGCGAATAAAATCTATAAATATAATTCAAAACATTTATCTGTTTTGCCAAAAATACAATTCTTTGAAAAAAATATAGGAGTGTTTTATTTGTCTTAACAGATTTGATACAGCGTATTTTTCAAGAGTGTTAAAGTGACAATTTTTGTAACTGCAATATTCACAGAATAAGCTATAACTCCCAACCGGATTTACATTGAATTTTTCTCAATGTCCGCCAGTTTATAACAAACAGCAAACACTGTAGGAATATTTACGTAAAGGAACTCCAACAAAATTCAACAATTTCAATAATTTAAGAATTAGATTATGCTAACCCAACTGTTCTAAAGTTTCCTACAAAAACCGTCCAAAATTTTGAAGATTTTTCCGCGACTTAGTACAACATCCAGATAATTAGAATTCACATCTATATTGTAGAAGTTTATTGTTTTTCTACAATGAGTGTTCTTATTGACAGCGACTCTGAATCAAACTCTTGAAGAAAAATGAGTTAGCTTTTAGACTGTTCTGTTCGTCTTAGTTTATTTAAGTAAGCTACTTATTAGATTGTAAAAGCGACCTTTACCTTTGATGCAATATTCACATTAATTAAGATAAGTATATTAAAAATCCTTTGCTTTCTGTTTTCTACTGGTCTTCAAGTAGTTAGTTTAATTGGTAGCAAAATTTATGCAAAGACCACAAAGTCTTACTACAATATGCAGGCAATAAAATCTATAAATATAATTCAAAACATTTATCTGTTTTTGCCAAAAATAGAAATTTTTTGAGAAAAATCCAAGAATGTCTTATTTGTCTTAACAGATTTGAGATAGCATATTTTTCCAAGAGTTTTAAAGTTACAATTTTTGTAACTTCAATATTCACAGAATATGCTATAACTCCCAACCGGATTTACATTGAATTGTTCTTAATGTCCGCCAGTTTATAACAAACAGCAAACACTGTAGGAATATTTACGTCAAGGAGCTCCAACAAAATTGAAAAATTTCGATTAATTTAAGAATTAGATTATGCTAATCCAACTATTTTTAAGTTTACTCTGAAAACTTTCCCGAATTTTTGAAGGTTTTTCCGCGTCTTACCACAGCATCCAGATAATTCGAATCCACATATATATTATCGAAGTTTAATGGTTTCTGCAATGAGTATTCTTATTGACAGCGACTCTGAATCAAACTCTTGAAGGAAAATGAGTTGGATTTTAGACTGTTCTGTTTGTCAAAGTTCATTTAAGAAAGCTACATATTAGTATGTAAAAGCGAGCTTTACCTTTTATGCAATATTCACAATACTTAAGACAAGTATTAAAACACTTTGCTTTCAGTTTTATACCGGTCTTCAAGTAGTTAGTTAAATTGGTAGCAAAATTTATGCAAAGACGCCCTAGAACAAGAAGAAATATTGTAATTTTTAAGGATAGGATATGCTCATCAGACTATATTTCATGCTAACTACGAAACCCATCAAAAATATCGAAGATTTTACAAATTCTTACCACAATTTGCAGGCAAATAAAATCTATAAATATAATTCAAAAAATTTATCTGTTTTTTCCAAAAATAGAATTTTTTTTCAACAGATTAGAGATTAGATAGAGTGTATTTTTCCAAGAGTGATAAAGTTACAATTTTTGTACCGGCAATATTCACAGAATAAGCTATAACTCCCAACCGGATTTGTATTGAATTTTTCTCAATGTCTGCCAGTTTATAACAAACAGCAAACACTGTAGGAATAGTTACGCAAAGGAACTCCAACAAAAAATTCAACAATTTGGATAATTTATGATATAGATTATGCTAACCCAACTATTTTTAAGTTTCCTCCAAAAACCTTCTAGAATTTTGAAAACTTTTCCGCGACTTACTACAACATCCAGATAATTAGAATTCACATATATATTATCGAAGTTTAGTGTTTTCTACAATGAGTGTTCTTATTGACAGCGACTCTGAATCAAACTCTTGAGGGAAAATGAGTTAGATTTTAGACTGTTCTGTTTGGTAAGTTGATTTAAGTAGACTACTTATTATATATTAAAAGCGACCTTTACCTTTGATGCAATATTCACATTAATTAAGATAAGTATCAAATCCCTTTGCTTTCTGTTTTCTACCGGTCTTCAAGTAGTTAGTTAAATTGGCAGCAAAAAAATTTACGCAAAGACGCCCTAAAACAAAAAAATAAATACTGTAATTTAAACGGAAAGGATATGATCATCAGACTATATTCATCCTAACTAGGAAAACATTTAAAAATGAAAAAGTTTTACAAATTCTTGCCACAATATGGAGGCGAATAAAATCTATAAATATAATTCAAAACATTTATCTGTTTTGCCAAAAATACAATTCTTTGAAAAAAATATAGGAGTGTTTTATTTGTCTTAACAGATTTGATACAGCGTATTTTTCAAGAGTGTTAAAGTGACAATTTTTGTAACTGCAATATTCACAGAATAAGCTATAACTCCCAACCGGATTTACATTGAATTTTTCTCAATGTCCGCCAGTTTATAACAAACAGCAAACACTGTAGGAATATTTACGTAAAGGAACTCCAACAAAATTCAACAATTTCAATAATTTAAGAATTAGATTATGCTAACCCAACTGTTCTAAAGTTTCCTACAAAAACCGTCCAAAATTTTGAAGATTTTTCCGCGACTTAGTACAACATCCAGATAATTAGAATTCACATCTATATTGTAGAAGTTTATTGTTTTCTACAATGAGTGTTCTTATTGACAGCGACTCTGAATCAAACTCTTGAAGAAAAATGAGTTAGCTTTTAGACTGTTCTGTTCGTCTTAGTTTATTTAAGTAAGCTACTTATTAGATTGTAAAAGCGACCTTTACCTTTGATGCAATATTCACATTAATTAAGATAAGTATTAAAATCCTTTGCTTTCTGTTTTCTACTGGTCTTCAAGTAGTTAGTTTAATTGGTAGCAAAATTTATGCAAAGACCACAAAGTCTTACTACAATATGCAGGCAATAAAATCTATAAATATAATTCAAAACATTTATCTGTTTTGCCAAAAATAGAATTTTTTGAGAAAAATCCAAGAATGTCTTATTTGTCTTAACAGATTTGAGATAGCATATTTTTCCAAGAGTTTTAAAGTTACAATTTTTGTAACTTCAATATTCACAGAATATGCTATAACTCCCAACCGGATTTACATTGAATTGTTCTTAATGTCCGCCAGTTTATAACAAACAGCAAACACTGTAGGAATATTTACGTCAAGGAGCTCCAACAAAATTGAAAAATTTCGATTAATTTAAGAATTAGATTATGCTAATCCAACTATTTTTAAGTTTACTCTGAAAACTTTCCCGAATTTTTGAAGGTTTTTCCGCGTCTTACCACAGCATCCAGATAATTAGAATCCACATATATATTATCGAAGTTTAATGGTTTCTACAGTGATTGTTCTTATCGACAAAGACTCTTAATCATACTCTTCGAGAAACATGGTTAGATTTTTGGCCGCTCTGTTTGTCTTAGTTTATTTTAGATAGACTACTTTTCAGAATGTAAAAGCGACCTATACTTTTGTTGCAATCTCTACATTAAGAAAGGTAAGTATCAAAACACTTTACTTCAAGTTTTCTACTGTTCTTCAAGTAGTTAGTACATAAATATAGCTCCAAAAATTATCCTGGTTTGCTGAAAACGCAAATGTCTGATTAAACTACTGAGTTTTTGAGAAACAAATACAAAAAATGGCTAAATTTTTAATTTTTTTTTTTTTTCAAATAGGATATGTAAATTCAACTATTTACAACGTTAAGTCTTAAAATTTCCAAAATTTCTTGGATTTTTAAAAATCAAACTACTATTGGCAGACAATAAAAATCAGTTAACATAGGTCCAAAAATTATTCTGGTTTACCAAAAAGTAAATTTCTAAAGAAATATACAATCGTTCTGTTTGTCGTAATACATTTGAGATATTGTATGTGTTCATGATTCAAAATATACAATAGTTTTCTATTGCATATCTTCAAACAAAAACTGAACCTTAGTATTATACTAATTTGTCTTTAATATACTAGTGTGAAGCAGAAAAAATTAGATACGTTAGCAAACGGTCGATCGATCGAATTTTAAGGAATAGAAAACGAAAAAATCTATAAATTATTATTCGAATAGGATATGCTAATCAGACTATATTCGAGGTTAAAGTTTAAAACATACCAAAATTTACAGGATTTTCAACAATTATACCACAAATGGAAGGCAATGAAAATCTATAATTATAATGCCAAAAATGTATCTGGTTTGCCAAAAAAAGCAAATTTCTGAAAAAAATTTACAATCGTTCTGTTTGTGCGTGATACAATTGAGATATTGAATTCTTAGAAACAGAAATTAGGGAAATCTCCAAATTTTTAATTTTTATTAAAATAGGATATGCTAAAGAGATTATTTATAAGTTAACGTCTAAAATCTACCAAAATATTGAGGTTTTTCAATAATCATACAACCATTGGCAGACAATAAAAAATAGGCTCTAAAATTATTCTGATTTGCCGATAAATAGCCGAACAGACTATTCGCGAGGTAAAGTCTAAAATCTACCAACATTTCCAGGATTTACCACAATTGGCGGACAATAAAAATCTATAAATAAAAAGCAAAATTTCTGAAAAAATTTCAATAGTTCTGTTTGTCTGTGATACATTTGAGATAGTGTGTTTGATCAGTATTCAAAGCAGCCAATATTGTTGACTATCTTTGAATAAAAAACTGCACATCTTCGAATTCAAAAGCTTAAGTATTAAGCTATTTTGTATTCCATGCACTTGCGTGAAGCAGAAATAAAAAAAGATATTTCAGCGAACGGTCGGCCCATTGAATTTTTAAGAAACAGATATTTTAAAAAATCTCTAAATTTTTAATTTTTATTCAAATAGGATATGGTAACCCAGACTGTTTACAACGTTAATTCTAAAAACATAGAAAAAATTTTCAACAATCAAACTACTGTTGACAGACAATAAAAATCCATAAATAAAGCTCCAAAAATTATTCTGGTTTGCCAAAAACGCATAAATTCACAATTAGTCTGTTTGTCGTTGTCAAATTAGGAAACTCAAACATCCAATTATTTTGCTATCAACTTTCTAATGAGTAGCCGAAAAAAAAAGAAAACTGTGAACTGTATATTTTATTTTAAAGAGCAGAAATCGAATAAAAAATATTAAAAAAATTATACAATGGGATATGCTATTAGGTTTCTACTATAACCCGTCAAAATTTTCAAGATAGATTTCAGCAATCATACCACAATTAGCACTAAAATTAAATTCATAAATACAATTTTATGCATTTATCTCTTCTTCCAACAACATTGCAGAAATGTTCTCAAAAATCTTCAAAGC
The DNA here is from genome assembly GCA_963675895.2 of Styela plicata. Classification (NCBI taxonomy): domain Eukaryota; kingdom Metazoa; phylum Chordata; class Ascidiacea; order Stolidobranchia; family Styelidae; genus Styela; species Styela plicata. Next base: position 22,399,855 of record OZ023150.1, read on the forward strand.
TCAACTTTCAAAATGTTACAAATTCGCCGTTCAAGAGTAAGATGACTATTTCCCATAATTTGAATGTCACCATAGTTTTAAATTTTGACCAATTTATTGAATTGTTTTGCATTGGAATGCCATTTTGTGGTTTTTAAGAGGTTTTTTTGTTATATTTATTTGTCAATATTGAATCTGTGTCCCAACGCTGTATTTTAGTTAGTGTGAATAATCTTAATGTTTTGGAAAAAAAATCGAACGACTTGAAACATTTTCGCGTAGAAATTAAATAAGAACGGCATTTTTTATCTGCTCATAAATTAGTTTGGAATATCAGAACTTCCCAATTGTGATTTTTTAATCCATACCCTTAGGTTGGAGACTATCTACAATGTGATTAAAGTAAAGCAAACTCATAATTTGAACCGCATTGTTTACCTGTTTCTTTATTTATTTTGTCAAATATTAGCTGTTTATGGCAGCGCGTTCCATCAAATATCTATATTTGGCAAAAAAAAATCAATTTATCTTATTTTGATATTGCCAAGTTAAATTTTGCTTTAAAAACAGTCATTTTACTGCTTTTACTAATGTTTGTACAGTACAGTTAATGATAAAACTGCAATATTCTTACCTGGAAGTTGTAGAAATCGGGCTTTCCTTGAAGTTCCCTGTTTAAAATCTGCAAAAGTTAGGCATATGAATCGATGAATTTAAGATAAATCTCAAAAAAAAGAAACACAATTTGACAGATGGATTTTAGACTAAATGCATAAAGATAACTCTGCGATGTTTTTTGTGGGAGAGATTGATAGAGTATTAAAAATATTCCGCAAGTGTTATATATTTAGGTTGGGAGGGCGCGAATAAACCATAACAACGTGGGATGTCATGGTCAGACCGCGACAAACTTCTTTTTAATTTTTCCGTGTGCCCGAGCATAGTTGGTAGTGAAAGCCATTAGCAGTGGCTGCGTGACATACAGCTAGGGTTGCACAATTTCTGAAATTTCCATGGGAGGAATTTCACTATTGGTAATTTTGTCATAGGATGGGAATTAAGAGGAAAATTCCGATAAATGTTATGTTGATAAAGACCAATATGGCTTTTCTGTATTATCGCTGAGGCCTGATCTGATATTTTAAATCAAAGTATACATCATGACCATACGATATTTTCTTGCACAGTAGTTCTAAAAATAAAAACAAAGTACTCACTGATAAGCGATGAAGTAGCACAAAGTTAGAAATTAGACCGAAACACTTCCGGAGATGATTTGTCATTTGCCTGTTAACTTGTGATTAGGACTGAACAAAACTTGAATCACTTGGAATTCTATTCGGAATCGTATATTTTCTTTGAATCCGATCGAATCTCAACTTCTGCATAAATAATAGATATACCATTTTTACTATTACAAGTTGCCTCTATTATGAAATTCCCATTATTTATAGTTATGAATTACTGATATTAACATAAAGAATCGCGAAAAGACTGTACCTTTAATTCACACTACATGCCAAAGTGGGAAAAGTTACATATTTGAACGACAGAATGCAATCGATTTTGTTCAACATTATAAAATTTTGATTTCATTTTTCCATTGAAAATGAATATCCATTTCATTTAAGAAGTTTTTGTTCCTATGGATGTATGCAAAGACCACAAAGTCTTACTACAATATGCAGGCAATAAAATCTATAAATATAATTCAAAACATTTATCTGTTTTGCCCAAAAAAAGAATTTTTTGAGAAAAATCCAAGAATGTCTTATTTGTCTTAACAGATTTGAGATAGCATATTTTTCCAAGAGTTTTAAAGTTACAATTTTTGTAACTTCAAATATTCACAGAATATGCTATAACTCCCAACCGGATTTACATTGAATTGTTCTTAATGTCCGCCAGTTTATAAGAAACAGCAAACACTGTAGGAATATTTACGTCAAGGAACTCCAACAAAATTGAAACATTTCGATTAATTTAAGAATTTAGATTATGCTAATCCAACTATTTTTAAGTTTACTCTGAAAACTTTCCCGAATTTTTGAAGATTTTTCCGCGTCTTACCACAGCATCCAGATAATTAGAATCCACATATATATTATCGAAGTTTAATGGTTTCTACAGTGATTGTTCTTATCGACAAAGACTCTTAATCATACTCTTCGAGAAAAATGGTTAGATTTTTGGCCGCTCTGTTTGTCTTAGTTTATTTTAGATAGACTACTTTTCAGAATGTAAAAGCGACCTATACTTTTGTTGCAATCTCTACATTAAGAAAGGTAAGTATCAAAACACTTTACTTCCAGTTTTCTACTGATCTTCAAGTAGTTAGTACATAAATATAGCTCCAAAAATTATCCTGGTTTGCTGAAAACGCAAATGTCTGATTAAACTACTGAGTTTTGAGAAACAAATAGAGAAAATGGCTAAATTTTTAATTTTTTTTCTCTTTTTCCAAATAGGATATGTAAATTCAACTATTTACAACGTTAAGTCTTTAAATTTCCAAAATTTCTTGGATTTTTAAAAATCAAACTACTATTGGCAGACAATAAAAATCAGTTAACATAGGTCCAAAAATTATTCTGGTTTACCAAAAAGTAAATTTCTAAAGAAATATACAATCGTTCTGTTTGTCGTAATACATTTGAGATATTGTATGTGTTCATGATTCAAAATATACAATAGTTTTCTATTGCATATCTTCAAACAAAAACTGAACCTTAGTATTATACTAATTTGTCTTTAATATACTAGTGTGAAGCAGAAAAAATTAGATACGTTAGCGAAACGGTCGATCGATCGAATTTTAAGGAACAGAAAACGAAAAAAATCTATAAATTATTATTCGAATAGGATATGCTAATCAGACTATTTTCAAGGTTAAAGTTTAAAACATACCAAAATTTACAGGATTTTCAACAATTATACCACAAATGGAAGGCAATGAAAATCTATAATTATAATGCCAAAAATGTATCTGGTTTGCCAAAATAAGCAAATTTCTGAAAAAAATTTACAATCGTTCTGTTTGTGCGTGATACAATTGAGATATTGAATTCTTAGAAACAGAAATTAGGGAAATCTCCAAATTTTTAATTTTTATTAAAATAGCATATGCTAAAGAGATTATTTATAAGTTAACGTCTAAAATCTACCAAAATATTGAGGTTTTTCAATAATCATACAACTATTGGCAGACAATAAAAATACTCTCTAAAATTATTCTGATTTGCCGATAAATAGCCGAACAGACTATTCGCGAGGTAAAGTCTAAAATCTACCAACATTTCCAGGATTTACCACAAATTGGCGGGCAATAAAAATCTATAAATAAAAAGCAAATTTCTGAAAAAAATTTCAATAGTTCTGTTTGTCTGTGATACATTTGAGATAGTGTGTTTGATCAGTATTCAAAGCAGCCAATATTGTTGACTATCTTTGAATAAAAACTGCACATCTTCGAATTCAAAAGCTTAAGTATTAAGCTATTTTGTATTCCATGCACTTGCGTGAAGCAGAAATAAAAAAAAGATATTTCAGCGAACGGTCGGCCCATTGAATTTTAAGAAACAGATATTTAAAAAATCTCTAAATTTTTAATTTTATTCAAATAGGATATGGTAACCAGACTGTTTACAACGTTAATTCTAAAACATAGAAAAATTTTCAGCAATCAAACTACTGTTGACAGACAATAAAAAAATCCATAAATAAAGCTCCAAAAATTATTCTGGTTTGCCAAAAAAGGCATAAATTCACAATTAGTCTGTTTGTCGTTGTCAAATTAGGAAACTCAAACATCCAATTATTTTGCTATCAACTTTCTAATGAGTAGCCGAAAAAAAAAGAAAAACTGTGAACTGTATATTTTATTTTAAAGAGCAGAAATCGAATAAAAATATTAAAAAAATTATACAATGGGATATGCTATTAGGTTTCTACTATAACCCGTCAAAATTTTCAAGATAGATTTCAGCAATCATACCACAATTAGCACTAAAATTAAATTCATAAATACAATTTTATGCATTTATCTCTTCTTCCAACAACATTGCAGAAATGTTCTCAAAAATCTTCAAAGCTCAACTTTCAAAATGTTACAAATTCGCCGTTCAAGAGTAAGATGACTATTTCCCATAATTTGAATGTCACCATAGTTTTAAATTTTGACCAATTTATTGAATTGTTTTGCATTGGAATGCCATTTTGTGGTTTTTAAGAGGTTTTTTTGTTATATTTATTTGTCAATATTGAATCTGTGTCCCAACGCTGTATTTTAGTTAGTGTGAATAATCTTAATGTTTTGGAAAAAAATCGAACGACTTGAAACATTTTCGCGTAGAAATTAAATAAGAACGGCATTTTTTATCTGCTCATAAATTAGTTTGGAATATCAGAACTTCCCAATTGTGATTTTTTAATCCATACCCTTAGGTTGGAGACTATCTACAATGTGATTAAAGTAAAGCAAACTCATAATTTGAACCGCATTGTTTTACCTGTTTCTTTATTTTATTTTGTCAAATATTAGCTGTTTATGGCAGCGCGTTCCATCAAATATCTATATTTGGCAAAAAAAATCAATTTATCTTATTTTGATATTGCCAAGTTAAATTTTGCTTTAAAAACAGTCATTTTACTGCTTTTACTAATGTTTGTACAGTACAGTTAATGATAAAACTGCAATATTCTTACCTGGAAGTTGTAGAAATCGGGCTTTCCTTGAAGTTTCCTGTTTAAAATCTGCAAAAGTTAGGCATATGAATCGATGAATTTAAGATAAATCTCAAAAAAAGAAACACAATTTGACAGATGGATTTTAGACTAAATGCATAAAGATAACTCTGCGATGTTTTTGTGGGAGAGATTGATAGAGTATTAAAACATTCCGCAAGTGTTATATATTTAGGTTGGGAGGGCGCGAATAAACCATAACAACGTGGGATGTCATGGTCAGACCGCGACAAACTTCTTTTTAATTTTTCCGTGTGCCCGAGCATAGTTGGTAGTGAAAGCCATTAGCAGTGGCTACGTGACATACAGCTAGGGTTGCACAATTTCTGAAATTTCCATGGGAGGAATTTCACTATTGGTAATTTTGTCATAGGATGGGAATTAAGAGGAAAATTCCGATAAATGTTATGTTGATAAAGACCAATATGGCTTTTCTGTATTATCGCTGAGGCCTGACCTGATATTTTAAATCAAAGTATACATCATGACCATACGATATTTTCTTGCACAGTAGTTCTAAAAATGAAAACAAAGTACTCACTGATAAGCGATGAAGTAGCACAAAGTTAGAAATTAGACCGAAACACTTTCGGAGATGATTTGTCATTTGCCTGTTAACTTGTGATTAGGATTGAACAAAACTTGAATCACTTGGAATTCTATTCGGAATCGTATATTTTCTTTGAATCCGATCGAATCTCAACTTCTGCATAAATAATAGATATACCATTTTTACTATTACAAGTTGCCTCTATTATGAAATTCCCATTATTTATAGTTATGAATTACTGATATTAACATAAAGAATCGCGAAAAGGCTGTACCTTTAATTCACACTACATGCCAAAGTGGGAAAAGTTACATATTTGAACGACAGAATGCAATCGATTTTGTTCAACATTATAAAATTTTGATTTCATTTTTCCATTGAAAATGAATATCCATTTCATTTAAGAAGTTTTTGTTCCTATGGATGCATGATTAATTTGAATAATTTATTCTTCTTATCAATTCAAATCATCGAATCAAATTGCCCATCCCTAAGTGTGAGAAATTTATCGGGGACTTCAAGGTTCAAGATTGGTTCAAACTATTCATAGTTTGAAACCGGTTGATGTTTAATTATGAGATTTAATTATATAAGGAGGTAGCATACAAAGATGGTTTAAAATAGCTTTTATGGTGATTTCAATCTAAAAAGCAGTTATACAATATATTTCCGGGCTCCTGAAAATTACCGGAAATTTTCCATCCCTAGTTATAGCTATCCGTGTGGTGCTTTGCTGAAGGATATACACCGTGGTGGATAGACCAAGCCTCGAACTAGCCCGATTTTTCGAAATACTACGATCACGCTTTACGGGTTAAACCACCAAACCGAGCTGCCCCAAACCGTAATCTGGCCAGTGAACAATAATTTTAAACAAAATTTCAAGTTTATTGACAATTAAGGTCCCCTCTCCAACCACCCGTCTTTCGCCAGTGGATCTATTTACTATGGAACGGTGCTTGACCAATTTAAGTTTTTCCCTACATATTCCACCATACTTTACCTCCTAAATTATAACACTTGTCTTCAATTACACCATTTTCTGCTTATTTCGTTTCACATAGCGGGGCACAAAAAGTCTTCGGTTAATCGCCGATTCGCGTCTATCGCCTGACGTCGTCAATCCACTGCAGTCTTTTCTGTAAATGAGATGAATTTGGAAAATATACTACCTTGAGACTTGGCACTTCTTCACCTTCGTCAATGAATTGCAAGTGGATTATTGTGATAGGAAAAGGGTTAGGGAGTGCTTTATATCAAGATGGGCATGGCCTAGTCCTAAATAAAGACACACCGATTACCAGCCATTACCGACACTCAAAAACGAGCCGATACCCATACTATACACAAACGCGGTGCTAAGATAGGATTTTAAAGATAAAAGATTCACTGGTTCAAAGATAAAAATATTTTCTGAAAAATTGAATATGACATATGTTATCATAGTCATATTTGCCAAAAAGTAGGGGATTGTGCTATATCGGAATGTCATTTTACTTTGCAATTTTTTTTTGGGTTTTGGTCAACTTTTGATCATTACCGTGTCACAACAATGCCCGTAGTCATGTTGGCGCAAATTGCAATGTTTCTGAAAAAATGTTGAACAATTTAAAAATATTATCAGAATAAAAAACAAACTGAAAAAGTTTCTATTGACAAAAATTGTATATATGAAAAAAAAAGATTGTTAACTTGCTCGGATAACTTTCTCGGATGTTAATGCTGTGCTTCCAATTTTTTTTTTTTCAGATACAATTGTTAATTTGAAATATTAGCTTGAAGTGCGCGCAATTTTACAGTCGAGTTAACTATACTAAATATGAAACTTATTTCCTTCTCAAATCAGGGAGAGGTTTTTTTTTTATAAAAATAACAACAGCAATTTGCATTCCCAAGTAAACAATTTGCCACTCGTTTCTACTAGGGCTGGGCAATTCGATTCGTTGATTAGAATGATTCGAAGCACAATTTAATCGAATGAATCATGGATTGTTCATAGGAACAAAAACATGCTAAATATACGGGTTCGAGCCCAGGCGAGTCCGGCTGGCTTATTAATGCCAACCACTCAAACCAGGCTGTAATTACTTGGGTAGGCTAAGCCGACAGGAAAAGATCGTATCTTTCCAGTAATTGTAACACTGTCCGTCTATAAGTGGCCGCTGTTACAGGGCCTTGGAAAGGGTGATCCACTCTAAAAAGTGACTATAAATGAAAATGAAAAAAAAAAAAAAAAAATCTAAATTATACCTTTTTGTCAAGAAGTTTTGAATTTCTCCTGTTTATCTAAGTGGAAATCAGCCACGGCCATCACCTCTGTAATGCTTTTAGTCCGAAAAACCGTGAAGAGGCAAAAACTTATTACGGCACTAACTACATTCCCAATACTGACGCTGCCTTTAGCGTTGCGCAAGAACCCACTTGAAACAAACATTGAGACAGATATTTTCAAGCAGCTAACTGAAACTACAGCGTCAACACATTCACTCAAAACAAAACTTACACGCTGTGGAGTGGGCTCAGAAAGAGTAATCTCGACCCTACCGAATAGGCAATCAGAGATGTAAACATCGTGGATGACTTTAAGACGTAAACAGTATTAAAAAAACACGCAAAAACTATCTAAAAAAACATTATAAAGATCAATCACCAGTATTTTTAACAAAAATAACTCAACAACTACTAAGGCACCGATACCGCATTCTGTGCCGATACTAATGCTCCAAAATGAGCTATCACTGATACAGCTTTTTTTTTGAAAATCACTGTAAAACTGGAAGCACTAAACAGGAGTAAAACTAACAGTCAGTCACCTAATCACAAGGACCTACAACAAGACATAGTACCAGCAACTACACTCTAAGCGGCAAAAATCCGAAAAAAAATGAACTGCTATAACAAGACGCGGTGAGTAGTATCTGCCCTGCGCGATGTTAAAATCATCTGACACTGACATCTGACAGGACTAAAAATTCGCGATACATGCCGATACCCGATCAGATTGTGCTATTCTCAAATAACATGTAAGTACGGACTATGCGATAGTCCTAACATCTCCTACGCTTCGTAGGAGAAGACTTAAAGGAACCAAAAAATGGTAGATCGCCCAAGGAAGATACCACCCGCAGCACTTAAATATAGCGGTTCAGGGCCCAATTGATGCTTTGCGCCAAGAGTGAAGTTGATGGTACTACATATTGTATTAACTCTTTGCCATTTGGGCGGCCGTTAATAAGTCCCCTTGAAGCACTGCTTCTGGCCTTGCTAAAAGTGAACTCAAAAAAATAGAATAAAAAATTTTAAGATTACTTTTCTCTGTTTTCTTGAAAACGGAGTCATAGCACTGTTTTTCATTGAAGTAGAAAACTTGACAAAAAACATGTATGACATTTTTTGTAGTATTTTATTTTTATCGCCACTTATTTTAGTGGATTACGCTGAACAAGGCATTTGCGGCTACCTGAAGACTAATACTTACACTTAGCCACTTATGGACAAAAGGGTTGATTCTGACTATTTTGGTTAATGGGTGAAATGCAAACACTTTGATTCTCCGACGTTTCAAAGGCCTATTCTCAATGAATAGACATTCAAAATGTCGTACAATTACATATATATCCCATAGAAACATGTTTGTCTACCTGGTGGCAACCACTCTGTAATGAATCTGTATTTTTTTTCGTCTTAAAAAAAAAAAAAAAGTAAAAGTCGCATTTATTTTCATTTTGGTCGGTATTTCATCACCAGTATTTAATAATGAAACGGGGTGGTAATTGGCCATATTGTTTTTTTTTCGTCATATTTGGAAATCCTATATTCGGACAAACGATTTTTGTCCAAATTTACATGTTCCAAACAAGGTGTTTAACTTTATATGAAAATATCGTATAATTTTTCTACTTTCACTCCGAAATTGATAAATTTTTCTCTCAAGCTGAAAGAAAATTTTGCTTGATTTCGGCGCGCAAGTAACTCATTTTTTCATGTCGATATTAAAATTTGTCACAGCTTGAGTATCTGCGTTCTTTCTTTGCAGAAACTGAAGTATAATCAAATGGTAAAAGAATTGATATTTTTATAGTAAATTACTCCAATAAATGACAAAATGCGTCCATATTTCAAATTATCCGAATATTTAGTCTAAATTGTCTCAAACTGACCGAAAGAACCAGGCAACTCTATTTGCATATTTGTAGAACGTTGGCCTAGTTTGTGGATGTGTGGCGCATGACACCAGATGAAATGGAATAAGTTCCGGTGCATCGGCCGTACAAAACATCATTGATTTTGCGAATGGATAAGGATTCGAATTGAAAAAAACATGAACAGAAATCCCATACGATTGAGTATTCTGAAAAAATCTTCAGAATTACAGATAAATGCAGTCGCAACCAGGAGATATATTCGAATTGAGTTTGGCAATCATTCTAGAGATAGAGACCGAAATTACTGACATGTTTACAATTGTTTGAACATATTCTAACTTCTGCAGACAAAATCAATGTTCAATGAATCTGGGAATGACGAGAATTTATACTCTTTTTTATTTATTAAAAAGCCTGGTGTCATTAAATTGAAGTATCCTTTAACAATCGACACTTCGCAATGTAAAAATGAATTTTACGTCGGAATTTTTCTTTCGCCAACATCTCGACTATGGAACTTCTTACTTTCAAGATATCATACAGATAGATTTCATTTCAGTCTACTTGTGAGCATATTATTCCGTTTTCAATCACACATCAAAAAGCTTCAGTGATGCATTGATATATATTGTTTGCCAACAATAATTAAGCGAGGGAGCATGGAACATGTTTTTAAGAAAAAGATATAGCCAAAGAATCCTCTATATAATTTCTCTATAGAAAGAAAATTGTCTGAACAGCTCGAAATTTTTTTATCCCCAAATTATTTACCAAGTATTGTTTGCTGACGTACTTTCTATTGTAATATACCGCTAGTTGGTTACTTTTAATGCTACTTAACTCCGTCCTTGTTTGAAAAAATACAATGGAAACGTTTGGTAGGAAAATAAAAATAAATGTTTAAAGTTAATAATTAATGCAACTTATATTTAAGGTTTTCTGCGCCCAGGGCTGACTTGTTCAAGTAATTCATTCAGCCAAACATTTTCTGAATCATCATGGACTGCAAAAAGATGTATCATGATACTGGATGAATAGTAAATAATTTGATATTCGAAATCCATTCCAAGAATTAAAAATGGTTATTGTTTTTCACCATATTGTTTATAGCCACTCATTTTTTGGATTGAATCACCCTAAACACCGGTGACTACTTCGAGACAAACGAGGTTAGTATAGTTAGAAATATATTATCAACCCTGTTTGGCCGACTCTACCCAAGGTGTTACACCCTTGGTTGAAGGTTGAACAAGGAAGAAGTAGAATCGAATCGGTGCTATTTGCCAGTGATTCATACTTCACAAACTAACTGAGTTTAATTGAGTAGTTCGAATGATATTCCGAAATAAATATACAATTACTACAAATGACCGGTAAATTTATTGGAATTTTTCAGAGTGTAGGTATCTCAGGTTTAGTAAATATTATCATGACTATAAAAATAAAAAACAAATTAAATTTGTGAAATATTTTGGAATAGTTTTTTTAAAAAAAAAGGAAACTGAGAATAAATCACAATACTGAAAATTCCGAAATGCGACTTCATTTTTTAATTTCTTGAAATTTTATATATAAAAACTTTTATATCACACATTAAAAATGCTTCCTCTTCTAATCTGCCAAAATTTATATTAAAATCTATATTTGTATGATTTGAAACTCTATCATTACCCATGGTAACAAGAAATATTTTCATTTTGGCTGGGCAATTTGATATGATGAGGCTAACCGTTCCGAAGCACAGATTATTCGGTTGATCGTGAATCGACCACAGGCTCATATACTTCTCAATTGACGAAAAATTATCATATTTCACCGAATAAATTCTTGGCAATTTGTTTGTGTCCTGATGGATGAAGTGTGAATTGATGACTCTTAATTGAATTTGTGTGGAATTCGCGATTTGATCCGATTCAAAAAAAAAAAACCCTTGAACAAAATTCATATTTAATATGATTCGGTTTTGCCCAGCTTTGATTGTCATTACCAGGAAATGAGTGATCAGGGAGCCAGTGATAAATCGCGCAGCCGAGGTGCGGTCCATCTGTGGTTCATTCTTGACAAATTGAAATTTCTATCGAACTTTTATAGAATTCCCTCAACATTCAGGCATCTAAATTGTAATAAATTTATAGTAGAACGGATATATATATATATATATATATATATATATATATATATATATATATATTTATTAGATGATTCATACTAGACTAGGCATATAGTGGTTACAGAGAGGAAATACACTTTCAAAATTTGGCAAAACATTCAAACATCCTACTTTCTTTGCTGCAGAGAGTCATGTCCGTTGCCATTTCTTCGTACTTTTCTTTGCCAGCTCTGTATATTTTTCAGTCAATTCATTGTTTTTTGTTTTTTGATCTGTCAAAAAACGTAACATAAACGATTTCAATATATATATGTTGTTGGGTCCTAAATAGTGCGCCATGATGCATCTTTGATATTTTTATATTGTCTGATAAACTTTTGAGTTTGAATATGACTGATGTATGGTGCCGCCAATCGATAACAGACGTCTTAGCCTTACTTGACTGTATGACGTAAAAATGTCCAATTGATTATCATGGTTAAGCGTAAGAAATCATTTCTGATACAAATCATAGCAGTTTGCTGTGATATAAATATTAATTGATTTGTTTCCGGCGCTGCTTTCGACTTGTTGGAGTTGAATTCTAATTCAATGAAAAAACATATTAGTCTTACATACATAGTACCTCACAACCGGTTGGAGACAAAGCAAGCGCAACATCGATGAATAATTCATGAATATATTTGGCGGGTGTGATAAAATAATTCTTAAGAGAACATTTTTGTGAATAGATAGAAACCGCTGAAAGGATAATGCCAGTTTGAAATTTGATCTTGTAAATTTCACTTGTCATTTTAAAAGGCTTACTGACTTTTCGCGCCAATCAGTAAAAAAATGAGACATCGTCCGGCTCAATGGCCTAGCGGTTATCATGTTGAGATTAGTTGGAGATTTAGAGTTTGAGGTGTCGGCGAGTCTGTTTCGGTAATCGCCAATCCACCCAACTCTCAACCCAGGTTGCAGCAAGTTTGGTATGAGCAAATTCTCAATAGAAAAATATTGTTTTATTCACTGCATGTCGTTATAACAAGAGAAAATAACTTACGCTGTATCGCACAAAAGGTTAAATTATTGTCCTATGAAAGTTAAATTACTTGATGACGCAGACAAAAATTATGAAAAATCAGCCCAATTAAGGTTTATTGAATTATTGTTCTTGATGCGTCAAGGAGCGATCCATCAGTGACTCCTACTTGATAAATAAAAATAAAATTGGTGATATCAATTTTTAAAGAAATGCATAAATCGCTAACTTTTTGTCGAATAATTTTCGTCATTCGTCTATCTGACATCATAATTATTCACAGAAATGAGTATTTGAATCATCGTAATCGAAAGTGTAAACGAATTGGTTTGAATTCCGACCCCAAAAGTTCCTAAGGTTATCTCACCGACACGCCACATCTCTTACCGCTCTTGCCGGTGTTATTGCGTCATCAGAGAGTTTTTCTGTTGTCAATAAAATGATTACATCTCTGACAAATGGACGATTCCCAGCTGATGGTAACACATTGTCTTTAGCAACGGTCGATGATCTTCCTGTATTCCTCCTGCGCAACACAAATTTAAATCCAATTTAATTTTTTTATTAGCAAATCACTTCGGGAAAACGTGGTGTTTCAAATTATGAGGAGAAACATGAAATCACATTTTTATAATCTAACTTTCGCGTCGAAGGCATGTGTAAAATTTTTGGACTTTTTTATCACGGAAATTCATTTTTCAACATTTGTTGGTATGAAATCTTGTGCCTTCAACTCTCCCCACAAGATAATAAATGATATACGACATAATGCAACAATTATTTTTTTACCAGCAAATGTCGAAAACAGCCCAAAAGGTTTAGTTTAATAAACCTCAACGATGGTAAAACTATTACCCAATTCTTCGTTTTATTTCAGTCGCTTCTTACGATACGCAGAAGATTTCTTATACTTTCAGTGAATGAACCTCGAAATGACAACAATCGACTGGGGAGCAATGAGTTCGTGGTTTGGGATTGATACTAATTTACACCATGTAACAAATGTACAGTCAATTTTCTGGATAATATGAGCTGTTGATTGACCGTAACTCGACGGTGCGTTTCATCAAATGTCTCATTGACCAAAAAAATCATTTTTGGGTCTCATTTCATTGTCACTAAGTAAAAATACTGTCAAAAATTCCCATTTTCTACCCTTTTGTTGCAATGTAACTTACTGGATCTACCATATGGCAGCCTATGAAAATAATTTAACAGTTTATCCGTCGCATTGGAATATTCAAATTTAATCTTATTTCTCATATCAATGAACCGATTGTAACGAAAAGAAACAAAATTAATCTGAGCCCTTGAAACTGGAAAGAACCTGAAATCAAATGTAGTTGAGATTAAAATTTCAGTACACTGCGACAAAATTATAGTAAATTTACCCGTTATTTGCAGTAATTGTGTATTCACACAAATTGAAATTCATTTGTAGATGAGATTTATGCCAATTATGGATACTCTTGGTGGATCGTGACTCGGTTGACGCGTTACTCTGCCTACCTATAATCCAGCCTTCGTCAGCCTATATGCAAGACCGTAATTAACGAACGGCCAGACAGGTTTTAAAAGCAACTGCAAAATGTTGTAGCAGCAGTACGTGGGAAATATCCAAAAGGGGTGTACCACTATAATATTGTGCAACGATTGTCCCCACTAGTGGTGAAAATAGAGTTTCGTATTTTATTTCAATATCACAGAATTCAATTACTCGCAAGGAACAAACATTTTTGCTTATTTTGACAAAGTCCAGTACCATGTAACTGTGCAAACGATTAAGCTAATTTGCAATAACGCCCTAATGATTTATCGTCCGTTATTCAGCAACTTACTTGATTATTCTTCAACAATGCAAATAGAAAACCACTTTTTAATTAGTTGAAGTCGTTTATTCAACTTTTCATTACGAATAAAGCACAATAAGAGCAATTTTTGATAATGCAAATCATAGCTGAAAATATGTTCGGATGGAATCTTAGTTGTCAATTCATATTATGAAGATGTGGAATTTTCTCGATTTTTATTATAAAGAGATAATGGGCCGCATGCAAAAAAAAATTGGCCAAATTTATGTGTTATACAAGGGCAAAACTGCCTAAAATTTAGAGAGGAGGCGCAAAATTTTTCAATTTTCCTATGAAGAGGGAGGGGATGGGGGCATTAAACATTTTCAGTAGAATTCTGTAAACCAGAAGCATTTTATTGAAAATTTGCTTTCGGCAAGGCGGAAAGAAGCAAAATTTTACGCTCATGTAACGCGAATGATTCAGCAGGTCAAAATATGCTACCTTACGAAGCAACTCTTGGAAAAGTGTGCTTCACAAAAGTTCCCTGTAGGTGCGGGATTTAAAATTGTCCTTTGAGTATTTTCAACCTTCCAAAAAAGTGACTTATAGGAAACGAGGAAGTAGTAGATGGCTTCGCTTTGCAGGGCAGATATTTCAATGGTGTTTCAGTTCCGTTTAAAGTTAGTACATTTGCGGGTGCTGCACTTTGTGGTATATTTCACCATTAGTTCAGGTCTTTTTCGGCGCTGCCCGCGCAGATCTATCTTATAATAACATTGAAGAAAACATAGATATATTATTTATTAGTGAATAAAACTAACTGTTTGTATGAGAAAAAATTAAGAATTGCTTTCATGAATTTGTTATCCGCTATAATATTTAGCGATATTTCTAACACAGCAACACGGCGTCATCGTATTTACAAGCTTTAAATGCATTGCTTCGTCTTGCAAAACTTTAAATGCATTGCTTTGTCTAGCTGGGCTAATCGATCTGGAAATATCAAGTGCATTAAATCCTTGGTACAGGTATAACAAAGGCAGAAAATTGGTGTGTAAGTAGGGATCGTGCCGTTTAGGCGAGGTCAATGTATGACTCCTGATTAATTAATTAAATTTCAGAATGGGCAATTGACAAAATTGTTGGCATAGCATATATTGTCGAATGTATCAGAGCTGTATTGTACTGACAAACTTCAATCCATCGCTTTGAGTTCGCTTGACAAGATTAGGTTACAAGATTATTACCTTGCACCGAACCGAAAAGTAAAAACGGTGATACACATCCGCATTTCTTTGCTTTAATATTATTCACTATCCTGGTTCCACAGTGTTTATTTTTTCATCATTAAAAACCTTGTCTATATTAAGCACACAATCTCAAAATAAAACAGGTGCATTTCAAAAATTATGCCAGCACAAAACAATGCATTGAATCTATCAAAGAATGAATAATTAGTTGCAATAAATGTTAGATCATGCTGTGTTAGACAGAAATTACGTTTTGCCAAGCATGGGTCATAGATGAATCATACCCTTCAATGATATGGTCATTTTTGACAGTAATATCCCTTGAAGATGTTAAAATAAAGCCATAAAATCATTTTTTCGGCCAAACCGCGTTCGATCAACAACCCATACTTAGCATAAATCTCATTAACATGACGAAATTTAGGAATATGCAATTACTGTGAATTAGGGTAAAATTCTGTATTTTTTACGCTATGGCCAAGTCCTTCATTTCAATTGCAACTATTATATACACTTATTTGGACACCTGTTCTAATCCGCCGATTGTATAATATTTTATTTTTAACCGAGAACGAAAATTATCAATTGTATCCGTAACTATTAGAGCAAATTTCATCGTTTAGCTTATATTTCCAAGAAGGTATTTCGACGCAATCCTGATTTCCATCCATGTTGTTCGACTGATCGTCGTACCAAAGTGTATTACCAGCTTCAGCAACAACGCCATCCGACCATATGTATCTGCCTACAGTTTGTTTGTCGTCCAATCCGATCCAAGTATTATCACTTCCAGATGATTTGACCAATGAAACAAGTTTACTGAAATGCAATATGAATTTGTGAAACTAGAAAAAGTTTGTCGTTGAAAGTACATTTCACTATGTCATCTATTTTCCAAATGTTTTTGTTGAGGCTGATAATTTGAATTGCTGAATATTATTTTTGAGCATGGGCCAAAGGTAGATGGCGGCATAGTGACACAATCCACTTCCAATTGTACGTAAAAATAATTCATGCCCGGCTCGGTGGCTCAGTCGGTTAAGCCCGATCGTATTGTCCGGAAGGCAGATGGTTCAATATATATTGAAATAATATTTGCAAATCACTAATTTTATATAAATACCAAAAAAGTCATGTTTACTATTACAATTTCATTATGAAAATCAATAAATTTATCATTACGAAATACTAATATTGGCATGAACAATCTTTAAGGCAATGTATAGTTTAATTTATTCTCTGTGTCTGAGGTTAAAATGTTTCGCATTTACAAATGTGACAGAAATCGATTGCATTTTGTGATTAAAAATTTTAGTTTAACAAGTTGTTGTAAATTCAAAGTTTCGCGATTGATTCGAACGATTTGATTTTCTGATGGTTTCAAATTACCGAATTAAATTGACCAGTCCCACACTAGTCACAAGGGGAACGCGCCCCGGCGATATCACCCACAAGTGACTTATGCCTGACAAAATGTGTTTTGACAACAAATTTTTACAGTGAATAGAACTTTTGATCTGAATTCTTTTTCACGAACTCACATGATATTTAGGGATTGAACGATATTTCAGTTTTGCGTTCTGATAACTGATACCGATGACGACTATCAAAGTTTAGTTTTTGCCTAGAACTACGTATAGGTGAAATAGATAACATCACAATGATTTATCCCTTTTTGAAGAAACAGAAGATAGAAAGAAACCGAACTAGAATTTGAGGTTGGTATTAGACAGAAATATTAAAATTTATATTATTCACAGTAAAAAGTATTTGTTTTTTTAAACTCTTATCCAGTACATTATATACTGAAAATGTTTATATACTTCGGTAGCCATCCATATTATTTTTTTTAATATTTGTTGCTGCCACGGAACGCAAACTCAGTGTTTATATACAAAAGTATACAAATACAAATACAATGATAAACAAGCTTATATCTCAGGTTGAGGATGTCGGGTTCTTGGCACGTCAGACTCAATAAGTCATGCATTGATCCATTCGTATAATAATTAGGGTAGGCTCGATCGTAAGATGATAACTTTCCAATAACCCTGAATCACCGGAGTCGCATTGATTTATCTAAAGATGGCATCTAGAATTAAATTTTTGAATTAACTTTTGCTCCACGGGATAGCAAATATCACATAAAAATGACGTAAATGAGTATTTGGATAATTCGAATCGATTGGAATCTTTAATCTGACAGTGAAGATCTTATTTCCAATATATAATGATGTATGTTTCAGATTATTGTTTTACTACTAATCAAATGGTCAACAATTCTGCAAAACATACTCAGCCTGAACCCGGGCCAATTCATCAAAGTAGAAAAAGATAAACAAAAATAAAAATGAAATTTGCAGGCATATTTCTCATATTCTGTAATGCAATTTTATTTGGCCAGCAAAGCATTGGATTGTGCTCACAGGTAAATACTGTACAAGGTGACAAAAGTACAGCTAGTTGTCTGTTCATTTGTAAAATTTGGCATTCTCAAGTTTTGAAAAGCTTTTTGATAAGATTTAGGCCATTTATATGTTTTTGATGGACCGCGGCTAAATCAACAACTCATTGAATCAACACTCGACTCAGTTCAATCAACAACTCATTATTATTAGAGAAATCCAAACGTATCATTCTCTTTCGATACTACCGATTATAATTACTGTTAATTTTTCTGCATTTCTATTGCATGGTACTCATACTACATTTGTATGAGAGAAAACGCGCGAAGAACCAAAAATGTTATCTATTTTTTGCGCCGGATAATAATGCATCGTATAGGCTAAGTTCGGCCAGTTTTTGCATATTGCTTAACAAAAATAATTTTTCTGAGCTAGATGAATAGCTCTGTATTTGTGTTGGCAATACTTTTCTAATGTTTTAAGTTCTATGATGCCATGCTCATATTTTTGTTTCTTTTTTCTAGCCTGCTTCGAAAATTTTATGCTGTTTTATTTTGATATACAAAACAAATTTTAGCAATTAGTAAACAAAATTATCCTGTAATTGTTACGACGTCGTCAATCAGCAAATATTACCCCCCCCCCCCCCCCCCCCCCCCCCCCCCCCCCCCCCCCCGTTTGTAACAAAGATCGTGGTTAGCCATATGTTGACTTGTTCTCAACTTTCCTATCCCGCAGCATTAAAATTAAATCATATCACCATACTTTATAGGTTATTTAAATCTTCGCATATCAAAAGTTGGGTTTTCAGAACTTAAACTGAATAAAAATGAAATGAGAACATCTTTCGGACATATAATTGATGCTAACAGATTTTTCCTGCGGGTTTAATAGCCAGCTTTAGTTTATTCGACAAAAAAAGTTTAATACTATATATTTAAAAACAATAATATTGAACATGGAACGAGTGAAACGATACTTTGCCGTTACTATTGCCAGAATGTATCGGCGATGATACGGATTTGTTGGACGCTGACATAGCTCGTAGAACTGTGGCATATTGCAGCAACAGTTTGCTGGGATTGTGTTGCAAACAGTCAGCTGAAGTTTAGATTGCCCTAAATTTCTTCCTGTACCAATCTATCATGCTGTGGAATAATTTGCCGACCACCGTCGCTTTCACTGTTCGAACTCTGATGCTTTCCAAAAAGTTATTGTTGTTGCTCTTTTGATAGATTTTCGTCGCATCTTCAATGAAATGAATTCTAATTGTTTTCCCATCACTATTACCATTTCATCATAGTATTTCTGAATGTATACACCTGTATCGAAGTTATGTACAATACTCACATATATGTGTGTTGGAAACCTGATGAATGGGGGCAAAATTAAAAACATATAATCTTATTTACTAAGTTAAACTTGCAGCTAAGCAATTGTTTGACTTGGTGTTTATTTTTAAAAGAAAAAAAGCCTCGGTTATTGCATTCACACTTCTTCTCGATATGGATATGTCTCAGAACTTTGAAAATAGTTTAAAGTTGATTTTGCATATAATGTATTTGAGTATACATACACATACATTCCAGTATACATAGATCGGACTTTGGGATACCATGACGTCATAATATATACATACACAACTTCTCAATGTCACAATTTGTTTTGTATGGAGGGTTGTTGGACAACGCCCCCAAATACGTGCCACTGTTGAGCGATAATGCCATGAAAGACGCCTGAATGTATTACACTGTTTCAAAAGTGCAGTTGCTGTTCCTACATTGTCATTTTTTGACAAAAAGAACGTCTCTCTGGTTCCGCCGCCAGTGGCCATACTAATCCCTTCTTCGACAATCTGGATATCAACAATTTGAGTGCAACAAGTATCGTGTCTGATAGAGTTTCTCTAATAGATTACGAATATCAAAATCATACTTTGCGTACCTGCTAATTTTAGCAAGGGTATGCCTCCAAAGTCATCCTCACTGCTGATGTATTCAAACGATTTGAGTGCAAGTTTCGTTCCTATGATGAAAGGTGTCTTGTGGGAAGCTAATATTTGTTGTGTAGTTAACAACAAAAATATATTTATATTGATACTCAATTTTTATTGGTATTTCTCTTCAAGATGTTATATAACATTACTTTTATTTACAGGGCAACCAGTCACACAATGTTATAAAGAAAGGTAAACTTGACAAACTAGAACGAATTCCAATCGTATTTCAATTATTTAAAAAGAGATATTCTCCCCAAAAATTTGTGGTTACATATTTTCAATACCCAGTTAGGTCAAAGCAATTAAATAAATATATAACGCCCTGGGTTGAGCAAACATGGATTTAAAATATGATTGAACATCCAACCAGTCAAATCGCAAATTGGAGCTTTATCACATAAAAGAAATTAAGAGTATGTGAGTAGCAGAGTCTGTTCCATGCTTGGCCGTTTAATCACCGAGCAGGGACCTGAACCGTCGAACAGATACACAATCACAACCTGTGTCCTTATCTAACGGTGTCGGATAAAAGCATCCAATAATGTTCTCCGCCATATCATCAAAACCTTTTTCGGTATAATTTTACTTTCAAACTTCCCCAGTGTAATATAACGTTTTGTCTAATATTTCGTCAGCATCGTTTAATGCAAATATTGTGCATCATGATGATGCTTGCTACTTCTAAATACATTTATTTACTAATTGACCCACACCTCGTTCTGAATCAATTTTAACGACTTAATTAGTGATGGCTACCAGGTTTGTTCATATTAAATTGCACGATCGGTTCGATACAAAACTATATAATTCGATTAAAAATATGGTTTGAAAATTAATATGTCGGCAATTCATTTATCCCCAATAAAAATATTGCGTTAACTAAAAGTCTCTAATTTCTAGGATTTTTTTAAATTAATTTTGCAAAAATGATTTTAAGTTATACTGAATACCCAGAAAATGATATGAGATTGATCGATTGGATTTGAATCTTGAATATAAAAGTGACAACCCGGACCTGGACACTCTGTGATTTCATTCCAATAGATGACATACATTTCTGCATAAGATGAAATTTCAGCCGTGTCAAAGAAAGCGTAGAATGAGGCTCCCGCATTTCCATCTACAATCTTTCGTGTAGCTATCCTGTAAACAGAGGCGTATTTAGAACATTGAAATAGTTAAGGCAAAAATTTGCTTTTAATACGTCACTTTTATAATATACCACTTTCGCGCAGGCACGAAAATATTAAAATTTTAAGATTTGAGGACATACCATGAAGTAAATATATGTAAAATCTGATACAAGGCGAAGGTATGCTAAAAATTTCGGGTTTTCTCACGTTGTAAAGCATTTTAAAGGTCATTCTAGGATTTTTTCTGTCGAGAGGAAATAATAATATATTTTTGCTTAAACTGCAATGCGCAATTTTTATATGTAGCGTAATACACACAAAGCGAATTACGTATAAATCAAATGTTTTGCCTATATGCAGTGATTTAATAATTTTCTGTGATATCGTCATTCATTTCATCGCGTTTTTCTAAAAATTCGCTCATTTGAGTGATTCGCCTCGGAGAAGGCTATCTACTAGTGGCCACTTACATTGTATAATAGGAATTAGGGTTATCAGAAAGGTATAAAATATCCGGTTTGGCCGATAATTACATCCAGTGTTGAGTAGAATCATGATATCTAGTCAGACAACGCGCCCACGTTGGAGCCAAACCATACATGAGTCATATTTAAACTTAAAAGATTATCAGACAATATAAAAATCCCAAAGCTGCATCTTGGCGCTAATTATGACCCAACAACATATATATTGAAATCGTTTTTGTTGCGTTTTCGACAGATCAAAAAAACAATGAATATGACTGAAAAATATACAGAGCTGGCAAAGAAAAGTACAAAGAAATGGCAACGGACTTGACTGTCAGCAAAGAAAGTAGGATGTTCGGATGTTTTGCCAAATTTTGAAGTGTATTTCCTCTCTGTAACTACTATGACCATAGTCTCGTATGAATCATCTAATATATATATATATATAATATATATATATCCGTTCTACTATGAATTTATTACAATATAGATGCGTGAATGTTGAAGGAATTCTATAAAAGTTCGTTAGAAATTTTAGTTTGTCAAGAATGAACCACAGATTGACCAAACGCCTGGCTGCGCGATTTATCACTGGCTCACTGATCACTCATTTCTTGTTAATGACAATCAGTACTGGTTAAAACCGAATCATAATAAATTCGAATCTTATTCGAGTATTTTTTTTTTAATCGGATCAAATCGCGAATTCCACAGAAATTCATTTATGGGCCATTAATTCACACTTCATACACCATAGGATAGTATATGAGCCCGTGGTCGATTCACGACTCAGCCCAATAATCTATGCTTCGGAACGATTCGCCTCATCATATCAAATTGCCCAGCTCAAATGACAATATTTCTCGTTACCATGGGTAATAATAGAGTTTTAAATCATACAAATATAGATTTTGGTATAAATTTTGGCAGATTAGAAGAGAAACCTTTTTTAATGTGTGATATAAAATATTTATATACAAAATTTCATAAAATTAAAAAATGAAGTCGCATTTCAGAACTTACAGTAATGTGATTTATTCTCAGTTTTCTTTTTTTTTTAAATTATTCCAAAATATTCCACGAATATAATTTGCTTTACTTTTATAGTCATGCTATGATTTACTAATCCTGAGATACATACACCGTGAAAAAATGCAATAAATTTACCGGTTATTTGAGGTAATTGTATATTTATTTCAGAATATCATTCGAACTACTCAGTTAAACCCAGTTAGTTTGTGAAGTGTGGATCACTGACAAATAGCACCGATTCGATTCTCTTTCTTCCATGTCCAACCTTCAACCAAGGGTGTAACACCTTGGGTAGAGTCGGCCAAACCGGGATGATAATATATTTGTAACTATACCAACCGCGTTTGTCTCTAAGTAGTCCCCGGTGTTTAGGGTGGTCTACTCCAAAAAATGAGTGACTATAAACAATATGGTGAAAAACAATGCCCATTTTTAATTCTTGAAATGGATTTCGAATATCAAATTATTTATTACTTTTCCAGTATCATGATACATCTATTTGCAGTACATGATGATTCAGAAAAAGTTTGGCTGAATGAATTACTTGAACAAGTCAGCCCTGGGGGCAGGAAACCTTAAATGTAAGTTGCATTGATTATTAACTTTAAACTTTAAGTTTGGTTTACCAACCCAACGTTTCCATTGTATTTTTTCAAACAAGGTCGGAGTTAAGTAGCCATTAAAAGTAACCAACTAACGGTATCTTACAATAGCAGGTACGTCAGCAAACGATACTTGATAAACACTTTGGGACAAAAAAAAATTTAGAGCTGTTCAGACAATTTTCTTTCTATATAGAAATTATATAGAAAATTCTTTGGCTATATCTTTTTCTTAAATACATGTTCTTTGCGCTCTCGCTTAATTATTGTTGACAAACAATATATATATCAATTCATCACTGAAGCTTTTTGGTGTGTAATTGAAAACGGAAAAAGATGTTTACAAGTTGTCTGAAATGAATATGTAACTAGTATTGCTAAACTAACCTCGATGAAAACCTGTTCTCTATATCGAGCTCGCCATTATTTCTCTCCCGAAATCATTCTTCATTTGTACAAGTCACTGATTCGATTCAACCCTGCATGGAGTATTACTGTCGCATTTTTGGCAGTGCCGATGTCACTGTTCAGCATGCTCTAACGTATGCAACGACGTGTAATTAATATGATTGACCTTTCTCCTGGTCTACAAATCTTGCCACATCGTCTCAATGTTGCTTCACTTAGTTTACTTTACAGGTATTATAATGGTCTTTGCTCAAGAGAGCTTTTTGCCCTCGTTCCTCCGAACAAAATTTTCAACCTCTCCACTCGATCGGCTACTATTTCACCACAACTATTCACTGTAGAGGTTTCACATTGTCACAAACAGTTTAATGCAAGAAGTTTTTTTCAAGAATATCTAAACTTTGAAATTTCTTGCCATCTCACTTTCTGATCGTGTCGATCTACATGGCTTTAAAATTCGCGTCAATAGACATCTACTAGGGGTGGAGGTTCTTTAGTCTATATTCCTGTATTTCATGTAGCTCTTTGCACTTTAATTGCTTTGGAAAAATTTTCAAGTATGATTTGTCTTCTACAGCTTTGCTCTGAGAAAATTTGAATGAAAGATGATATTTTTGCATACATGTCTCAGTTATTGCACTATTGTAACAAATTATTTATATTTCTGTTTCAGATACTCCGTAAGCTAAGCTTGGCTATAGTCATCAATTTGACAGAGCTTAATGATGTAAAATTGAATAAATAAGTATCATATCACAGTCATTCATTGTTTGACTTTTTTATTTCGTAGTGTATCGGACGTAGCAGAGTCATTCCACGCCGAAAAATGAACAATATCATCCATACTCACCCAATTGGCTGATACTCAAGAGAGATATAGTTTAAAATCTTGCTATTACAGAACAGAAAAATTATTTCGGTAACTGGTATAGTTTCCGAATTATCAGAGTTTGAAAATGGTCTGTTTTGAATGTTAGAACTTTAGGGTAATTTTCGAGTCTTTATTTTTGGAAATGTTTAAACTAATTGAAGCTTTCGATGTAAACTTTCGCCAGTGGATGTCAGTAGATTCCAATTTAGTTGTTTCAAAAGTTCATGACATAAGAATAAACATTTTTTTACGTAGTAAGGCAAATTTCCGTAAATGCACTCACAGGAATGGAAATTGATCAAAATCTTAAAACTCTTATAGAAAAATAATAGTAATCAGAATAATCAAAATAAATTGGATTTTGAACATCCAATGTTTAAAATGAAAAAAATCACAAAATCTTTAAACAGAGTTAAAAAAACTTTAACAATTATCTTTCCAAAATAAAAAAGAAAAATAATGTCCTTAGAAATAGTTTGGTTAACATGCGTGTGTTTTCACGTTCTAGGTTTTGTATGTGGCTATTAAAGTTGTTCCGATGACTCGGTAATAAATATATAGCGTTTTGTCTTTCTAGCGTTGGAGGTCAGATTTGAATCGCACGGAATGCCATTTTCATCCCATGGGAAAGGAACGCTGAAAATACTCTTTAAACGCGGAAAGGATAACCTTATGAATCTTGTGACTTGTTCCAAGCCAGGGATTCCAGTTTTTACCTAGACGATATTCAATTCTCAATGCGTGGACATAGTTGGTTCCCAGTAGCAAACCATGCCTTTTTGGGTTTCTGGAAGTCATTCGGTGGATCAATATATTCACCTACAAATATCCTGGGAATCGCAAGTTTCGGCATGCTTCGGCAAACAAGACATTGGAGCTTCTATGGTTCTGTAAATTATTTAAATTTCTACTAATATTGGTGGGCAATCGCTTAAAACTACTAAAATTTTTACACATTCTTTGACTAAGTAAGGCAAAATCACTATGCAACTTCCAGCAACATTCAAAAATTAAACTATAAATTATAAAAAATAATTTTAAATTTATATATTTCAGACATGCACAATGATAAGTCGTGATTTTACAAGTTGATCTTATCGCAATGCATGATTTTCTTCTCTTGAAAAACAAAAAAACAAAATAGAACTAATCCATTGCTTTAATGCACGATCAACTTGGTACATAAACTTTAATATGTTTCATACATTTTTTATTTTGCCCGCATTCATCAGGTTTTCAATCTGATCCATGAGTATTTGTATTAGCTTTCACATACCTTTTGATACGTAAAACGTAATATATACTATGAACATCTGGTAATAATGATAGACATAAGGATTTATTTTGACAAAGAAGCGGCAAAAATCTATTAAAAAAAACTTTATTGCGATTTTCGCCAAACTAGAAATAGATTAGCTAAAATCAAATCTACATCTGCAGTCAGTCATTGTACCCTACTCAGTTACCGTCTAGGGTCTAGTTAACTATACCACCCTCTTGAACCTTCAGTGATATAACAAACGAACTTATTGCTTATCTGTTTATCGGCATAGCCTAGTAACATCACCATATGTAATTTTCTGTCCATCAACCTGTACCTTGGCAAAGCAGTTCACAGAAAGACAATCTGGTCTAGACGCGCTTTTAACAGTTTAATTTAGAAGAATCAATAGGCGGTTATCAAGTTTGGAGTTACAAACAGGGCGCCTGAGTGCCGATAGTAGCTTATCACTGACTGACCGGAAAAATATCCCACAGCAAAACGCATTACAAGAAGTATAGGAAGGCATATAGGCAACGATTATACTTCAGCTGTCTGTTTTCAGTCCCCCATGATCCCAGCAAACTGCTTCTGCAATGCGCCACACTTCCACAAACTAGGCCAACGTTCTACAAATCTGCAAATAGCGTTGTCAGGTTGTTTCAACCAGTTTCAGACAATTTGGACCTAATATTCGGATAATTTAAAATATGGACGCATTTTGTCATTTATTGGAGTAATTTATTATAAAAACATCAAATCTTTTACCATTTGATCATATTTCAGTTTCTGGAAAGAAAGAAGGCAGATACTCACGCTGCGACAATTTTTTAATATCGACATGAAAAAATAAGTTCCGTGCGCGCCAAAATCAAGCAAAATTTTCTGTCAGTTTGACAGAAAAATTTATTAATTTTGGAGTGAAAGTAGTAGAATTATATGATATTTTCATAAAAATTGAAACACCTTGTTTGGAGCATGTAAATTCTGACAAAAAGAGTATGTCCGGATATAGGATTTCCGAATATGGTAAAAAAACAATATGGCCAATTACCACCCGTTTCATTATTAAATACTGGTGATGAAATACCGACCAAAAAATAAATAAATGCTAACTTTGCATCAGATTGTTTTGTTTTTGAAGAAGAAAAATGCAGATTCATTACCGAGTGGTTCCAACCAGGTAGACGAACATGTTTCTTTGGGATATATATGTAATTATCCGACATTTTGAATGTCTATTCAATGAGAATAGGCATTACAAACGTCGGCAAATCAAATTGTTTACATTTCAACCATTAACCAAAATAGTCAGAAGCAACTCTTTTGTCCATAAGTAGCTAAGTGTAAGTATAAGTAGTCCTCAGGTAGCCGCAAATGCCATGTTGAGCGTAATCCACTCAAATAAGTGGCGATAAAAATAAAATACTACAAAATTTAATGTTTATTTAAAATGTTATACATGTTTTTCGTCAAGTTTTCTACTCCAAGGAAAAGCAGTGCTGTGACTCGGTTTTCACGAAAACAGCGAAAAATGATCTTAAAATTTTTTATTCTATATTTTAAAGTTCACTTTTAGCAAGGCCAGAAGTAGTGCTTTAAAGGGACTTATTAACGACCGCCCAAATGGCAAAAAGTCAATACAATATGTAGTACCATCAACTGCACGCGTTGCGCAAAGCATCCCAAATGGCCCTAAACCGCTACATTAGAGTGCAGCGAGTGGTAACTGCCTTGGGCGATCTACCATTTTCTGGTTCTTTTTAGTTTTCTCTTACGACGCGTAGGAGATGTTAGGACTATTGCATAGTCCGTACCTACATGGTATTTGAGCATAGCATAATCCGATCGGGTATCAGCATGTATCGCGATATTTTAGTCCTGTCGGTACGGGATACAAAATAGTCCAAACGCATTTCCTGCGTAAAAGAAAAATAAGAAGTTTTAAATGGTTTTAACTTCGCGCAGGGCAGATACTACTCACCGCGTCTTGTTATAGCAGTTCAGTTCTTTTTTGGATGTTTGTCGCTTGGAGTGCAGGTGCTGGTACTATGTCTTGTTGTAGGTCTTTGTGATTAGGTGACTGACTGTTAGTTGGTCCCTTTCACTGCTTCCGGTTTTACAGTGCTTTCAATAAAAAAAAATGCTTAATCAGTGACGGCTCATTTTGGAGCAATAGTATCGGCAGAAAATGCGGTATCGGTGCCTTAGTAGTTGTTAAGTTATTTTTGTTAAAAATACTGGTGATTGACCTTTATAATGTTTTTTAGATAGTTTTGTGCGTTTTTTATGCTGTTTACGTCTTGAATTCATCCACGATGTTTACATCTCTGATTGCCGCCTATTCGGTAGGGTCGAGATTACTCTTTCTGAGCCTACTCCACAGCGTGTAAGTTTTGTTTTGAGTGATTGTGTTGACGCCGTAGTTTCAGTTAGCTGCTTGGAAATATCTGTCCTATGTGTTTGTTTTATAAGTGGGTTCTAGCGCAAGGCTAAAGGGAGCGTCAGTATTGGGAATGTAGTTAGTGCCGTAATAAGTTTTTGCCTCGTGATATTCACGATTTTTCGGACTAAAAGCATTACAGAGGTGATGGCCCCGGCTGATTTCCACTTAGATAAACGGGAGAAATTCAAACCTTTTTGACAAAAGGTATAATTTAGATATTTTTATTTTTTTTTCATTTTTTTTATAGTCACTTTTTAGAGTGGATCACCCTGTCCAAGGCCCTGTAAAAGCGGCCACTTATAGACGGACAGTGTTACAATTACTGGAAAGATACGATCTTTTCCTGTTCGGGTTTGCCTTCCCAAGTAATTACACCCTGGGTTGAGTGGTGGGCATTGATAAGCCAGCCGGACTCGCCTGGGCTCGAACGCGAGACATATATCGGGTACTTGTGAAGCATCAATATGCTATCGGCCTGAAAATGCCTGATGCCGCTATTATTTTCTGTATGTGCCAGATACACAAAAGATCAACTTTTTCAACTGTTGAAGAGCGGAAACTAGGGCTGGAAAAAACCGAATCATTCGAAATTCGCATCTGATTCCAATAATTTTTTCGAATCGGATCGAATCACTAATTTCATGTGAATAGCAAATATCCCATTTAACTCTTACAACTTGTATCCCTAATGGTTATCAAGAAATTAATAATTTATAGTGTTTTTTTTTAACTCACACTACATTGTTTAAGAGCAACAATTTTCATATTTTAACGGCAGAATGCTATCGATGTTGGTCAAATTTGACCAAAAACAACAGCATTTTGTCATTGAGAATAACAATTCTAGTATATTTATCATGTTTTTGTTCCTATGAACAATCCATGATTCATTCGATTAAATTGTGCTTCGAATCGATTCTAATCAACAAATCGAATTGCCCAGCCCTAGTAGAAACGAGCGGCAAATTGTTTACTTGGGAATGCAAATTGCTGTTGTTATTTTTATATAAAAAACCTCCCCCTGATTTGAGAAGGAAATAAGTTTCATATTTAGTATAGTTATCTCGACTGTAAAATTGCTCGCACTTCAAGCTAATATTTCAAATTAACAACTGTATCTGAAAAAAATGGGAGCACAGCATTAACATCCGAGAAAGCTATGTTTAGATCTTTTTCCCGAGCGAGTTAACATTCTTTTTTTTCATGTATAGAATTTGTGTCAATAGAAATGTTTTCAGTCTGTTTTTTCATTGTGATAATATCCGTATTTTTAAATTGTTCAACATTTTTTCAGAAATATTACACTTTGCGTCAGCATGTTTACGGGCATTGTTGTGGCGCGGAAATGATGAAAAGTTGATCAAAACCATAAAAAAATTGCAAAGTAAAATGACATTCCGACATGAATGACATAAAATAAAATGACATAGCACAATCCCCTACTTTTTGGCGTATTCAATTTTTCGGAAACTATTTTTATCTTTGAACCTGTAAATCGTTTAGCTTAAAAATCCTATCTGAGCACCGAGTTTGTGTATGGTATGGGTATCGGCTCGTTTTTGAGTGTCGGTATAGGCATAATAGCTGGTAATCGGTGTGTCTTTATTTAGGGCTTTATTTAGGGCTCGAGAGGGGACCTTAATTTCAATGAACTTGAAATTTTGTTTCAAATTATTGTTCACTGACCAGATTACGGTTTGGGGCAGCTTGGTATGGTGGTTTAACCCCGTAAAGCGTGATCGTTATGTTTCGCAAAATCGAGATAGTTCGAGGCTTGGTCCATCCACCACGGTGTATACCCTTCAGCAAAGCACCCCACGGATAGCTATAACTAGGGATGGAAAGTTTCCGGTAATTTTCAAGAGCCCGGAAATATTTTGTATAACTGCTTTTTAGATTGAAATCACCATAAAAGATATTTTAAACCATCTTTGTATGTTACCCCCTTATATAATTAAATCTCACAATTATACATCAATTGGTTTCAAACTATGAATAGTTTGTCAATCTTGAACCTTGATGTCCCCGATGAATTTATCAAACGTAGGGCGTGGCAATTTGATTCGGTGATTTGAATCGATAAGAAGAATATTTATTTTAACTACTGTGCAAGAAACAAAATATCGTAAGGTCATGATGTAAACTTTGATTTAAAATATTAAATTAAAGGTCAGGCCACAGCGATAATACAGAAAAGCCATATTGGTCTTTATCAATATAACATTTATCGAAATTTTCCATTAATTCCCAACTTATGACAAAATTACCGATAGTGAAATACCTCCCATGGAAATTCCAGAAATTGTGCAACCTTAGCTGTATGTCATGTAGCCACTGCTAATGGCTTTCACTACCAACTATGCTCGGGCACACGGAAATATTAAAAAAAAATCTGTCACAGTCTGACCATGACATCCCACGTTATTATGGTTTATTCGCGCCCTCCCAACCTAAATATATGACACTTGCGGAATGTTTTAATGCTCTATCAATCTCTCCCACAAAAACATCGCAGAGTTATTTTTATGCATTTAGTCTAAAATCCATCTGTCAAATTGTGTTTCGTTTTTTGAGTTTTATCTTAAATTCACCGATTCATATGCCTAACTTTTGCAGATTTGAAACAGGGAACTTCAAGGAAAGCCCGATTTCTACAACTTCCAGGTAAGAATATTGCAGTTTTATCATTAGTACAACTGTACTGTACAAACATTAGTAAAAGCAGTAAAATGTTTTTAAAACCAAATTTAACTTGGCTACATCATAATAAAATAAATTGAATTATTTTGCCAAATACAGATAGTTGATGGAACGCTCTGCCCTAAACAGCTAATATTTGACAAAATAAATAAAGAAACAGGTAAACAATGCGGTTCAAATTATGAATTTGCTTTACTTTAATCCCATTGTAGATAGTCTCCAACCTAAGGGTATGGATTAAAAAATTACAATTTGGAAATTCCGGTATTCCAAACTAATTTATGAGCAGATAAAAATGCCGTTCCTATTTCATTTTTACGCGTAAATCTTTCAAGTCGCTCGATTTTTTTCTAAAATTTTAAGATATTCACTCTAACTAAAATATAGCGTTGCGACACAGATTCATTATTGAAGAAAAAAAAAATAATAATAAAACACCTCTTAAAAATCACGAAATGGCATTCCAATGCAACACAATCCAATACATTGGTCAAAATTTAAACTATGGTGACATTTAAATTATGGGAAATAATCATCTTACTCTTAAACGGCGAATTTTAAACATTTTGAAAGTTGAGCTCTGAAGATTTTTGAGAGCATTTCTGCAATGTTGTTGGAAGAAGAGATGAATGCTTAAAATTGTATTTATGAATTTAATTTTAGTGCTAATTGTGGTATGATTGCTGAAATCTATCTTGAAAATTTTGGCGGGTTATAGTAGAAACCTAATAGCATATCCCATTGTATAATTTTTTTAATATTTTTATTCGATTTCTGCTCTTTAAAATAAAATATACAGTTCACAGTTTTTTTTTCGGCTACTCATTAGAAAGTTGATAGCAAAATAATTGGATATTTTGGTTTCCTAATTTGAAGGAATGCAGTTGAAAAAAATATATCTCAAATGCATTACGACAAACAGACTTATTGTGAATTTATTCAGAAATTTGCGTTTTTGGCAAACCAGAATAATTTTTGGAGCTTTATTTATTGATTTTTATTGTCTGTCAATAGTAGTATGATTGTTGAGAATCCTAAAAATTTTTCTATGTTTTAAAATTAACGTTGTAAACAGTCAGGTTACCATATTCTATTTGAATAAAATTAAAAATTTAGAGATTTTTTCAATATCTGTTTCTTAAAATTCAATGGATCGACCGTTCGCTGAAATATCTTTTTTTTCTGCTTCACGCAAGTACATGGAATACAAAATAGCTTAATACTTAAGCTTTTAAATTCGAAAATGAGCAGTTTTTATTCAAAGATAGTCAACAATATTGGCTGCTTTGAATCATGATCAAACACACTATCTCAAATTTATCACGGACAAACAGAATGATCGATATTTTTAGAAATTTGCTTTTTTGGCAAACCAGATACATTTTTGGCGTTATAATTATAGATTTTTATTGTCTTCCATTTGTGGTATAATTGTTGAAAATCCTGAAAATTTTGATATGTTATAGACTTTGCCTTGAAAATAGTCTGATTAGCAAATCTAATTTTAGCTAATCTAATTTTTTCACAATAGTATATATAGTTAAATACTTGAGCTTCAGTTTTTTCTTAAAGATATGCAATTGAAAACTATTGCATATTTTAAATAATGAGCACATAAACTATCTCAAATTTATTACGACAAACTGAACGATTGTATATCTTTTTAGAAATTTACTTTTTTGTAAACCAGAATAATTTTTGGACCTATGTTAATTGATTTTCATTTTCTGCCAATAGTAGTTTGATTTTTAAAAATCCTAGAAATTTTGGAAATTTTAAGACTTAATTTGGAATTTGGAAAATTTGGAAAATAGCGATTTTTTTTTAGCGATTTTTTCAATTTGTTTCTCCAAACTCAATAGTTTAATCAGAAATTTGCATTATCGGCAAACCAGGATAATTTTTGGAGCTATATTTATATACTAACTACTTGAAGAAAAGTAGAAAACTGGAAGTAAAGTGTTTTAATACTTATCTTTCTTAATGTAGAGATTGCAACAAAAGTACCGCTTTTACATTCTAAAAAGTAGTCTACTTAAAATCAACTAAGACAAACAGAACGGTCTAAAATCTAACCATTTTTCTCGAAGAGTATATTGTCAATAAGAACACTCAATGAAGAAAACATTAAACTAGGATAATATCTATGTGGATTCTAAGTGTCTGGATGTTGTGATAAATGGAGAAAAAATCTTTGAAATTCAGGAAGGTTTCCGGAGTAAACTTAAAAATAGTTGGGTTAGCATAATCTATTTCTTTTATTATCGAAATTGTTCAATTTTGTTGGAGTTTCTTCACGTAAATATTCCTACAGTGTTTGTTGTTTGTTATAAACAGATGGGCATTCAGAAACATTTAATGAAAAACAGTTAGGGAGTTATAGCGTATTCTGCGACTATTGCAGATAAATGAAATTGTCACTTTTACACTTGAAAAATACGCTAAAATCTGTTAAGACAGATAAGACAAATAAAGCATTCTTGGATTTTTTTCAAAAAATTGTATTTTTGGGAAAACACAATAGTTTTGACGTATATTTATAGATTTTATTTGCCTGCATATTGTGGTAAGACTTTGAAAAATCTTCGAAATTATAATAGGTTTCCGAAGTTAGCTTTAAAATAGCCTCATGAGCATATTATATCCTTCAAAATTACAATATTTCCTATTGTTCTAGGGCGTTTTTACATAAATTTTGCAACAAATTTAACTAATTACTAGAAGATATTTAGAAAACTAAAAGCAAAGGGTTTTAATACATACCTTTCTTAATCCCAAGGTTACATCAAAAATGAAGATCGCTTTTACATTCTTAAAAGTAGCTTACCTAAAATTAACTAAGACAAACAGAACAGTCCAAAATCGGACCTATTTTTCCTGAAGAATGTGATTAAGAGTCGCTGACAATAAGAACACTCACTGTAGAAAAACATTAAACTTCGATAATATATATGTGGATTCTAATTGTCTGGATGTTGTGATAAAATCTTCGTAATTCGGGAAGGTTTTCTTAGTAAACTTAAAAATAGTTGGGTTAGTATAAGCTATTTGTTTAATTATCGAAATTGTTGACATTTTGGAGTTCCTTTACGTATATATTCCTACAGTGTTTGCTCTTTGTTATAAACTGACGGAAATTCAGAAAAATTTAATGAAAATTCGATTGGGAGTAGTAGACCATTCTGTTAATATTGCAGTTATAAAATTGTCAAATGCGCTATATCAAATCTGTTAAAACAAATAAAACATTCTTGGATTTTTTTTCAAAAAATTGAATTTTTGGCAAAACAGATAAATGTTTTGAATTATATTTATAGATTTTATTTGCCTGCATATTGCGGTAAGAATTTGTAAAATCTTCGTCATTTTGGAAGGTTTTCGGAGTTGGCTAGAAAACAGTGATAAACATATCCTATCCTATAAAAGTACAGTATTTCATATTGTTCTAGGGCTTCGTTGCTTAAATTTGATCACCAATTTAACTAACTAGTTGAAGGACACTAGAAAACACAAAGCAATGTGTTTTAATAATTATCCTAATTAATGTGAAGATTGCATCAAAAGTAAAGGTCGCTTTTTTATTCTATTAAGTAGCCTACCTAAAATCAACTAAGACAAACAGAACAGTCCGAAATCTGACTCCTTTTTCTCCAAGAGTTTGATTCAGAGTCGCCGTCAATAAGAACACTCACTGTGGAAAACATTAAACTTCGATAATATATATGTGAATTCTAATTGTCTGGATGTTGTGGTAAGTCGCGGAAAATCTTCGAAATTCGGGGAAAGTTTTTGGAGTAAATTTAAAAATAGTTCGGTTAGCATAATCTAATTCTTTAATTATAGAAATAATTGAATTTTGTGGAGTTCCTTGAGGTAAATATTCCTATTGTGTTTGCTGTTTGTTATAATCTTGCGGAAATTGAGAAAAATTTAATGCAATTCCGGTTGGCAGGTATAGCTTATTCTGAGAATATTGCAGTTAAAAAAATTGTCACTTTTACACTCTTAAAAATACGCTATCTCAAATATGCTAAGACAAATAAAACATTCTTGGATTTTTTTTCAAAAAATTGTATTTTTGGCAAAACAGATAAATGTTTTGAATTATATTTATAGATTGTATTTGCCTGCATATTGTGGTAAGAACTTGTAAAATCTTCGACATTTTGGAAGGTTTTCGGAGTTGCCTTGAAAATACTCTGATAAACATATACTATCCTTAAAAAGTACAGTATTTCATATTGTTCTAGGGCTTCGTTGCTTAAATTTGATCACCAATTTAACTAACTACTTGAAGGATAGTAGAAAACTGAAAGCAATGTGTTTTAATACTTATCCTAATTAATGTGAAGATTGCATCAAAAGTAAAGGTCGCTTTTATATTCTAATAAGTAACCTACCTAAAATCAACTAAGACAAACAGAATAGTCTGAAATCTAACTTCTTTTTCTTCAAGAGTTTGATTCAGAGTCGCCGTTAACAAGAACACTCACTGTAGAAAACATTAAACTTCGATAATATATATGTGAATTCTAATTGTCTGGATGTTGTGCTAAGTCGCGGAAAATCTTCGATATTCGGGAAGGTTTTTGGAGTAAACATAAAAATAGTTGGGTTAGCATAATCTAATTCTTTAATTATAGAAATAATTGGATTTTGCGTAGTTCCGTTAGGTGAATATTTCTACAGTGTTTGCTGTTTGTTATAAACTTGCGGAAGTTGAGAAAAATTTAATGCAAATCCGGTTGGCAGTTATAGATTATTCTGTGAATATTGCAGTTAAAAAAATTGTCACTTTTACGCTCTTAAAAATACGCTATCTCAAATTCTTTTAAGATAAATAAAAACTTCTTGGATTTTTTTTCAAAAAATTGTATTTTTGGCAAAACAGATAAATGTTTTGAATTATATTTATAGATTTTATTTGCCTGCATATTGTGGTAAGAATTTGTAAAATCTTCGACATTTTGGAAGGTTTTCGGAGTTGGCTTGAAAATACTGTGATAAACATATCCTATCCATAAAAAGTACAGTATTTCATATTGTCCTAGGGCTTCGTTGCTTAAATTTGATCACCAATTTAAATAATTACTTGAAGGACAGTAGAAAACTTAAAGCAATGTCTTTTAATACTTATCCTAATTAATGTGAAGATTGCATCAAAAGTAAAGGTCGCTTTTACATTTTAATAAGTAGCCTACCTAAAATCAACTAAGACAAACAAAACAGTCTGAAATCTAACTCAATTTTCTTCAAGAGCTTTATTCAGAGTCGCCGTCAATATGAACACTCACTGTAGAAAGCATTGAACTTCGATAATATATATGTGAATTCTAATTGTCTGGATGTTGTGCTAAGTCGCGGAAAATCTTCGAAATTCGGGAAGGTTTTTGGGAGTAAACTTAAAAAATAGTTGGGTTAGCATAATCTAATTCTATATTTATCGAAATAATTGGATCTTGCGCAGTTCCTTCAGGTAAATATTCCTACAGTGTTTGCTGTTTGTTATAAACGTGCGGAAATTGAGAAAAATTTTATGCAACTCCGGTTGTCAGTTATAGCTTATTCTGTGAATATTGCAGTTAAAAAAATGTTACTTTTACACTCTTAAAACGCTATCTCAATTCTGTTAAGACAATTAAAAAATTCTTGGATTTTTTTTCAAAAAATTGTATTTTTGGCAAAACAGATAAATGTTTTGAATTATTTTTATAGATTTTATTTGCCTGCATATTGTGGTAAGAATTTGTAAAATTTTCGACATTTTACAAGGTTTTCGGAGTTGGCTTGAAAATACTCTGATAAACATATCCTATCCGTAAAAAGTACAGTATTTCATATTGTTCTTGAGCTTCGTTGCTTAAATTTGACGACCTATAAAAAGAACTATTTCAAGACCAGTAGAACACTGAAAGCAAATTGTTTTAATAACTATCTATCTCAATCTGAAGCTTGCTTCAAGAGTAAAGGTCGCTTTTACATACTTAAAAGTAGCCTACTTAAGATCAACTAAGACAGTCGTAAAATCTATCCCATTTTTCTCGAATACTTTGATTCAGAGTCGCTGTCAAGAAGAACCGCTCATTGCAGAAATATTTAATTTTGATAATATATATGTGGATTCTAATTATCTGGATGATGTGGTATGTCGCTGGAAAATCTTCAAAATTCGGGAAGGTTTTTGGAGTAAACTTAGAAATAGTTGGGTTAGCATAATCTAAATCTTTAATTATCGAAATTATTGAATTTTGTGTAGTTCCTTTAGGTAAATATTCCTACAGTGTTTGCTGTTTGTTATAAACATGCGGAAATTGAGAAAAATTTGAAGCAAATCCGGTTGGCAGTTATAGCTTATTCTGCGAATATTGCAGTTAAAAAAATTGTCACTTTTACACTCTTAAAATACGCTATCTCAAATCTGTTAAGACAAATAAAACATTCTTGGATTTTTTTTCAAAAAATTGTATTTTTGGCAAAACAGATAAATGTTTTGAATTATATTTATAGATTTTATTTGCATGCATATTGTGGTAAGAATTTGAAAAATCTTCGACATTTTGGAAAGTTTTCGGAGTTGGCTTGAAAATACTCTGATAAACATATCCTATCCTTAAAAAGTACAGTATTTCATATTGTTTTTGGGCTTCGTTGCTTAAATATGACAACCAATTAAACGAACAATTTTGAGACCAGTAGAACAATGAAAGCAAATTGTTTTAATACTTATCTATCTCAATCTGAAGCTTGCGTCAAGGGTAAAGGTCGCTTTTACATACAAAAGAGTAGCCTATCTAATATCAACTAAGACAATCTTAAAATCTATCCCATTTATTTCGAATACTATGATTCAGAATCGCCGAGAATAAGAAAACTCACTGTAGAAAACATTAAACTTCGATAATATATTTATGTGAATTCTAATTATCTGAATGTTGTGGTATGTCGCTGAAAAATCTTCAAAATTTGGGATGGTTTTCGGAGTAAACTTAAAAATAGTTGGGTTAGCATAATCTAATTCTTTAATTATCAAAATATTTGAATTTTGTGTAGTTCCTTTACCTAAATATTCCTACAGTATTTGCTGTTTGTTATAAACTTGCGAAAATTGAGAAAAATTTAATGACAATCCGGTTTTACAGTTATAGATTATTCTGTAAATATTGCAGTTAAAAAAATTGTCACTTTTAAAAATACGCTATCTCAAATTTGTTAAGACAAATAAAAAATTCTCGGATTATTTCAAAAAATTGTATTTTTGGCAAAACAGATAAATGTTTTGAATTATATTTATAGATTTTATTTGCCTGAATATTGTGGTATAGTCTGATACGTTACTACAGTGTTTGCTGTTTGTTATAAACTGGCGACATTGAAAAAATTTATTGAAAATCCGGCTGGGAGTTAATGCGTATTCTGTGAATATTGCAGTTAAAAAAAATCTTCACTTTTGCACTCTTGAAAAATACGCTGTCTCAAATCTGTTAAGACAAATAAAACATTCTTGGATTTTTTTTTCAAAAAATTGAATTTTGGACAAAACAGATAAATGTTTTGAATTATATTTATAGATTTTATTTGCTTGCATATTGAGGTAAGACTTTGTAAAATCTTCGACATTTTGGAAGGTTTTCGGAGTTGGCTTGAAAATACTGTGATAAACATATCCTATCCATAAAAAGTACAGTATTTCATATTGTCCTAGGGCTTCGTTGCTTAAATTTGATCACCAATTTAAATAATTACTTGAAGGACAGTAGAAAACTTAAAGCAATGTCTTTAATACTTATCCTAATTAATGTGAAGATTGCATCAAAAGTAAAGGTCGCTTTTACATTCTAATAAGTAGCCTACCTAAAATCAACTAAGACAAACAAAACAGTCTGAAATCTAACTCAATTTTCTTCAAGAGCTTTATTCAGAGTCGCCGTCAATATGAACACTCACTGTAGAAAGCATTGAACTTCGATAATATAAATGTGAATTCTAATTGTCTGGATGTTGTGCT
The DNA here is from genome assembly GCA_963675895.2 of Styela plicata. Classification (NCBI taxonomy): domain Eukaryota; kingdom Metazoa; phylum Chordata; class Ascidiacea; order Stolidobranchia; family Styelidae; genus Styela; species Styela plicata. The sequence continues at coordinate 22,438,778 of OZ023150.1, forward strand.
AAGTCGCGGAAAATCTTCGAAATTCGGGAAGATTTTTGGAGTAAACTTAAAAATAGTTGGGTTAGCATAATCTAATTCTATATTTATCGAAATAATTGGATCGTGCGCAGTTCCTTCAGGTAAATATTCCTACAGTGTTTGCTGTTTGTTATAAACGTGCGGAAATTGAGAAAAATTTTATGCAACTCCGGTTGTCAGTTATAGCTTATTCTGTGAATATTGCAGTTAAAAAAATGTTACTTTTACACTCTTAAAACGCTATCTCAATTCTGTTAAGACAAATAAAAAATTCTTGGATTTTTTTTCAAAAAATTGTATTTTTGGCAAAACAGATAAATGTTTTTGAATTATTTTTATAGATTTTATTTGCCTGCATATTGTGGTAAGAATTTGTAAAATTTTCGACATTTTACAAGGTTTTCGGAGTTGGCTTGAAAATACTCTGATAAACATATCCTATCCGTAAAAAGTACAGTATTTCATATTGTTCTTGAGCTTCGTTGCTTAAATTTGACGACCTATAAAAAGAACTATTTCAAGACCAGTAGAACACTGAAAGCAAATTGTTTTAATAACTATCTATCTCAATCTGAAGCTTGCTTCGAGAGTAAAGGTCGCTTTTACATACTAAAAAGTAGCCTACTTAAGATCAACTAAGACAGTCGTAAAATCTATCCCATTTTTCTCGAATACTTTGATTCAGAGTCGCTGTCAAGAAGAACCGCTCATTGCAGAAATATTTAATTTTGATAACATATATGTGGATTCTAATTATCTGGATGATGTGGTATGTCGCTGGAAAATCTTCAAAATTCGGGAAGGTTTTTGGAGTAAACTTAGAAATAGTTGGGTTAGCATAATCTAAATCTTTAATTATCGAAATAATTGAATTTTGTGTAGTTCCTTTAGGTAAATATTCCTACAGTGTTTGCTGTTTGTTATAAACATGCGGAAATTGAGAAAAATTTGAAGCAAATCCGGTTGGCAGTTATAGCTTATTCTGCGAATATTGCAGTTAAAAAATTGTCACTTTTACACTCTTAAAATACGCTATCTCAAATCTGTTAAGACAAATAAAACATTCTTGGATTTTTTTTTCAAAAAATTGTATTTTTGGCAAAACAGATAAATGTTTTGAATTATATTTATAGATTTTATTTGCCTGCATATTGTGGTAAGAATTTGAAAAATCTTCGACATTTTGGAAAGTTTTCGGAGTTGGCTTGAAAATACTCTGATAAACATATCCTATCCTTAAAAAGTACAGTATTTCATATTGTTTTTGGGCTTCGTTGCTTAAATATGACAACCAATTAAACGAACAATTTTGAGACCAGTAGAACAATGAAAGCAAATTGTTTTAATACTTATCTATCTCAATCTGAAGCTTGCGTCAAGGGTAAAAGTCGCTTTTACATACAAAAGAGTAGCCTATCTAATATCAACTAAGACAATCTTAAAATCTATCCCATTTATTTCGAATACTATGATTCAGAATCGCCGTGAATAAGAAAACTCACTGTAGAAAACATTAAACTTCGATAATATATTTATGTGAATTCTAATTATCTGAATGTTGTGGTATGTCGCTGAAAAATCTTCAAAATTTGGATGGGTTTTCGGAGTAAACTTAAAAATAGTTGGGTTAGCATAATCTAATTCTTTAATTATCGAAATATTTGAATTTTGTGTAGTTCCTTTACCTAAATATTCCTACAGTATTTGCTGTTTGTTATAAACTTGCGAAAATTGAGAAAAATTTAATGACAATCCGGTTTTACAGTTATAGATTATTCTGTAAATATTGCAGTTAAAAAAATTGTCACTTTTAAAAATACGCTATCTCAAATTTGTTAAGACAAATAAAAAATTCTCGGATTATTTCAAAAAATTGTATTTTTGGCAAAACAGATAAATGTTTTGAATTATATTTATAGATTTTATTTGCCTGAATATTGTGGTATAGTCTGATACGTTACTACAGTGTTTGCTGTTTGTTATAAACTGGCGACATTGAAAAAATTTATTGAAAATCCGGCTGGGAGTTAATGCGTATTCTGTGAATATTGCAGTTAAAAAAAATCTTCACTTTTGCACTCTTGAAAAATACGCTGTCTCAAATCTGTTAAGACAAATAAAACATTCTTGGATTTTTTTTTCAAAAAATTGAATTTTGGGCAAAACAGATAAATGTTTTGAAATATATTTATAGATTTTATTTGCTTGCATATTGAGGTAAGACTTTGTAAAATCTTCGAAAATATGGTTGGTTTTCGGAGTTAGCTTGAAATACTCTGATAAACATATCCCATACTTAAAAAGTACAGTATTTCACATTGTTTAGGGCTTCGCTTGGTTTCTTAAATTTTGCCACCTATTTAACGAACTATTTGAAGACAAGTAGAAAATTGAAAGCAAATTGTTTTAATAATTATCTTTCTCAATCTGAAGATTGCATCAAAAGTATAGGTCGCCTTTACATTCTAGAAAGTAGTCTACCTAAAATAAACTAAGGCAAACGGAACAGTCTTAAACTCTAACACATTTTTCTCGAAAATGATTCAGAGTCGCTGTCAATAAGAACACTCACTGTAGAAAGCATTAAAATTCGATTATATATAAATATGTGGATTCTAATTATCTGGATTCTAATTATCTGGATGTTGTGGTAGGTCGCGCAAAAATCTTCAAAATTCGGGGAGGTTTTCGGAGTAAACTTAAAAATAATTGGGTTAGCATAATCTAATTCTTAAATTATCGAAATTGTTAAATCTTGTTGGAGTTCCTTTACGTCGATATTTTTACAGTGTTTGCTGTTTGTAATAAACTGGCGGACATTGAGAAAAATTTAATGAAAATCCGGTTGGGAGTTATAGCTTATTCTATAAATATTGCAGTTAAAAAAAATTGTCACTTTAACACGCTTGACAAATACGCCATCTTAAATCTCTTAAGACAAATAAATCATTTTTGGATTTTTTTCAAAAAATTGTCATTTTGACAAAACAGATAAATGTTTTGAATAATATTTATAGATTTCATTTGCCTGCATATTGCAGTAGGAATTTGTAAAATTTTCGACATTTTGCAAGGTTTTCGGAGTCGGCTTGAAAATAGTCTGATAAACATATCCCTATCCGTAAAAAGTACAGTATTTTCATATTGTTCTTGAGCTTCGTTGCTTAAATTTGACAACCTATAAAAAGAACTATTTCAAGACCAGTGGAACACTGAAAGCAAATTGTTTTAATAACTATCTATCTAAATCTGAAGCTTGCTTCAAGAGTAAAGGTCGATTTTACATACTAAAAAGAAGCCTACTTAAGATCAACTGAGACAGTCGTAAAATCTATCCCATTTTTCTCGAATACTTTGATTCAGAGTCGCTGTCAATAAGAACCGCTCATTGTAGAAAACATTAATTTTGATAATATATATGTGGATTCTAATTATCTGGATGATGTGGTATGTTGCTGAAAAATCTTCAAAATTCGGGAAGGTTTTTGGAGTAAACTTAAAAATAGTTGGGTTAGCATAATCTTATTCTTAAATTTTCGAAATAATTGGATTTTGCGCAGTTCCTTTAGGTAAATATTTCTACAGTGTTTGCTGTTTGTTATAAACTTGCGGAAATTGAGAAAAATTTAATGCAAATCCGGTTGGCAGTTATAACTTATTCTGTGAATATTGCAGTTAAACAAATTGGCACTTTTACACTTTTAAAAATACGCTATCTCAAAGACAAATAAAACATTCTTAGATTTTTTTTCAAAAAGTTGTCTTTTTGGCAAAAGAGATGAATGTTTTGAATAATATTTATAGATTTTATTTGCCTGCATATTGTGGTAAGAATTTGTAAAATCTTCGACATTTTGGAAGGTTTTCGGAGTTGGCTTGAAAATACTCTGATAAACATATCCTATCCTTAAAAAGTACAGTATTTCATATTGTTCCAGAGCTTCGTTGCTTAAATTTGATCACCAATTTAACTAACTACTTGAAGGACACTAGAAAACTCAAAGCAATGTGCTTTAATACTTATCCTAATTAATGTGAAGATTGCATCAACAGTAAAGGTCACTTTTATATTCTAATAAGTAGCCTACCTAAAACCAACAAAGACAAACAGAACAGTCCGAAATATAACTTCTTTTTCTTCAAGAGTTTGATTCAGAGTCGCCGTTAATAAGAACACTCACTGTAGAAAACATTAAACTTCGATAATATATATGTGAATTCTAATTGTCTGGGTGATGTGGTAAGTCGCGGAAAATCTTCGAAATTCGGGGAAGGTTTTTGGAGTAAATTTAAAAATAGTTCGGTTAGCATAATCTAATTCTTTAATTATCGAAATATTTGAATTTTGTGGAGTTCCTTGAAGTAAATATTCCTACTGTGTTTGCTGTTTGTTATAAACTTGCGAAAATTGAGAAAAATTTAATGACAATCCGGTTTTACAGTTATAGATTATTCTGTAAATATTGCAGTTAAAAAAATTGTCACTTTTAAAAATACGCTATCTCAAATTTGTTAAGACAAATAAAAAATTCTCGGATTATTTCAAAAAATTGTATTTTTGGCAAAACAGATAAATGTTTTGAATTATATTTATAGATTTTATTTGCCTGAATATTGTGGTATAGTCTGATACGTTACTACAGTGTTTGCTGTTTGTTATAAACTGGCGACATTGAAAAAATTTATTGAAAATCCGGCTGGGAGTTAATGCGTATTCTGTGAATATTGCAGTTAAAAAAAATCTTCACTTTTGCACTCTTGAAAAATACGCTGTCTCAAATCTGTTAAGACAAATAAAACATTCTTGGATTTTTTTTTTTCAAAAAATTGAATTTTGGGCAAAACAGATAAATGTTTTGAATTATATTTATAGATTTTATTTGCTTGCATATTGAGGTAAGACTTTGTAAAATCTTCGACATTTTGGAAGGTTTTCGGAGTTGGCTTGAAAATACTGTGATAAACATATCCTATCCATAAAAAGTACAGTATTTCATATTGTCCTAGGGCTTCGTTGCTTAAATTTGATCACCAATTTAAATAATTACTTGAAGGACAGTAGAAAACTTAAAGCAATGTCTTTTAATACTTATCCTAATTAATGTGAAGATTGCATCAAAAGTAAAGGTCGCTTTTACATTCTAATAAGTAGCCTACCTAAAATCAACTAAGACAAACAAAACAGTCTGAAATCTAACTCAATTTTCTTCAAGAGCTTTATTCAGAGTCGCCGTCAATATGAACACTCACTGTAGAAAGCATTGAACTTCGATAATATATATGTGAATTCTAATTGTCTGGATGTTGTGCTAAGTCGCGGAAAATCTTCGAAATTCGGGAAGGTTTTTGGAGTAAACTTAAAAATAGTTGGGTTAGCATAATCTAATTCTATATTTATCGAAATAATTGGATCTTGCGCAGTTCCTTCAGGTAAATATTCCTACAGTGTTTGCTGTTTGTTATAAACGTGCGGAAATTGAGAAAAATTTTATGCAACTCCGGTTGTCAGTTATAGCTTATTCTGTGAATATTGCAGTTAAAAAAATGTTACTTTTACACTCTTAAAACGCTATCTCAATTCTGTTAAGACAAATTAAAAAATTCTTGGATTTTTTTTTCAAAAAAATTGTATTTTTGGCAAAACAGATAAATGTTTTGAATTATTTTTATAGATTTTATTTGCCTGCATATTGTGGTAAGAATTTGTAAAATTTTCGACATTTTACAAGGTTTTCGGAGTTGGTTTGAAAATACTCTGATAAACATATCCTATCCGTAAAAAGTACAGTATTTCATATTGTTCTTGAGCTTCGTTGCTTAAATTTGACGACCTATAAAAAGAACTATTTCAAGACCAGTAGAACACTGAAAGCAAATTGTTTTAATAACTATCTATCTCAATCTGAAGCTTGCTTCAAGAGTAAAGGTCGCTTTTACATACTAAAAAGTAGCCTACTTAAGATCAACTAAGACAGTCGTAAAATCTATCCCATTTTTCTCGAATACTTTGATTCAGAGTCGCTGTCAAGAAGAACCGCTCATTGCAGAAATATTTAATTTTGATAACATATATGTGGATTCTAATTATCTGGATGATGTGGTTTGTCGCTGGAAAATCTTCAAAATTCGGGAAGGTTTTTGGAGTAAACTTAGAAATAGTTGGGTTAGCATAATCTAAATCTTTAATTATCGAAATAATTGAATTTTGTGTAGTTCCTTTAGGTAAATATTCCTACAGTGTTTGCTGTTTGTTATAAACATGCGGTTGGCAGTTATAGCTTATTCTGCGAATATTGCAGTTAAAAAAATTGTCACTTTTACACTCTTAAAATACGCTATCTCAAATCTGTTAAGACAAATAAAACATTCTTGGATTTTTTTTCAAAAAATTGTATTTTTGGCAAAACAGATAAATGTTTTGAAGTATATTTATAGATTTTATTTGCCTGCATATTGTGGTAAGAATTTGAAAAATCTTCGACATTTTGGAAAGTTTTCGGAGTTGGCTTGAAAATACTCTGATAAACATATCCTATCCTTAAAAAGTACAGTATTTCATATTGTTTTTGGGCTTCGTTGCTTAAATATGACAACCAATTAAACGAACAATTTTGAGACCAGTAGAACAATGAAAGCAAATTGTTTTAATACTTATCTATCTCAATCTGAAGCTTGCGTCAAGGGTAAAGGTCGCTTTTACATACAAAAGAGTAGCCTATCTAATATCAACTAAGACAATCTTAAAACCTATCCCATTTATTTCGAATACTATGATTCAGAATCGCCGTGAATAAGAAAACTCACTGTAGAAAACATTAAACTTCGATAATTTCAAAATTTGGGATGGTTTTCGGAGTAAACTTAAAAATAGTTGGGTTAGCATAATCTAATTCTTTAATTATCGAAATATTTGAATTTTGTGTAGTTCCTTTACCTAAATATTCCTACAGTATTTGCTGTTTGTTATAAACTTGCGAAAATTGAGAAAAATTTAATGACAATCCGGTTTTACAGTTATAGATTATTCTGTAAATATTGCAGTTAAAAAAATTGTCACTTTTAAAAATACGCTATCTCAAATTTGTTAAGACAAATAAAAAATTCTCGGATTATTTCAAAAAATTGTATTTTTGGCAAAACAGATAAATGTTTTGAATTATATTTATAGATTTTATTTGCCTGAATATTGTGGTATAGTCTGATACGTTACTACAGTGTTTGCTGTTTGTTATAAACTGGCGACATTGAAAAAAATTTATTGAAAATCCGGCTGGGAGTTAATGCGTATTCTGTGAATATTGCAGTTAAAAAAAAAATCTTCACTTTTGCACTCTTGAAAAATACGCTGTCTCAAATCTGTTAAGACAAATAAAACATTCTTGGATTTTTTTTTCAAAAAATTGAATTTTGGGCAAAACAGATAAATGTTTTGAATTATATTTATAGATTTTATTTGCTTGCATATTGAGGTAAGACTTTGTAAAATCTTCGAAAATATGGTTGGTTTTCGGAGTTAGCTTGAAATACCCTGATAAACATATCCCATACTTAAAAAGTACAGTATTTCACATTGTTTAGGGCTTCGCTTGGTTTCTTAAATTTTGCCACCTATTTAACGAACTATTTGAAGACCAGTAGAAAATTGAAAGCAAATTGTTTTAATAATTATCTTTCTCAATCTGAAGATTGCATCAAAAGTATAGGTCGCCTTTACATTCTAGAAAGTAGTCTACCTAAAATAAACTAAGGCAAACGGAACAGTCTTAAACTCTAACACATTTTTCTCGAAAATGATTCAGAGTCGCTGTCAATAAGAACACTCACTGTAGAAAGCATTAAAATTCGATTATATATAAATATGTGGATTCTAATTATCTGGATGTTGTGGTAGGTCGCGCAAAAATCTTCAAAATTCGGGGAGGTTTTCGGAGTAAACTTAAAAATAATTGGGTTAGCATAATCTAATTCTTAAATTATCGAAATTGTTAAATCTTGTTGGAGTTCCTTTACGTCGATATTTTTACAGTGTTTGCTGTTTGTTATAAACTGGCGGACATTGAGAAAAATTTAATGAAAATCCGGTTGGGAGTTATAGCTTATTCTATAAATATTGCAGTTAAAAAAAATTGTCACTTTAACACGCTTGACAAATACACCATCTTAAATCTCTTAAGACAAATAAATCATTTTTGGATTCTTTTCAAAAAAATTGTCATTTTGGCAAAACAGATAAATGTTTTGAATAATATTTATAGATTTCATTTGCCTGCATATTGCAGTAGGAATTTGTAAAATTTTCGACATTTTGCAAGGTTTTCGGAGTCGGCTTGAAAATAGTCTGATAAACATATCCCTATCCGTAAAAAGTACAGTATTTTCATATTGTTCTTGAGCTTCGTTGCTTAAATTTGACAACCTATAAAAAGAACTATTTCAAGACCAGTGGAACACTGAAAGCAAATTGTTTTAATAACTATCTATCTAAATCTGAAGCTTGCTTCAAGAGTAAAGGTCGATTTTTACATACTAAAAAGAAGCCTACTTAAGATCAACTGAGACAGTCGTAAAATCTATCCCATTTTTCTCTAATACTTTGATTCAGAGTCGCTGTCAATAAGAACCGCTCATTGTAGAAAACATTAATTTTGATAATATATATGTGGATTCTAATTATCTGGATGATGTGGTATGTTGCTGAAAAATCTTCAAAATTCGGGAAGGTTTTTGGAGTAAACTTAAAAAATAGTTGGGTTAGCATAATCTAATTCTTAAATTTTCGAAATAATTGGATTTTGCGCAGTTCCTTTAGGTAAAAATATTTCTACAGTGTTTGCTGTTTGTTATAAACTTGCGGAAATTGAGAAAAAAAATTAATGCAAATCCGGTTGGCAGTTATAGCTTATTCTGTGAATATTGCAGTTAAACAAATTGGCACTTTTACACTCTTAAAAATACGCTATCTCAAAGACAAATAAAAAAACATCTTAGATTTTTTTTCAAAAAGTTGTCTTTTTGGCAAAAGAGATGAATGTTTTGAATAATATTTATAGATTTTATTTGCCTGCATATTGTGGTAAGAATTTGTAAAATCTTCGACATTTTGGAAGGTTTTCGGAGTTGGCTTGAAAATACTCTGATAAACATATCCTATCCTTAAAAAAGTACAGTATTTCATATTGTTCCAGGGCTTCGTTGCTTAAATTTGATCACCAATTTAACTAACTACTTGAAGGACACTAGAAAACTCAAAGCAATGTGCTTTAATACTTATCCTAATTAATGTGAAGATTGCATCAACAGTAAAGGTCACTTTTATATTTCTAATAAGTAGCCTACCTAAAACCAACAAAGACAAACAGAACAGTCCGAAATATAACTTCTTTTTCTTCAAGAGTTTGATTCAGAGTCTCCGTTAATAAAAACACTCACTGTAGAAAACATTAAACTTCGATAATATATATGTGAATTCTAATTGTCTGGGTGATGTGGTAAGTCGCGGAAAATCTTCGAAATTCGGGGAAGGTTTTTGGAGTAAATTTAAAAATAGTTCGGTTAGCATAATCTAATTCTTTAATTATAGAAATAATTGAATTTTGTGGAGTTCCTTGAAGTAAATATTCCTACTGTGTTTGCTGTTTGTTATAAACTTGCAGAAATTGAGAAAAATTTAATGTAAATCCCGTTTGGCAGTTACAGCTTATTCTGTGAATATTGCAGTTAAAAAAATTGTCACTTTTACACTCTTAAAAAATTGCCTATCTCAAAGCTGTTAAGACAAATAAAACATTCTTGGATTTTTTCTTCAAAAAATTGTATTTTTGGCAAAACAGATAATTGTTTTGAATTATATTTATAGATTTTATTTGCCTGCATATTGTGGTAAGAATTTGTAAAATCTTCGACATTTAGGAAGGTTTTCGGAGTTGGCTTGAAAATACTCTGATAAACAAGTACAGTATTTCATATTGTTCTAGGGATTCGTTGCTTAAATTTGACCACCAGTTTAACTAACTACTTGAAGGACACTAGAAAACTCAAAGCAATGTGTTTTAATACTTATCCTAATTAATGTGAAGATTGCATCAAAAGTAAAGGTCGCTTTTATATTCTAATAAGTAACCTACCTAAAATCAACTAAGACAAACAGAATAGTCTGAAATCTAACTTCTTTTTCTTCAAGAGTTTGATTCAGAGTCGCCGTTAATAAGAACACTCACTGTAGAAAACATTAAACTTCGATAATATATATGTGAATTCTAATTGTCTGGGTGATGTGGTAAGTCGCGGAAAATCTTCGAAATTCGGGAAGGTTTTTGGAGTAAATTTAAAAATAGTTCGGTTAGCATAATCTAATTCTTTAATTATCGAAATAATTGAATTTTGTGGAGTTCCTTGAGGTAAATATTCCTACTGTGTTTGCTGTTTGTTATAAACTTGCGGAAATTGAGAAAAATTTTATGACAATCCGGTTTTACAGTTATAGATTATTCTGTAAATATTGCAGTTAAAAAAATTGTCACTTTTAAAAATACGCTATCTCAAATTTGTTAAGACAAATAAAAAATTCTCGGATTATTTCAAAAAATTGTATTTTTGGCAAAACAGATAAATGTTTTGAATTATATTTATAGATTTTATTTGCCTGAATATTGTGGTATAGTCTGATACGTTACTACAGTGTTTGCTGTTTGTTATAAACTGGCGACATTGAAAAAATTTATTGAAAATCCGGCTGGGAGTTAATGCGTATTCTGTGAATATTGCAGTTAAAAAAAATCTTCACTTTTGCACTCTTGAAAAATACGCTGTCTCAAATCTGTTAAGACAAATAAAACATTCTTGGATTTTTTTTTTTCAAAAAATTGAATTTTGGGCAAAACAGATAAATGTTTTGAATTATATTTATAGATTTTATTTGCTTGCATATTGAGGTAAGACTTTGTAAAATCTTCGACATTTTGGAAGGTTTTCGGAGTTGGCTTGAAAATACTGTGATAAACATATCCTATCCATAAAAAGTACAGTATTTCATATTGTCCTAGGGCTTCGTTGCTTAAATTTGATCACCAATTTAAATAATAATTACTTGAAGGACAGTAGAAAACTTAAAGCAATGTCTTTTAATACTTATCCTAATTAATGTGAAGATTGCATCAAAAGTAAAGGTCGCTTTTACATTCTAATAAGTAGCCTACCTAAAATCAACTAAGACAAACAAAAACAGTCTGAAATCTAACTCAATTTTCTTCAAGAGCTTTATTCAGAGTCGCCGTCAATATGAACACTCACTGTAGAAAGCATTGAACTTCGATAATATATATGTGAATTCTAATTGTCTGGATGTTGTGCTAAGTCGCGGAAAATCTTCGAAATTCGGGAAGGTTTTTGGAGTAAACTTAAAAATAGTTGGGTTAGCATAATCTAATTCTATATTTATCGAAATAATTGGATCTTGCGCAGTTCCTTCAGGTAAATATTCCTACAGTGTTTGCTGTTTGTTATAAACGTGCGGAAATTGAGAAAAATTTTATGCAACTCCGGTTGTCAGTTATAGCTTATTCTGTGAATATTGCAGTTAAAAAAATGTTACTTTTACACTCTTAAAACGCTATCTCAATTCTGTTAAGACAAATAAAAAATTCTTGGATTTTTTTTCAAAAAATTGTATTTTTGGCAAAACAGATAAATGTTTTGAATTATTTTTATAGATTTTATTTGCCTGCATATTGTGGTAAGAATTTGTAAAATTTTCGACATTTTACAAGGTTTTCGGAGTTGGTTTGAAAATACTCTGATAAACATATCCTATCCGTAAAAAGTACAGTATTTCATATTGTTCTTGAGCTTCGTTGCTTAAATTTGACGACCTATAAAAAGAACTATTTCAAGACCAGTAGAACACTGAAAGCAAATTGTTTTAATAACTATCTATCTCAATCTGAAGCTTGCTTCAAGAGTAAAGGTCGCTTTTACATACTAAAAAGTAGCCTACTTAAGATCAACTAAGACAGTCGTAAAATCTATCCCATTTTTCTCGAATACTTTGATTCAGAGTCGCTGTCAAGAAGAACCGCTCATTGCAGAAATATTTAATTTTGATAACATATATGTGGATTCTAATTATCTGGATGATGTGGTTTGTCGCTGGAAAATCTTCAAAATTCGGGAAGGTTTTTGGAGTAAACTTAGAAATAGTTGGGTTAGCATAATCTAAATCTTTAATTATCGAAATAATTGAATTTTGTGTAGTTCCTTTAGGTAAATATTCCTACAGTGTTTGCTGTTTGTTATAAACATGCGGTTGGCAGTTATAGCTTATTCTGCGAATATTGCAGTTAAAAAAAAATTGTCACTTTTACACTCTTAAAATACGCTATCTCAAATCTGTTAAGACAAATAAAACATTCTTGGATTTTTTTTCAAAAAATTGTATTTTTGGCAAAACAGATAAATGTTTTGAAGTATATTTATAGATTTTATTTGCCTGCATATTGTGGTAAGAATTTGAAAAATCTTCGACATTTTGGAAAGTTTTCGGAGTTGGCTTGAAAATACTCTGATAAACATATCCTATCCTTAAAAAGTACAGTATTTCATATTGTTTTTTGGGCTTCGTTGCTTAAATATGACAACCAATTAAACGAACAATTTTGAGACCAGTAGAACAATGAAAGCAAATTGTTTTAATACTTATCTATCTCAATCTGAAGCTTGCGTCAAGGGTAAAGGTCGCTTTTACATACAAAAGAGTAGCCTATCTAATATCAACTAAGACAATCTTAAAACCTATCCCATTTATTTCGAATACTATGATTCAGAATCGCCGTGAATAAGAAAACTCACTGTAGAAAACATTAAACTTCGATAATTTCAAAATTTGGGATGGTTTTCGGAGTAAACTTAAAAAATAGTTGGGTTAGCATAATCTAATTCTTTAATTATCGAAATATTTGAATTTTGTGTAGTTCCTTTACCTAAATATTCCTACAGTATTTGCTGTTTGTTATAAACTTGCGAAAATTGAGAAAAATTTAATGACAATCCGGTTTTACAGTTCTAGATTATTCTGTAAATATTGCAGTTAAAAAAATTGTCACTTTTAAAAATACGCTATCTCAAATTTGTTAAGACAAAAATAAAAAATTCTCGGATTATTTCAAAAAATTGTATTTTTGGCAAAAACAGATAAAATGTTTTGAATTATATTTATAGATTTTATTTGCCTGAATATTGTGGTATAGTCTGATACGTTACTACAGTGTTTGCTGTTTGTTATAAACTGGCGACATTGAAAAAATTTATTGAAAATCCGGCTGGGAGTTAATGCGTATTCTGTGAATATTGCAGTTAAAAAAAATCTTCACTTTTGCACTCTTGAAAAATACGCTGTCTCAAATCTGTTAAGACAAATAAAACATTCTTGGATTTTTTTTTCAAAAAATTGAATTTTGGGCAAAACAGATAAATGTTTTGAATTATATTTATAGATTTTATTTGCTTGCATATTGAGGTAAGACTTTGTAAAATCTTCGAAAATATGGTTGGTTTTCGGAGTTAGCTTGAAATACCCTGATAAACATATCCCATACTTAAAAAGTACAGTATTTCACATTGTTTAGGGCTTCGCTTGGTTTCTTAAATTTTGCCACCTATTTAACGAACTATTTGAAGACCAGTAGAAAATTGAAAGCAAATTGTTTTAATAATTATCTTTCTCAATCTGATGATTGCATCAAAAGTATAGGTCGCCTTTACATTCTAGAAAGTAGTCTACCTAAAATAAACTAAGGCAAACGGAACAGTCTTAAACTCTAACACATTTTTCTCGAAAATGATTCAGAGTCGCTGTCAATAAGAACACTCACTGTAGAAAGCATTAAAATTCGATTATATATAAATATGTGGATTCTAATTATCTGGATGTTGTGGTAGGTCGCGCAAAAATCTTCAAAATTCGGGGAGGTTTTCGGAGTAAACTTAAAAATAATTGGGTTAGCATAATCTAATTCTTAAATTATCGAAATTGTTAAATCTTGTTGGAGTTCCTTTACGTCGATATTTTTACAGTGTTTGCTGTTTGTTATAAACTGGCGGACATTGAGAAAAATTTAATGAAAATCCGGTTGGGAGTTATAGCTTATTCTATAAATATTGCAGTTAAAAAAAATTGTCACTTTAACACGCTTGACAAATACACCATCTTAAATCTCTTAAGACAAATAAATCATTTTTGGATTCTTTTCAAAAAATTGTCATTTTGGCAAAACAGATAAATGTTTTGAATAATATTTATAGATTTCATTTGCCTGCATATTGCAGTAGGAATTTGTAAAATTTTCGACATTTTGCAAGGTTTTCGGAGTCGGCTTGAAAATAGTCTGATAAACATATCCCTATCCGTAAAAAGTACAGTATTTTCATATTGTTCTTGAGCTTCGTTGCTTAAATTTGACAACCTATAAAAAGAACTATTTCAAGACCAGTGGAACACTGAAAGCAAATTGTTTTAATAACTATCTATCTAAATCTGAAGCTTGCTTCAAGAGTAAAGGTCGATTTTACATACTAAAAAGAAGCCTACTTAAGATCAACTGAGACAGTCGTAAAATCTATCCCATTTTTCTCTAATACTTTGATTCAGAGTCGCTGTCAATAAGAACCGCTCATTGTAGAAAACATTAATTTTGATAATATATATGTGGATTCTAATTATCTGGATGATGTGGTATGTTGCTGAAAAATCTTCAAAATTCGGGAAGGTTTTTGGAGTAAACTTAAAAATAGTTGGGTTAGCATAATCTAATTCTTAAATTTTCGAAATAATTGGATTTTGCGCAGTTCCTTTAGGTAAATATTTCTACAGTGTTTGCTGTTTGTTATAAACTTGCGGAAATTGAGAAAAATTTAATGCAAATCCGGTTGGCAGTTATAGCTTATTCTGTGAATATTGCAGTTAAACAAATTGGCACTTTTACACTCTTAAAAATACGCTATCTCAAAGACAAATAAAACATTCTTAGATTTTTTTTCAAAAAGTTGTCTTTTTGGCAAAAGAGATGAATGTTTTGAATAATATTTATAGATTTTATTTGCCTGCATATTGTGGTAAGAATTTGTAAAATCTTCGACATTTTGGAAGGTTTTCGGAGTTGGCTTGAAAATACTCTGATAAACATATCCTATCCTTAAAAAGTACAGTATTTCATATTGTTCCAGGGCTTCGTTGCTTAAATTTGATCACCAATTTAACTAACTACTTGAAGGACACTAGAAAACTCAAAGCAATGTGCTTTAATACTTATCCTAATTAATGTGAAGATTGCATCAACAGTAAAGGTCACTTTTATATTCTAATAAGTAGCCTACCTAAAACCAACAAAGACAAACAGAACAGTCCGAAATATAACTTCTTTTTCTTCAAGAGTTTGATTCAGAGTCTCCGTTAATAAAAACACTCACTGTAGAAAACATTAAACTTCGATAATATATATGTGAATTCTAATTGTCTGGGTGATGTGGTAAGTCGCGGAAAATCTTCGAAATTCGGGGAAGGTTTTTGGAGTAAATTTAAAAATAGTTCGGTTAGCATAATCTAATTCTTTAATTATAGAAATAATTGAATTTTGTGGAGTTCCTTGAAGTAAATATTCCTACTGTGTTTGCTGTTTGTTATAAACTTGCAGAAATTGAGAAAAATTTAATGTAAATCCGTTTGGCAGTTACAGCTTATTCTGTGAATATTGCAGTTAAAAAAATTGTCACTTTTACACTCTTAAAAATTGCCTATCTCAAAGCTGTTAAGACAAATAAAACATTCTTGGATTTTTTCTTCAAAAAATTGTATTTTTGGCAAAACAGATAATTGTTTTGAATTATATTTATAGATTTTATTTGCCTGCATATTGTGGTAAGAATTTGTAAAATCTTCGACATTTAGGAAGGTTTTCGGAGTTGGCTTGAAAATACTCTGATAAACAAGTACAGTATTTCATATTGTTCTAGGGATTCGTTGCTTAAATTTGACCACCAGTTTAACTAACTACTTGAAGGACACTAGAAAACTCAAAGCAATGTGTTTTAATACTTATCCTAATTAATGTGAAGATTGCATCAAAAGTAAAGGTCGCTTTTATATTCTAATAAGTAACCTACCTAAAATCAACTAAGACAAACAGAATAGTCTGAAATCTAACTTCTTTTTCTTCAAGAGTTTGATTCAGAGTCGCCGTTAATAAGAACACTCACTGTAGAAAACATTAAACTTTGATAATATATATGTGAATTCTAATTGTCTGGGTGATGTGGTAAGTCGCGGAAAATCTTCGAAATTCGGGAAGGTTTTTGGAGTAAATTTAAAAATAGTTCGGTTAGCATAATCTAATTCTTTAATTATCGAAATAATTGAATTTTGTGGAGTTCCTTGAGGTAAATATTCCTACTGTGTTTGCTGTTTGTTATAAACTTGCGGAAATTGAGAAAAATTTAATGCAAATCCGGTTGGAAGTTACAGCTAATTCTGTGAATATTGCATATAAAAAAATTGTCACTTTTACACTCTTAAAAATAGGCTATCTCAAATCTGTTAAGACAAATAAAACATTCTTGGATTTTTTTTCAAAAAATTGAATTTTTGGCAACACAGATAAATGTTTTGAATTATATTTATAGATTTTATTTGCCTGCATATTGCGGTAAGAATTTGTAAAATCTTCGTCATTTTGGAAGGTTATCGGAGTTGGCTTGAAAACAGTGATAAACATATCCTATCCTTAAAAAGTACAGTATTTCATATTGCTCTAGGGCTTTGTTGCTTAAATTTGATCACCAATTTAACTAACTAGTTGAAGGACAGTAGAAAACACAAAGCAATGTGTTTTAATAATTATCCTAATTAATGTGAAGATTGCATCAAAAGTAAAGGTCGCTTTTATATTCTATTAAGTAGCCTACCTAAAATCAACTAAGACAAATAGAACAGTCCGAAATCTAACTCCTTTTTCTCCAAGAGTTTGATTCAGAGTCGCCGTCAATAAGAACACTCACTGTGGAAAACATTAAACTTCGATAATATATATGTGAATTCTAATTGTCTGGATGTTGTGGTAAGTCGCGGAAAATCTTCGAAATTCGGGGAAAGTTTTTGGAGTAAATTTAAAAATAGTTCGGTTAGCATAATCTAATTCTTTAATTATAGAAATAATTGAATTCTGTGGAGTTCCTTGAGGTAAATATTCCTATTGTGTTTGCTGTTTGTTATAAACTTGCAGAAATTGAAAAAAATTTAATGCAAATCCGTTTGGCAGTTACAGCTTATTCTTTGAATATTGCAGTTAAAAAAATTGTCACTTTTACACTTTTAAAAAATAGGCTATCTCAAATCTGTTAAGACAAATAAAACATTCTTGGATTTTTTTCAAAAAATTGTATTTTTGGCAAAACAGATAATTGTTTTAAATTATATTTATAGATTTTATTTGCCTGCATATTGTGGTAAGAATTTGTAAAATCTTCGACATTTTGGAAGGTTTTCGGAGTTGGCTTGAAAATACTCTGATAAACAAGTACAGTATTTCATATTGTTCTAGGGATTCGTTGCTTAAATTTGATCACCAATTTAACTAACTACTTGAAGGGCACTAGAAAACTCAAAGCAATGTGTTTTAATACTTATCCTAATTAATGTGAAGATTGTATCAAAAGTAAAGGTCGCTTTTTTATTCTAATAAGTTACCTACCTAAAATCAACTAAGACAAACAGAATAGTCTGAAATCTAACTTCTTTTTCTTCAAGAGTTTGATTCAGAGTCGCCGTTAATAAGAACACTCACTGTAGAAAACATTAAACTTCGATAATATATATGTGAATTCTAATTGTTCCGATGATATGGTAATTCGCGGAAAATCTTCGAAATTCGGGGAAGGTTTTTGGAGTAAATTTAAAAATAGTTCGGTTAGCATAATCTAATTCTTTAATTATCGAAACAATTGAATTTTGTGGAGTTCCTTTAGGTAAATATTCCTACTGTGTTTGCTGTTTATCATAAACTTGCGGAAATTGAGAAACATTTAATGCAAATCCGGTTGGCAGTTACAGCTTATTCTGTGAATATTGCAGTTAAAAAAAATCTCAAATCTGTTAAGACAAATAAAACATTCTTGGATTTTTTTTCAAAAAATTGTATTTTTGGCAAAACAGATAAATATTTGAATTATATTTATAGATTTTATTTGCCTGCATATTGTGGTAAGATTTTGTAAAATCTTCGACATGTTGGAAGGTATTCGGAGTTGGCTTGAAAATGCTCTGATAAACATATCCTATCCTTAAAAAGTACATTATTTCATATTGTTCCAGGGGTTCGATGCTTAAATGTGATCACTAATTTAACTAACTACTTGAAGGACACTAGAAAACTCAAAGCAATGTGTTTTAATACTTATCCTAATTAATGTGAAGATT
The DNA here is from genome assembly GCA_963675895.2 of Styela plicata. Lineage (NCBI taxonomy): Eukaryota > Metazoa > Chordata > Ascidiacea > Stolidobranchia > Styelidae > Styela > Styela plicata. Next base: position 22,457,256 of record OZ023150.1, read on the forward strand.
GCATCAAAAATAAAGGTCACTTTTATATTCTTATAAGTAGCCTACCTAAAACCAACTAAGACAAACAGAACAGTCCGAAATATAGCTTCTTTTTCTTCAAGAGATTGATTCAGAGTCGCCGTCAATAAGAACACTCAATGTGGAAAACATTAAACTTCGATAATATATATGTGAATTCTAATTGTCTGGATGTTGTGCTAAGTGCAGTATTTCATATTGTTCTAGGGGTTCGTTGCTTAGATTTGATCACCAATTTAACTAAGTACTTGAAGGACACTAGAAAACTCAAAGCAATATGTTTTAATACTTATCCTTATTAATGTGAAGATTGCATCAAAAGTATAGGTCGCTTTTATATTCTAATAAGTAACCTACCTAAAATCAACTATTACAAACAGAATAGGCTGAAATCTAACTTCTTTTTCTTCAAGAGTTTGATTCAGAGTCGCCGTTAATAAGAACACTCACTGTAGAAAACATTAAACTTCTATAATATATATTTGAATTCTAATTGTCCGGATGATATGGTAATTCGCGGAAAATCTTCGAAATTCGGGGAAGGTTTTTGGAGTAATTTTACAAAAAGCTCGGTTAGCATAATCTAATTCTTAAATTATCGAAACCATTGAATTTTGTGGAGTTCCTTTAGGTAAATATTCCTACTGTGTTTGCTGTTTGTTATAAACTTGAGGAAATTGAGAAAAATTTAATGCAAATCCGGATGGTAGTTACAGCTTATTCTGTGAATATTGCAGTTAAAAAATCTCAAGTCTGTTAAGACAAATAAAACATTCTTGGATTTTTTTTCAAAAATTTGTATTTTTGGCAAAACAGATAAATATTTGAATTATATTTATAGATTTTATTTGCCTGCATATTGTGGTAAGATTTTGTAAAATCTTCGACATTTGGGAAGGTTTTCGGAGTTGGCTTGAAAATGCTTTGATAAATATATCCTATCCTTAAAAAGTACAGTATTTCATATTGTTCCAGGGCTTCGTTGCTTAAATTTGATCACCAATTTAACTAACTACTTGAAGGACACTAGAAAACTAAAAGCAATATGTTTTAATACTTATCCTAATTAATGTGAATATTGCATCAAAAATAAAGGTCACTTTTATATTCTAAAAAGTAGCCTACCTAAAACCAACTAAGACAATCAGAACAGTCCGAAATATAACTTCTTTTTCTTCAAGAGTTTGATTCAGAGTCGCCGTCAATAAGAACACTCAATGTGGAAAACATTAAACTTCGATAATATATATGTGAATTCTAATTGTCTGGATGTTGTGCTAAGTCGCGGAAAATCTTCAAATTTCGGGAAGGTTTTTGGAGGAAACTTAAAAATAGTTGGGTTAGCATAATCTACTACTTTCATTATCGAAATAATTGAATTTTGTGGAGATCCTTTATGTAAATATTGCAACAGTGTTTGCTGTTTGTTATAAACTTGCGGAAGTTGAGAAAAATTTAATGCAAATCCGGTTGGCAGATATAGCTTATTCTGTGAAAAATGCAGTTAAAAAAATTGTCACTTTTACACTCTTAAGAATACGCTATCTCAAATTCTTCTAAGACAAATAAAACATTTTTGGATTTTTTTTCAAAAAATTGTATTTTTGGCAAAACAGATAAATGTTTTGAATTATATTTATAGATTTTATTTGCCTGCATATTGTGGTAAGAATTTGTAAAATCTTCTACATTTTGGAAGGTTTTCGGAGTTGGCTTGAAAATACTCTGATAAACATATCCTGTCCTTAAAAAGTACAGTATGTCATATTGTTCTTGAGCTTCGTTGCTTAAATTTGACAACCTATTAAACGAACTATTTGAAGACCAGTAGAACACTGAAAGCAAATTGTTTTAATAACTATCTATCTCAATCTGAAGATTGCATCACAAGTACACGTCGCTTTTACATTCTAGAAAGTAGCCTACTTATTATCAACTAAGACAGTCTAAAACTCTAACACATTTTTCTCGAAAACTTTGATTCAGAGTCTCTGTCAATAAGAACACTCACTGTAGAAAACATTAAAATTCGATTATATATATCTGCATTCTAATTATCTGGATGTTGTGGTAAAACGCGGCAAAATCTTCAAAATTCGGGAAGGTTTTTGGAGTAAACTTAAGAATAGTTGGGTTAGCATAATCTAATTCATTAATTATCGAAATAATTGAATTTTGTGGAGTTTCTTTAGGTAGATATTCCTACAGTATTTGCTGTTTTTTATAAACTTGCGGAAGTTGAGAAAAATTTAAAGCAAATCCGGTTGGCAGTTACAGCTTATTCTGTGAATATTGCAGTTAAAAAAAATCTCAAATCTGTTAAGACAAATAAAACATTCTTGGATTTTTTTTTCAAAAAATTGTATTTTTGGCAAAACAGATAAATATTTGAATTATATTTATAGATTTAATTTGCCTGCATATTGTGGTAAGATTTTGTAAAATCTTCGACATTTTGGAAGGTTTTCGGAGTTGGCTTGAAAATGCTCCTATAAACATATCCTATCCTTAAAAAGGTACAGTATTTCATATTGTTCCAGGGCTTCGTTGCTTAAATTTGATCACCAATTTAACTAACTACTTGAAGGACACTAGAAAACTCAAAGCAATGTGTTTTAATACTTATCCTAATTAATGTGAAGATTGCATCAAAAATAAAGGTCACTTTTATATTCTAATTAGTAGCCTACCTAAAATCAACTAAGACAAACAGAACAGTCCGAAATATAATTTCTTTTTCTTCAAGAGTTTGATTCAGAGTCGCCGTCAATAAGAACACTCAATGTGGAAAACATTAAACTTCGGTAATATATATGTGAATTCTAATTGTCTGGATGTTGTGCTAAGTCGCGGAAAATCTTCAAATTTCGGGAAGGTTTTTGGAGTAAACTTTAAAATAGTTGGGTTAGCATAATCTAATTCTTTCATTATCGAAATAATTGAATTTTGTGGAGTTCTTTAATGTAAATATTCCAACAGTGTTTGCAGTTTGTTATAAACTTGCGGAAGTTGAGAAAAATTTAATGCAAATCCGGTTGGCAGTTATAGCTTATTCTGTGAAAATTGCAGTTAAAAAAATTGTCACTTTTACACTCTTAAGAATACGCTATCTCAAATTCTTCTAAGACAAATAAAACATTTTTGGATTTTTTTTCAAAAAATTCTATTTTTGGCAAAACAGATAAATGTTTTGAATTATATTTATAGATTTTATTTGCCTGCATATTGTGGTAAGAATTTGTAAAATCTTCGACATTTTGGAAGGTTTTCGGAGTTGGCTTGAAAATACTCTGATAAACATATCCTATCCTTAAAAAGTACAGTATTTCATATTGTTCTTGAGCTTCGATGCTTAAATTTGACAACCTATTAAACGAACTATTTGAAGACCAGTAGAACACTGAAAGCAAATTGTTTTAATAACTATCTATTTCAATCTGAAGATTGCATCACAAGTACAGGTCGCTTTTACATTCTAGAAAGTAGCCTACTTAATATCAACTAAGACAGTCTAAAACTCTAACACATTTTTCTCGAAAACTTTGATTCAGAGTCTCTGTCAATAAGAACACTCACTGTTGAAAACATTAAAATTCGATTATATATATGTGGATTCTAATTATCTGGATGTTGTGGTAAAACGCGGCAAAATCTTCAAAATTCGGGAAGGTTTTTGGAGTAAACTTAAGAATAGTTGGGTTAGCATAATCTAATTCTTTAATTATCGAAATAATTGAATTTTGTGGAGTTCCTTTAGGTAGATATTCCAACAGTGTTTGCTGTTTGTTATAAACTTGCGGAAGTTAAGAAAAATTTAATGCAAATCCGGTTGGCAGTTATAGCTTATTCTGTAAATATTGCAGTTGGAAAAATTGTCACTTTCACACTGTTAAGACAAATAAAAAATTCTCGGATTTTTTTTAAAGAATTGTATTTTTGGCAAAACAGATAAATGTTTTGAATTATATATACAGATTTTATTTGCCTACATATTGTGGTAAGAATTTGTAAAATCTTCGACATTTTTGAAGGTTTTACTAGTTAACTTAAATATAGTCTGATGAGCATATCCTATACTTTAAAATTACAATATTTCTTATTGTTCTAGGGCGTCTTTGCACAAGTTTTGCTACCAATTTAACTAGATACTTGAAGACCAGTAGAAAACTGAAAGCAATGTGTTTTAATACTTATCCTAATTAATGTGAATATTGCATCTAAAGTAAATGTCGCTTTTAAATTCTAATAAGTAGCCTGCCTAAAATCAACTAAGACAAACAAAACAGTCTAAAATCTAACAAACTCATTTTTCTTCAAGAGTTTGATTCAGAGTTGCTGTCAATAAGAACACTCACTGTAGAAAACATGAATCTTCGATAATATATATTTAGACTCTAATTATCTGGACGTTGTGGTAAGTCGCGACAATATCTTCAAGATTCGGGAAGGTTTTTGGAGTAAACTTAAAAATAGTTGGGTTAGCATAATCTAATTCTTAAATTATCGAAATTGTTGAATCTTGTTGGAGTTCCTTTACGTAGATATTCTTACATTGTTTGCTGTTTGTTATAAACTGGCTGACATTGAGAAAAATTTAATGAAAATCCGGCTGGGAGTTATAGCCTATTCTGTAAATATTGCAGATAAAAAAATTGTCACTTTAACACGCATGACAAATACGCTATCTCATATCTGTTAAGACAAACAAAACATTCTTGGATTTTTTTTTCAAAAAATTGTATTTTTGGCAAAACAGATAAATGTTTTGAATTATATTTACAGATTTTATTTGCCTGCATATTGTGGTAGGAATTTGTAAAATCTTCGACATTATGGAAGGTATTCGGAGTTGGCTTGAAAATACTCTGATGAACATATCCTATCCTTAAAAAGTACAGTATTTCATATTGTTCTAGTGCTTCGTTGCTTAAATTTGACAACCAATTAAACGAACTATTTGAAGACCAGTAGAACACTGAAAGCAAATTGTTTTAATACCTATCTATCTCAATCTGAAGCTTGCATCAAGAGTAAAGGTTGCTTTTACATACAAAAAAGTAGCCTACTTAATATTAAATAAGATTGTCTTAAAATCTATCCCATTTTTCTCAAATACCATGATTCAGAGTCGCCGTGTATAAGAACACTCACTGTAGAAAACATTAAACTTCCATAATATATTTATGTAAATTCTAATTTTCTGGATTTTGTGGTATGTCGCTGAAAAATCTTCAAAATTTGAGAAGGTTTTCGGAGTAAACCTAAAAATAGTTGGGTTAGCATAATCTAATTCTTTAATTATGAAAATATTTAAATTTTGTGTAGATCCTTTACCAGAATATTCCTACAGTTTTTGCTGTTTGTTATAAACTTGCGGTCATTGAGAAAAAATTAATGAAAATACTTTTATCAGTTATAGCTTATTCTGTAAATATTGCACTTGAAAAAATTGTCACTTTTACACTCTTAAAAATACGCTCTCTCAAATTTGTTTAGACAAATAAAAAATTCTCGGTTTTTTTTAAAAAATTGTATTTTTGGCAAAACAGATAAATGTTTTGAATTATATTCATAGATTTTATTTGCCTTCATATTGTGGTAAGAATTTGTAAAATCTTCGACATTTTTGAAGGTTTTCGTAGTTAGCTTTAATATAGTCTGATAAACGTATCCTATCCTTAAATAGTACAGTAGATCATATTGTTCTAGGGATTCGTTGCTTATATTTGATCACCAATTTAACAAACTACTTGAAGGACAGTAGAAAACTGAAACCAATGTGTTTTAATACTCATCCTAATTAAAGTGAATATTGCATCTGAAGTAAATGTCGCTTTTACATTCTAATATGTAGCCTGCCTAAAATTAACTAAGACAATCAGAACAGTCTAAAATCTAACTCATTTTTCTTCAAGCGTTTGATTCAGAGTTGCTGTCAATAAGAACACTCACTGTAGAAAACATTAATCTTCGATAATATATATGTAGATTTCAATTATCTGGATGTTGTGGTAAGTCGCGGCAAAATCTTCAAAATTCGGGAAGGTTTTCGGAGTAAACTTAAAAATAGTGGGGTTAGCATAATTTAATTCTTAAATCAAAATTGTTGAATCTTGTTGGAGTTCCTTTACGTAGATATTCTTACAGCGTTTGCTGTTTGTTACAAACTGGCGGACATTGGGAAAAATTTAATGAAAGTCCGGTTGGGAGATATAGCTTATTCTGTAAATATTGCAGTTAAAAAAAATTGTCACTTTTACACGCTTGACAAATACGCTATCTCAAATCTGTTAGGACAAATAAAACATTCTTGGATTTTTTATTTCAAAAAATTGTCATTTTGGCAAAACAGATAAATATTTTGAATAATATTTATAGATTTTATTTGCCTGCATATTGTGGTAAGAATTTGTAAAATCTTCGACATTTTGGAAGTTTTTCGGAGTTGGATTGAAAATACGCTAATAAACATATCCTATCCTTAAAAAGTACAGTAAATCATATTGTTCTAGGGCCTCGTTGCTTAAATTTGATCACCAATTTATCTAACTAATTGAAGGACAGTAGAAAACTGAGAGCAATGTGTTTTAATACTTATCCTAATTAATGTGAAGATTGCATCAAAAGTAAAGGTCGCTTTTACATTCTAATAAGTAGCCTACCTAAAATAAACTAAGACAAACAGAACAGTCTGAAATCTAACTCCTTTTTTTTCAAGAGTTTGATTCTGAGTCGCTGTCAGTAAGAACAGCTCATTGTAGAAAACATTAATTTTGATAATATATATATGGATTCTAATTATCTGGATGATGTGGTATGTCGCTGAAAAATCTTCAAAATTTGGGAAGGTTTTTGGAGAAAACTTAAAAATAGTTGGGTTAGCATAATCTAATTCTTTAATTATCGAAATAATTGAATTTTGTGGAGTTCCTTTAGGTAAACATTCCTACAGTGTTTGCTGTTTGTTATAAACTTGCGGAAATTGAGAAAAATTTAATTCAAATCCGGTTGGCAGTTATAGCTTATTCGTTGAATATTGCAGTTAAACGCTATCTCAAATCTGTTAAGGCAAATAAAACATTCTTTGATTTTTTTTCAAAAAATTGTATTTTTGGCAAAACAGATAAATGTTTTGAACTATATTTATAGATTTTATTTGCCTGCATATTGTGGTAAGAATTTTTAAAATCTTCGACATTTTTGAAGGTTTTCGTAGTTGGCTTGAAAATACTCTGATAAACATATCCTATCCTTAAAAAGTACAGTATTTCATATTGTTCTAGGGCTTCGTTGCTTAATTTGATCACCAATTTAACTAACTACTTGAAGGACAGTAGAAAACTGAAAGCAAATTGTTTTAATACCTATCTATCTCAATCTGAAGCTTGCATCAAGTGTAAAGGTCGCTTTTACATACTAAAAAATAGCCTACTTAATATCAAAAAAGACAGTCTTAAAATATATCCCATTTTTCTTGAATACTATGTTTCAGAGTCGCCGTCAATAAGAACTCTCACTGTAGAACACATTAAACTTCGTTAATATGTTTATGTGAATTCTAATTATCTGGATGTTGTGGTATGACGCTGAAAAATCTTCAAAATTTGGGAAGGTATTCGGAGCAAACTTAAAAATAATTGGGTTAGCATAATCTAATTCTTTAATTATCGAAATATTTGAATTTTGTAGAGTTCCTTTAGGTAAATATTCCTACAGTGTTTGCTGCTTTTTATAAACTTGCCGAAATTGAGAAAAATTTAAAGCAAATCCGGTTGGCAGTTATAGCTTATTCTGTGAATATTGCAGTTAAAAATACGCTATCTCAAATCTGTTATGACAAATATAACATTCTTGGATTTTTTTTTTCAAAAAATTGGTTTTTTGGCAAAACAGATAAATGTTTTGAATTATATTTATGGATTTTATTTGTTTGCATATTGAGGAAAGACTTTGTAAAATCTTCGAAAATATGGTAGGTTTTCAGAGTTAGCATGAAAAACTCTGATAAACATATCCCATACTTAAAAAGTACAGTATTTCACATTGTTTTAGGGCTTCGCTTGGTTTGCTTGGTTTCTTAAATTTTGCCACCAATTTAACGAACTATTTGAAGACCAGTAGAAAACTGAAAGCAAATTGTTTTAATAATTATCTTTCTCAATCTGAAGATTGCATCAAAAGTACAGGTCGCATTTACATTCTAGAAAGTAGCCTACCTAAAATAAACTAAGACAAACTGAACAGTCTAAAACTCTAAAACATTTTTCGCGAAAACTTTGATTCAGAGTCGCTGTCAAAAAGAACACTCACTGTAGAAAACATTAAAATTCGATTATATATATATGTGGATTCTAATTATCTGGATGTTGTGGTAAGTCGCGGAAAAATCTTCAAAATTCGGGAAGGTTTTCGGAGTAAACTTAAAAATAGTTGGGTTAGCATAATCTAATTCTTTAATTATCGAAATAATTGAATTTTGTGGAGTTCCTTTAGGTAAACATTCCTACAGTGTTTGCTGTTTGTTATAAACTTGTGGAAATTGAGAAAAATTTAATGCAAATCCGGTTGGCAGTTATAGCTTGTTCGTTAAATAATGCAGTTAAACGCTATCTCAAATCTGTTAAGGCAAATAAAACATTCTTTGATTTTTTTTTAAAAAATTGTATTTTTGGCAAAACAGATAAATGTTTTGAACTATATTTATAGATTTTATTTGCCTGCATATTGTGGTAAGAATTTTTAAAATCTTCGACATTTTTGAAGATTTTCGGAGTTGGCTTGAAAATACTCTGATAAACATATCCTATCCTTAAAAAGTACAGTATTTCATATTGTTCTAGGGCTTCGTTGCTTAATTTGATCACCAATTTAACTAACTACTTGAAGGACAGTAGAAAACTGAAAGCAAATTGTTTTAATACCTATCTATCTCAATCTGAAGCTTGCATCAAGTGTAAAGGTCGCTTTTACATACTAAAAAATAGCCTACTTAATATCAAAAAAGACAGTCTTAAAATATATCCCATTTTTCTTGAATACTATGTTTCAGAGTCGCCGTCAATAAGAACTCTCACTGTAGAACACATTAAACTTCGTTAATATGTTTATGTGAATTCTAATTATCTGGATGTTGTGGTATGACGCTGAAAAATCTTCAAAATTTGGGAAGGTATTCGGAGCAAACTTAAAAATAATTGGGTTAGCATAATCTAATTCTTTAATTATCGAAATATTTGAATTTTGTAGAGTTCCTTTAGGTAAATATTCCTGCAGTGTTTGCTGCTTGTTATAAACTTGCCGAAATTGAGAAAAATTTAAAGCAAATCCGGTTGGCAGTTATAGCTTATTCTGTGAATATTGCAGTTAAAAAAACGCTATCTCAAATCTGTTATGACAAATATAACATTCTTGGATTTTTTTTTTCAAAAAATTGGTTTTTTGGCAAAACAGATAAATGTTTTGAATTATATTTATGGATTTTATTTGTTTGCATATTGAGGAAAGACTTCGTAAAATCTTCGAAAATATGGTAGGTTTTCGGAGTTAGCATGAAAAACTCTGATAAACATATCCCATACTTAAAAAGTACAGTATTTCACATTGTTTTAGGGCTTCGCTTGGTTTGCTTGGTTTCTTAAATTTTGCCACTAATTTAACGAACTATTTGAAGACCAGTAGAAAACTGAAAGCAAATTGTTTTAATAATTATCTTTCTCAATCTGAAGATTGCATCAAAAGTACAGGTCGCATTTACATTCTAGAAAGTAGCCTACCTAAAATAAACTAAGACAAACTGAACAGTCTAAAACTCTAAAACATTTTTCGCGAAAACTTTGATTCAGAGTCGCTGTCAAAAAGAACACTCACTGTAGAAAACATTAAAATTCGATTATATATATATGCGGATTCTAATTATCTGGATGTTGTGGTAAGTCGCGGCAAAATCTTCAAAATTCGGGAAGGTTTTCGGAGTAAACTTAAAAATAGTTGGGTTAGCATAATCTAATTCTTTAATTATCGAAATAAATGAATTTTGTGGAGTTCCTTTAGGTAAACATTCCTACAGTGTTTGCTGTTTGTTATAAACTTGTGGAAATTGAGAAAAATTTAATGCAAATCCGGTTGGCAGTTATAGCTTATTCGTTGAATATTGCAGTTAAACGCTATCTCAAATCTGTTAAGGCAAATAAAACATTCTTTGATTTTTTTTTAAAAAATTGTATTTTTGGCAAAACAGATAAATGTTTTGAACTATATTTATAGATTTTATTTGCCTGCATATTGTGGTAAGAATTTTTAAAATCTTCGACATTTTTGAAGTTTTTCGGAGTTGGCTTGAAAATACTCTGATAAACATATCCTATCCTTAAAAAGTACAGTATTTCATATTGTTCTAGGGCTTCGTTGCTTAATTTGATCACCAATTTAACTAACTACTTGAAGGACAGTAGAAAACTGAAAGCAAATTGTTTTAATACCTATCTATCTCAATCCGAAGCTTGCATCAAGAGTAAAGGTCGCTTTTACATACTAAAAAATAGCCTACTTAATATCAAAAAAGACAGTCTTAAAATATATCCCATTTTTCTTGAATACTATGATTCAGAGTCGCCGTCAATAAGAACTCTCACTGTAGAAAACATTAAACTTCGTTAATATATTTATGTGAATTCTAATTATCTGGATGTTGTGGTATGTCGCTGAAAAATCTTCAAAATTTGGGAAGGTATTCGGAGCAAACTTAAAAATAATTGGGTTAGCATAATCTAATTCTCTAATTATCGAAATATTTGAATTTTGTAGAGTTCCTTTAGGTAAATATTCCTACAGTGTTTGCTGCTTGTTATAAACTTGCCGAAATTGAGAAAAATTTAAAGCAAATCCGGTTGGCAGTTATAGCTTATTCTGTGAATATTGCAGTTAAAAAAATTGTCACTTTTGCAATCTTGAAAAATACGCTATCTCAAATCTGTTAAGTCAAATATAACATTCTTGGATTTTTTTTTTCCAAAAATTGATTTTTTGGCAAAACAGATGAATGTTTTGAATAATATTTATGGATTTTATTTGTTTGCATATTAAGGAAAGACTTTGTAAAATATTCGAAAATATGGTAGGTTTTCGGAGTTAGCATGAAAAACTCTGATAAACATATCCCATACTTAAAAAGTACTGTATTTCACATTGTTTTAGGGCTTCGCTTGGTTTGCATGGTTTCTTAAATTTTGCCACCAATTTAACGAACTATTTGAAGACCAGTAGAAAACTGAAAGCAAATTGTTTTAATAATTATCTTTCTCAATCTGAAGATTGCATCAAAAGTACAGGTCGCATTTACATTCTAGAAAGTAGCTTACCTAAAATAAACTAAGACAAACTGAACAGTCTAAAACTCTAAAACATTTTTCGCGAAAACTTTGATTCAGAGTCGCTGTCAAAAAGAACACTCACTGTAGAAAACATTAAAATTCGATTATATATATATGCGGATTCTAATTATCTGGAATTTGTGGTAAGTCGCGGAAAAATTTTCAAAATTCGGGGAGGTTTTCGGAGTAAACTTAAAAATAGTTGGGTTAGCATAATCTAATTCTTTAATTATCGAAATAAATGAATTTTGTGGAGTTCCTTTAGGTAAACATTCCTACAGTGTTTGCTGTTTGTTATAAACTTGTGGAAATTTAGAAAAATTTAATGCAAATCCGGTTGGCAGTTATAGCTTATTCGTTGAATAATGCAGTTAAACGCTATATCAAATCTGTTAAGGCAAATAAAACATTCTTTGATTTTTTTTCTAAAAATTGTATTTTTGGCAAAACAGATAAATGTTTTGAATTATATTTATAGATTTTATTTGCCTGCATATTGTGGTAAGAATTTTTAAAATCTTCGACATTTTTGAAGTTTTTCGGAGTTGGCTTGAAAATACTCTGATAAACATATCCTATCCTTAAAAAGTACAGTATTTCATATTGTTCTAGGGCTTCGTTGCTTAATTTGATCACCAATTTAACTAACTACTTGAAGGACAGTAGAAAACTGAAAGCAAATTGTTTTAATACCTATCTATCTCAATCCGAAGCTTGCATCAAGAGTAAAGGTCGCTTTTACATACTAAAAAATAGCCTACTTAAGATCAACTAAGACAGTCTTAAAATATATCCCATTTTTCTTGAATACTATGATTCAGAGTCGCCGTCAATAAGAACTCTCACTGTAGAAAACATTAAACTTCGATAATATATTTATGTGAATTCTAGCTATCTGGATGTTGTGGTATGTCGCTGAGAAATCTTCAAAATTTGGGAAGGTTTTCGGAGCAAACTTAAAAATAATTGGGTTAGCATAATCTAATTCTTTAATTATCGAAATATTTGAATTTCGTAGAGTTCCTTTAGGTAAATATTCCTACAGTGTTTGCTGCTTGTTATAAACTTGCCGAAATGGAGAAAAATTTAAAGCAAATCCGGTTGGCAGTTATAGCTTATTCTGTGAATATTGCAGTAAAAAAAATTGTCACTTTTGCACTCTTGAAAAATACGCTATCTCAAATCTGTTAAGACAAATATAACATTCTTGGATTTTTTTTTTAAAAAAATGTTTTTTTGGCAAAACAGATAAATGTTTTGAATTATATTTATGGATTTTATTTGTTTGCATATTGAGGAAAGACTTTGTAAAATCTTCGAAAATATGGTGGGTTTTCGGAGTTAGCATGAAAAACTCTGATAAACATGTCCCATACTTAAAAAGTACAGTATTTCACATTGTTTTAGGGCTTCGCTTTGTTTTCTTGGTTTCTTAAATTTTGCCACCAATTTAACGAACTATTTGAAGACCAGTAGAAAACTGAAAGCAAATTGTTTTAATAATTATCTTTTTCAATCTGAAGATTGCATCAAAAGTAGAGGTCGCTTTTACATTCTAGAAAGTAGCCTACCTAAAACCTACTAAGACAAAAAGAACAGTCATAAACTCAAACACATTTTTCGCGAAAACTTTGATTCAGAGTCGCTGTCAAAAAGAACACTCACTGTAGAAAACATTAAAATTCGATTATATATATATGTGGATTCTAATTATCTGGAATTTGTGGTAAGTCGCGGAAAAATTTTCAAAATTCGGGGAGGTTTTCGGAGTAAACTTAAAAATAGTTGGGTTAGCATAATCTAATTCTTCAATTATCGAAATTGTGGAATCTTGTTGGAGTTCCTTTACGTAGATATTCTTACAGTGTTTACTGTTTGTTATAAACTTGCGGAAATTAAGAAAAATTTAATGCAAATCCGGTTGGCAGGTATAGCTTATTCTGTGAATATTGCAGTTAAAAATATTGATCTCAAATCTGTTAAGTCAAATAAAACATTCTTGGATTTTTTTTTTTTCTAAAAAAATTATATATTTTGAAAAAAACATATAATTGTTTTGATTTATATATTCATAGATTTTATTTGCATGCATATTGTGGTAAGAATTTGTAAAATCTTCGACATTTTGGAAGGTTTTCGGAGTTAGCTTGAAAATACTCTGATAAACATATCCTATCCTTAAAATGTACAGTATATCATATTGTTCTAGGGCTTCGTTACTTAAATTAGACAAACAATTAAACGAACCATTGGAAGACCAGTAGAAAACTGAAAGCAAATTGTTTTAATACCTATCTATCGCAATCTGAAGCTTGCATCAATAGTAAAAGTCGCTTTTACATACTAAAAAGTAGCCTACTTAAGATCAACTAAGACAGTCTTAAAATCTAGCCCATTTTTCTCGAATACTTTGATTCAGAGTCGCCGAAAATAAGAACGCTCATTGTAGAAAAGATTAATTTTGATAATATATATATGGATTCTAATTATCTGGATGTTGGGGTATGCCGCGGAGAAACCTTCAAAGTTCGGGAAGGTTTTCGGAGTAAACTTAATAATAGTTGGGTTAGAATAATCTAATTCTTTATTTATCGAAATAATTGAATTTTGTGGAGTTCCTTTACATGAATATTCCTACAGTGTTTGCTGTTTGTTATAAACTTGTGGACATTGTGAAAAATTTAATAAAAATCCGGTTTGCAGTTTTAGCTTATTTTGTGAATATTGCAGTTAAAAAAATTGTCACTTTTACACTTACGCGCTATCTCAAATCTGTTAAGGCAAATAAAAAATCTCGGATTTTTTTCAAAAAATTGTATTTTTGGCAAAACAGATAAATGTTTTCAATTATATTTATAGATATTATTTGCCTGCATATTGTGGTAAGAATTTGTAAAATCTTCCACATTTTTGAAGGTTTTCGTAGTTAGCTAGAAAATAGTCTGATGAGCACATCCTATACTTTAAAATTACAATATTTCTTATAGTTCTAAGGCGTCTTTGCACAAATTTTGCTACCAATTTAACTAACTACTTGAAGACAAGTAGAAAACTGAAAGCAATGTGCTTTGACAATTATCCTAATTAATGTGAAGATTGCATGAAAAGTAAAGGTCGCTTTTACATTCTAATAAGTAGGCTGCCTAAAATCAACTAAGACAAACAAAACAGTCTAAAATCTAACTCATTTTCCTTCCAGAGTTTGATTCAGATTCGCTGTCAATAAGAACACCCACTGTAGAAAACATTAATCTTCGATAATATATATGTGGATTCTAATTGTGTGGATGTTCTGGTAAGTCGCGGAAAATCTTCGAAATTCGGGAAGGTTTTCCGAATAAACTTAAAAATAGTTGGGTGAGCATAATCTATTTCTTTAATCAACGGAAATTGTTGAGTTTTGTGGAGTTCCGTTACGTAAATATCCCTACAGTGTTTACTGTTTGTTATAAACTGGCGACATTGAAAAAAATTTAATGAAAATCCGGTCGGGAGTTATAGCGTGTTCTGTGAATATTGCTGTTAAAAAAATTGTCACTTTTGCACTCTTGAAAAATACGCTATCTGAAATCTGTTAAGACAAACATAACATTCTTGGATTTTTTTTCAAAATATTGTATTTTTGGCAAAACAGATAAATGTTTTGAATTATATTTATTGGTTTTATTTGCATGCATATTGTGGTAAGACTTTGTAAAATCTTCGAAAATATAGTAGGTTTTAGGAGTTAGCATGAAAAACTCTGGTAAACGTATCCTATACTTCAAAAGTACAGTATTTCACATTGTTTTAGGGCTTCGTTGCCTAAATTTTGCCACCAATTTAACGAACTATTTCAAGACCAGCAGAAAACTGAAGGCAAATTGTTTCAATACTTATCTTTCTCAATCTGAAGATTGCATCAAAAGTATAGGTCGCTTTTACATTCTAAAAGGTATCCTACCTGAAACCAACTAAGACAAACCGAGCAGTCTTAAACTCAAACACATTTTTCTCGAAAAACTTTATTCATATTCGCTGTCAATAAGAACACTCACTGTAGAAAACATTAAATTTTGAATGTATATATGTGGATTCTATTGGTTTTATTTGCATGCATATTGTGGTAAGACTTTGTAAAATCTTCGAAAATATAGTAGGTTTTAGGAGTTAGCATGAAAAACTCTGGTAAACGTATCCTATACTTCAAAAGTACAGTATTTCACATTGTTTTAGGGCTTCGTTGCCTAAATTTTGCCACCAATTTAACGAACTATTTGAAGACCAGCAGAAAACTGAAGGCAAATTGTTTCAATACTTATCTTTCTCAATCTGAAGATTGCATCAAAAGTATAGGTCGCTTTTACATTCTAAAAGGTATCCTACCTGAAACCAACTAAGACAAACCGAGCAGTCTTAAACTCAAACACATTTTTCTCGAAAAACTTTATTCATAGTCGCTGTCAATAAGAACACTCACTGTAGAAAACATTAAATTTTGAATGTATATATGTGGATTCTAATTATCAGGATGTTGCGGTAAGTCGCGGAAATATCTTAAAATTCGGGAAGGTTTTCGGAGTAAACTTAAAAATAGTTGGGTTAGCATAATCTAATTCTTCAATTAACGAAATTGTTGAATCTTATTGAAGTTCCTTTACGTACATATTCTTACATTGTGTGCTGTTTGTTATAAACTTGCGGAAATTGAGAAAAATTTAATGCAAATACGGTTGGCAGTTATAGCTTATTCTGTGAATATTGCAGTTTAAAAAATTGATCTCAAATCTGTGGAGTCAAATAAAACATTCTTCGGATTTTTTTTCAAAAAATTGTATTTTTGGCAAAACAGATAAATATTTTGAATTATATTCATAGATTTTATTTGCCTGCATATTTTGGTAAAAATTTGTTAATTCTTCGACATTTCGGAAGGTTTTCGGAGTTAGCATGAAAATAGTCTGATGAGCATATCCTATCCTTTGAAATTACAATATTTCTTTCTGTTCTAGGGCGTCTTTGCACAAATTTTGCTTCCCATTTAAATAACTACTTGAAGACCAGTAGAAAACTGAGAGCAATGAGTTTTAATACTTATCCTAATTAATGTGAAGATTGCATCAAAAGTAAAGGTCGCTTTTACATTCTAATAAGTAGACTGCCTAAAATCAACTAAGACAAACAGAACAGTCTAGAATCTGACTCCTTTTTCTTCAAGAGTGTGTTTCAGAGTTGCTGTCAATAAGAACACTCACTGTGGAAAACATTAATCTTATATATGTGGATTCTAATTGTGTGGATGTTGTGGTAAGTCGCGGAGAATCTTCGAAAGTCGGGGAGGTTTTCGGAGTAAACTTAAAAATAGTTGGGTTAGCATAATCTAATTCTTAAATTATCGAAATTGTTGAATCTTGTTGGAGTTCCTTTACGTACATATTATTACAGTATTTGCTGTTTTTTATAAACTGGCGACATTGAAAAAAATTAATGAAAATCCGGTCGTGAGTTATGGCGTGTTCTGTGAATATTACTGTTAAAAAAATTGTCACTTTTGCACTCTTGAAAAATACGCTATCTGAAATCTGTTAAGACAAACATAACATTCTTGGATTTTTTTTTCAAAAAATTGAATTTTTGGCAAAACAGATAAAGGTTTTGAATTATATTTATAGATTTTATTTGCTAGCATATTATGTTAAGACTTTGTAAAATCTTCGAAAATATGGTTGGTTTTCGGAGTTAGCTTGAAAAACTCTGATAAACTTATCCTATAGTTAAAAAGTACAGTTATTCACATTGTTTTAGGGCTTCGCTTCGTTGCTTAAATTTTGCCACCAATTCAACGAACTATTTGAAGACCAGTAGAAAACTGAAAGCAAATTGTTTTAATACTTATCTTTCTCAATCTGAAGATTGCATCAAAAGTAGAGGTCGCTTTTACATTCTAAAAGGTAGCCTACCTAAAACCGACTAAGACAAAAAGAACAGTCATAAACTCAAACACATTTTTCTCGAAAAGTTTTATTCAGAGTCGCTATCAAAAAGGACACTCACTGTAGAAAACATTACATTTTGAATATATATATGTGGATTTAATTATCTGGAATTTGTGGTAAGTCACGGAAAAATTTTCAAAATTCGGAAAGGTTTTCGGAGTAAATTAAAAATAGTTGGGTTAGCATAATCTAATTCTTCAATTATCGAAATTGTGGAATCTTGTTGGAGTTCCTTTACGTAGATATTCTTACACTGTTTACTGTTTGTTATAAACTTGCGGAAATTAAGAAAAATTTAATGCAAATCCGGTTGGCAGTTATAGCTTATTCTGTGAATATATTTTAATACTTATCTTTCTCAATCTCAAGATTGCATCAAAAGTAAAGGTCGCTTTTACATTCTAAAAAGTAGCCTACCGAAAATCAACTAAGACAAAAAGAACAGTCATAAACTCAAACACATTTTTCTCGAAAAACTTTATTCATAGTCGGTGTCAATAAGAACACTCGCTGTAGAAAACATTAAATTTTGAATGTATATATGTGGATTCTAATTATCTGGATGTTGTTGTAAGTCGCGGAAAAATCTTAAAATTCGGGAAGGTTTTCGGAGTAAACTTAAAAATAGTTGGGTTAGCATAATCTAATTCTTAAAGTATCGAAATTGTGGAATCTTGTTGGAGTTCCTTTACGTACATATTCTTACATTGTGTGCTGTTTGTTATAAACTTGCGGAAATTGAGAAAAATTTAGCATATTTTCAAAATTCGGGAAGGTTTTCGGAGTAAACTTAAAAATAGTTGGGTTAGCATAATCTAATTCTTCAATTATCGAAATTGTGGAATCTTGTTGGAGTTCCTTTACGTAGATATTCTTACAGTGTTTACTGTTTGTTATAAACTTGCAGAAATTAAGAAAAATTTAATGCAAATCCGGTTGGCAGTTATAGCTTATTCTGTGAATATTGCTGTTAAAAAAATCGTCACTTTTGCACTCTTGAAAAATACGCTATCTGAAATCTGTTAAGACAAATATAACATTCTTGGATTTTTTTTCAAAAAATTGTATTTTTGGCAAAACAGATAAATGTTTTGAATTATATTTATTGGTTTTATTTGCTTGCATATTGTGGTAAGACGTTGTAAAATCTTCGAAAATATAGTAGGTTATAGGAGTTAGCATGAAAAACTCTGGTAAACGTATCCTATACTTCAAAAGTACAGTATTTCACATTGTTTTAGGGCTTCGTTGCCTAAATTTTGCCACCAATTTAACGAACTATTTGAAGACCCGTAGAAAACTGAAAGCAAATTGTTTTAATACTTATCTTTCTCAATCTGAAGATTGCATCAAAAGTAAAGGTCGCTTTTACATTCTAAAAAGTAGCCTACCGAAAATCAACTAAGACAAAAAGAACAGTCATAAACTCAAACACATTTTTCTCGAAAAACTTTATTCATAGTCGGTGTCAATAAGAACACTCGCTGTAGAAAACATTAAATTTTGAATGTATATATGTGGATTCTAATTATCTGGATGTTGTGGTAAGTGGCGGAAAAATCTTAAAATTCGGGAAGGTTTTCGGAGTAAACTTAAAAAAATGTTGGGTTAGCATAATCTAATTCTTAAAGTATCGAAATTGTGGAATCTTGTTGGAGCGGAAATTGAGAAAAATTTAGCATATTTTCAAAATTCGGGAAGGTTTTCGGAGTAAATTAAAAATAGTTGGGTTAGCATAATCTAATTCTTCAATTATCGAAATTGTGGAATCTTGTTGGAGTTCCTTTACGTAGATATTTCTACAGTGTTTACTGTTTGTTATAAACTTGCGGAAATTAAGAAAAATTTAATGCAAATCCGGTTGGCAGTTATAGCTTATTCTGTGAATATTGCAGTTAAAAATATTGATCTCAAATCTGTTAAGTCAAATAAAACATTCTTGGATTTTTTTTTCTAAAAATTATATTTTTTGAAAAACAGATAATTGTTTTGATTTATATATTCATAGATTTTATTTGCATGCATATTGTGGTAAGAATTTGTAAAATCTTCGACATTTTGGAAGGTTTTCGGAGTTAGCTTGAAAATACTTTGATAAACATATCCTATCCTTAAAATGTACAGTATATCATATTGTTCTAGTGCTTCGTTACTTAAATTAGACAAACAATATTGGAAGACCAGTAGAAAACTGAAAACAAATTGTTTTAATACCTATCTATCTCAATCTGAAGCTTGTATCAATAGTAAAGGTCGCTTTTACATACTAAAAAGTAGCCTACTTAAGATCAACTAAGACAGTCTTAAAATCTAGCCCATTTTTCTCGAATACTTTGATTCAGAGTCGCTGTCAATAAGAACGCTCATTGTAGAAAAGATTAATTTTGATAATATATATATGGATTCTAATTATTTGGATGTTGGGGTATGCCGCGGAAATACCTTCAAAGTTTGGGAAGGTTTTCGGAGTAAACTTAATAATAGTAGGGTTGGAATAATCTAATTCTTTATTTATCGAAATAATTGAATTTTGTGGAGTTCCTTTACATGAATATTCCTACAGTGTTTGCTGTTTGTTATAAACTTGTGGACATTGTGAAAAATTTAATGAAAATCCGGTTTGCAGTTTTAGCTTATTTTGTGAATATTGCAGTTAAAAAAATTGTCACTTTTACACTTATACGATATCTCAAATCTGTTAAGGCAAATAAAACATTCTCGGATTTTTTTCAAAAAATTGTATTTTTGGCAAAACAGATAAATGTTTTCAATTATATTTATAGATATTATTTGCCTGCATATTGTGGTAAGAATTTGTAAAATCTTCCACATTTTGAAGGTTTTCGTAGTTAGCTTGAAAATAGTCTGATGAGCATATCCTATACTTTAAAATTACAATATTTCTTATAGTTCTAAGGCGTCTTTGCACAAATTTTGCTACCAATTTAACTAACTACTTGAAGACCAGTAGAAAACTGAAATCAATGTGCTTTGACAAATATCCTAATTAATGTGAAGATTGCATGAAAAGTAAAGGTCGCTTTTACATTCTAATAAGTAGGCTGCCTAAAATCAACTAAGACAAACAAAACAGTCTAAAATCTAACTCATTTTCCTTCCAGAGTTTGATTCAGATTCGCTGTCAATAAGAACACCCACTGTAGAAAACATTAATCTTCGATAATATATATGTGGATTCTAATTGTGTGGATGTTCTGGTAAGTCGCGGAAAATCTTCGGAATTCGGGAAGGTTTTCCGAATAAACTTAAAAATAGTTGGGTGAGCATAATCTATTTCTTTAATCAACGGAAATTGTTGAGTTTTGTGGAGTTCCGTTACGTAAATATCCCTACAGTGTTTACTGTTTGTTATAAACTGGCGACATTGAAAAAAATTTAATGAAAATCCGGTCGGGAGTTATAGCGTGTTCTGTGAATATTGCTGTTAAAAAAATTGTCACTTTTGCACTCTTGAAAAATACGCTATCTGAAATCTGTTAAGACAAACATAACATTCTTGGATTTTTTTTCAAAAAAATGTATTTTTGGCAAAACAGATAAATGCTTTGAATTATATTTATTGGTTTTATTTGCTTGCATATTGTGGTAAGACTTTGTAAAATCTTCGAAAATATAGTAGGTTTTAGGAGTTAGCATGAAAAACTCTGGTTAACGTATACTATACTTCAAAAGTACAGTATTTCACATTGTTTTAGGGCTTCGTTGCCTAAATTTTGCCACCAATTTAACGAACTATTTGAAGACCAGCAGAAAACTGAAGGCAAATTGTTTCAATACTTATCTTTCTCAATCTGAAGATTGCATCAAAAGTATAGGTCGCTTTTACATTCTAAAAGGTATCCTACCTGAAACCAACTAAGACAAACCGAGCAGTCTTAAACTCAAACACATTTTTCTCGAAAAACTTTATTCATAGTCGCTGTCAATAAGAACACTCACTGTAGAAAACATTAAATTTTGAATGTATATATGTGGATTCTAATTATCAGGATGTTGTGGTAAGTCGCGGAAATATCTTAAAATTCGGGAAGGTTTTCGGAGTAAACTTAAAAATAGTTGGGTTAGCATAATCTAATTCTTAAATTAACGAAATTGTTGAATCTTGTTGAAGTTCCTTTACGTACATATTCTTACATTGTGTGCTGTTTGTTATAAACTTGCGGAAATTGAGAAAAATTTAATGCAAATACGGTTGGCAGTTATAGCTTATTCTGTGAATATTGCAGTTTAAAAAATTGATCTCCAATCTGTGAAGTCAAATAAAACATTCTTCGGATTTTTTTTCAAAAATTTGTATTTTTGGCAAAACAGATAAATATTTTGAATTATATTCATAGATTTTATTTGCCTGCATATTGAGGTAAAAATTTGTTAATTCTTCGACATTTCGGAAGGTTTTCGGAGTTAGCATGAAAATAGTCTGATGAGCATATCCTATCCTTTGAAATTACAATATTTCTTTCTGTTCTAGGGCGTCTTTGCACAAATTTTGCTTCCCATTTAAATAACTACTTGAAGACCAGTAGAAAACTGAGAGCAATGAGTTTTAATATTTATCCTAATTAATGTGAAGATTGCATCAAAAGTAAAGGTCGCTTTTACATTCTAATAAGTAGACTGCCTAAAATCAACTAAGACAAACAGAACAGTCTAGAATCTAACTCCTTTTTCTTCAAGAGTGTGTTTCAGAGTTGCTGTCAATAAGAACACTCACTGTGGAAAACATTAATCTTATACATGTGGATTCTAATTGTGTGGATGTTGAGGTAAGTCGCGGAGAATCTTCGAAAGTCGGGGAGGTTTTCGGAGTAAACTTAAAAATAGTTGGGTTAGCATAATCTAATTCTTAAATTATCGAAATTGTTGAATCTTGTTGGAGTTCCTTTACGTACATATTCTTACAGTATTTGCTGTTTTTTATAAACTGGCGACATTGAAAAAAAATTAATGAAAATCCGGTCGTGAGTTATGGCGTGTTCTGTGAATATTACTGTTAAAAAAATTGTCACTTTTGCACTCTTGAAAACTACGCTATCTGAAATCTGTTAAGACAAACATAACATTCTTGGATTTTTTTTTTCAAAAAATTGAATTTTTGGCAAAACAGATAAAGGTTTTGAATTATATTTATAGATTTTATTTGCTAGCATATTATGTTAAGACTTTGTAAAATCTTCGAAAATATGGTTGGTTTTCGGAGTTAGCTTGAAAAACTCTGATAAACTTATCCTATAGTTAAAAAGTACAGTATTTCACATTGTTTTAGGGCTTCGCTTCGTTGCTTATATTTTGCCACCAATTCAACGAACTATTTGAAGACCAGTAGAAAACTGAAAGCAAATTGTTTTAATACTTATCTTTCTCAATCTGAAGATTGCATCAAAAGTAGAGGTCGCTTTTACATTCTAAAAGGTAGCCTACCTAAAACCGACTAAGACAAAAAGAACAGTCATAAACTCAAACACATTTTTCTCGAAAACTTTTATTCAGAGTCGCTATCAAAAAGAACACTCACTGTAGAAAACATTACATTTTGAATATATATATGTGGATTTAATTATCTGGAATTTGTGGTAAGTCACGGAAAAATTTTCAAAATTCGGAAAGGTTTTCGGAGTAAATTAAAAATATTTGGGTTAGCATAATCTAATTCTTCAATTATCGAAATTGTGGAATCTTGTTGGAGTTCCTTTACGTAGATATTCTTACAGTGTTTACTGTTTGTTATAAACTTGCGGAAATTAAGAAAAATTTAATGCAAATCCGGTTGGCAGTTATCACTTATTCTGTGAATATTGCAGTTAAAAATATTGATCTCAAATCTGTTAAGTCAAATAAAACATTCTTGGATTTTTTTTCTAAAAATTATATTTTTTGAAAAACAGATAATTGTTTTGATTTATATATTCATAGATTTTATTTGCATGCATATTGTGGTAAGAATTTGTAAAATCTTCGACATTTTGGAAGGTTTTCGGAGTTACCTTGAAAATACTCTGATAAACATATCCTATCCTTAAAATGTACAGTATATCATATTGTTCTAGGGCTTCGTTACTTAAATTAGACAAACAATTAAACGAACCATTGGAAGACCAGTAGAAAACTGAAAGCAAATTGTTTTAAAACCTATCTATCTCAATCTGAAGCTTGCAACAATAGTAAAGGTCGCTTTTACATACTAAAAAGTAGCCTACTTAAGATCAACTAAGACAGTCTTAAAATCTAGCCCATTTTTCTCGAATACTTTGATTCAGAGTCGCTGTCAATAAGAACCGCTCATTGTAGAAAAGATTAATTTTGATAATATATATATGGATTCTAATTATCTGGATGTTGGGGTATGCCGCGGAAAAACCTTCAAAGTTCGGGAAGGTTTTCGGAGTAAACTTAATAATAGTTGGGTTAGAATAATCTAATTCTTTATTTATCGAAATAATTGAATTTTGTGGAGTTCCTTTACATGAATATTCCTACAGTGTTTGCTGTTTGTTATAAACTTGTGGACATTGTGAAAAATTTAATGAAAATCCGGTTTGCAGTTTTAGCTTATTTTGTGAATATTGCAGTTAAAAAATTGTCACTTTTACACTTATACGCTATCTCAAATCTGTTAAGGCAAATAAAACATTCTCGGATTTTTTTCAAAAAATTGTATTTTTGGCAAAACAGATAAATGTTTTCAATTATATTTATAGATATTATTTGCCTGCATATTGTGGTAAGAATTTGTAAAATCTTCCACATTTTTGAAGGTTTTCGTAGTTAGCTTGAAAATAGTCTGATGAGCATATCCTATACTTTAAAATTACAATATTTCTTATAGTTCTAAGGCGTCTTTGCACAAATTTTGCTACCAATTTAACTAACTACTTGAAGACCAGTAGAAAACTGAAAGCAATGTGCTTTGATAATTATCCTAATTAATGTGAAGATTGCATGAAAAGTAAAGGTCGCTTTTACATTCTAATAAGTAGCCTGCCTAAAATCAACTAAGACAAACAAAACAGTCTAAAATCTAACTCATTTTTCTTCCAGAGTTTGATTCAGATTCGCCGTCAATAAGAACACCCACTGCAGAATACATTAATCTTCGATAATATATATGTGGATTCTAATTGTGTGGATGTTCTGGTAAGTCGCGGAAAATCTTCGGAATTCGGGAAGGTTTTCCGAACAAACTTAAAAATAGTTGGGTGAGCATAATCTATTTCTTTAATCAACGGAAATTGTTGAGTTTTGTGGAGTTCCGTTACGTAAATATCTGTACAGTGTTTACTGTTTGTTATAAACTGGCGACATTGAAAAAAATTTAATAAAAATCCGGTCGGGAGTTATAGCGTGTTCTGTGAATATTGCTGTTAAAAAAATCGTCACTTTTGCACTCTTGAAAAATACGCTATCTGAAATCTGTTAAGACAAATATAACATTCTTGGATTTTTTTTCAAACAATTGTATTTTTGGCAAAACAGATAAATGTTTTGAATTATATTTATTGGTTTTATTTGCTTGCATATTGTGGTAAGACGTTGTAAAATCTTCGAAAATATAGTAGGTTATAGGAGTTAGCATGAAAAACTCTGGTAAACGTATCCTATACTTCAAAAGTACAGTATTTCACATTGTTTTAGGGCTTCGTTGCCTAAATTTTGCCACCAATTTAACGAACTATTTGAAGACCCGTAGAAAACTGAAAGCAAATTGTTTTAATACTTATCTTTCTCAATCTGAAGATTGCATCAAAAGTAAAGGTCGCTTTTACATTCTAAAAAGTAGCCTACCGAAAATCAACTAAGACAAAAAGAACAGTCATAAACTCAAACACATTTTTTCTCGAAGAAAACTTTATTCATAGTCGGTGTCAATAAGAACACTCGCTGTAGAAAACATTAAAATTTTGAATGTGTATATGTGGATTCTAATTATCTGGATGTTGTGGTAAGTCGCGGAAAAATCTTAAAATTCGGGAAGGTTTTCGGAGTAAACTTAAAAATAGTTGGGTTAGCATAATCTAATTCTTAAAGTATCGAAATTGTGGAATCTTGTTGGAGTTCCTTTACGTAGATATTGTTACAGTGTTTACTGTTTGGTATAAACTTGCGGAAATTGAGAAAAATTTAGCATATTTTCAAAATTCGGGAAGGTTTTCGGAGTAAACTTAAAAATAGTTGGGTTAGCATAATCTAATTCTTCATTTATCGAAATTGTGGAATCTTGTTGGAGTTCCTTTACGTAGATATTTTTACAGTGTTTACTGTTTGTTATAAACTTGCGGAAATTAAGAAAAATTTAATGCAAATCCGGTTGGCAGTTATAGCTTATTCTGTGAATATTGCAGTTAAAAATATTGATCTCAAATCTGTTAAGTCAAATAAAACATTCTTGGATTTTTTTTTCTAAAAATTATATTTTTTGAAAAACAGATAATTGTTTTGATTTATATATTCATAGATTTTATTTGCATGCATATTGTGGTAAGAATTTGTAAAATCTTCGACATTTTGGAAGGTTTTCGGAGTTAGCTTGAAAATACTCTGATAAACATATCCTATCCTTAAAATGTACAGTATATCATATTTTTCTAGGGCTTCGTTACTTAAATTAGACAAACAATTAAACGAACCATTGGAAGACCAGTAGAAAACTGAAAGCAAATTGTTTTAATACCTATCTATCTCAATCTGAAGCTTGCATCAATAGTAAAGGTCGCTTTTACATACTAAAAAGTAGCCTACTTAAGATCAACTGAGACAGTCTTAAAATCTAGCCCATTTTTCTCGAATACTTTGATTCAGAGTCGCTGTCAATAAGAACCGCTCATTGTAGAAAAGATTAATTTTGATAATATATATATGGATTCTAATTATCTGGATGTTGGGGTATGCCGCGGAAAAACCTTCAAAGTTCGGGAAGGTTTTCGGAGTAAACTTAATAATAGTTGGGTTAGAATAATATAATTCTTTATTTATCGAAATAATTGAATTTTGTGGAGTTCCTTTACATGAATATTCCTACAGTGTTTGCTGTTTGTTATAAACTTGTGGACATTGTGAAAAATTTAATGAAAATCCGGTTTGCAGTTTTAGTTTATTTTGTGAATATTGCAGTTAAAAAAATTGTCTATCTCAAATCTGATAAGGCAAATAAAACATTCTCGGATTTTTTTTCAAAAAATTGTATTTTTGGCAAAACAGATAAATGTTTTCAATTATATTTATAGATATTATTTGCCTGCATATTGTGGTAAGAATTTGTAAAATCTTCCACATTTTTGAAGGTTTTCGTAGTTAGCTTGAAAATAGTCTGATGAGCATATCCTATACTTTAAAATTACAATATTTCTTATAGTTCTAAGGCGTCTTTGCACAAATTTTGCTACCAATTTAACTAACTACTTGAAGACCAGTAGAAAACTGAAAGCAATGTGCTTTGATAATTATCCTAATTAATGTGAAGATTGCATGAAAAGTAAAGGTCGCTTTTACATTCTAATAAGTAGCCTGCCTAAAATCAACTAAGACAAACAAAACAGTCTAAAATCTAACTCATTTTTCTTCCAGAGTTTGATTCAGATTCGCCGTCAATAAGAACACCCACTGCAGAATACATTAATCTTCGATAATATATATGTGGATTCTAATTGTGTGGATGTTCTGGTAAGTCGCGGAAAATCTTCGGAATTCGGGAAGGTTTTCCGAACAAACTTAAAAATAGTTGGGTGAGCATAATCTATTTCTTTAATCAACGGAAATTGTTGAGTTTTGTGGAGTTCCGTTACGTAAATATCCGTACAGTGTTTACTGTTTGTTATAAACTGGCGACATTGAAAAAAATTTAATAAAATTCCGGTCGGGAGTTATAGCGTGTTCTGTGAATATTGCTGTTAAAAAAATCGTCACTTTTGCACTCTTGAAAAATACGCTATCTGAAATCTGTTAAGACAAATATAACATTCTTGGATTTTTTTTTTTCAAACAATTGTATTTTTGGCAAAACAGATAAATGTTTTGAATTATATTTTTATTGGTTTTATTTTTGCTTGCATATTGTGGTAAGACGTTGTAAAATCTTCGAAAATATAGTAGGTTATAGGAGTTAGCATGAAAAACTCTGGTAAACGTATCCTATACTTCAAAAGTACAGTATTTCACATTGTTTTAGGGCTTCGTTGCCTCAATTTTGCCACCAATTTAACGAACTATTTGAAGACCCGTAGAAAACTGAAAGCAAATTGTTTTAAATACTTATCTTTCTCAATCTGAAGATTGCATCAAAAGTAAAGGTCGCTTTTACATTCTAAAAAGTAGCCTACCGAAAAAATCAACTAAGACAAAAAAGAACAGTCATAAACTCAAACACACATTTTTCTCGAAAAACTTTATTCATAGTCGGTGTCAATAAGAACACTCGCTGTAGAAAAACATTAAATTTTGAATGTGTATATGTGGATTCGAATTATCTGGATGTTGTGGTAAGTCGCGGAAAAATCTTAAAATTCGGGAAGGTTTTCGGAGTAAACTTAAAAATAGTTGGGTTAGCATAATCTAATTTTTAAAGTATCGAAATTGTGGAATCTTGTTGGAGTTCCTTTACGTAGATATTGTTACAGTGTTTACTGTTTGGTATAAACTTGCGGAAATTGAGAAAAATTTAGCATATTTTCAAAATTCGGGAAGGTTTTCGGAGTAAACTTAAAAATAGTTGGGTTAGCATAATCTAATTCTTCATTTATCGAAATTGTGGAATCTTGTTGGAGTTCCTTTACGTAGATATTGTTACAGTGTTTACTGTTTGTTATAAACTTGCGGAAATTAAGAAAAATTTAATGCAAATCCGGTTGGCAGTTATAGCTTATTCTGTGAATATTGCAGTTAAAAATATTGATCTCAAATCTGTTAAGTCAAATAAAACATTCTTGGATTTTTTTTTTCTAAAAATTATATTTTTTGAAAAACAGATAATTGTTTTGATTTATATATTCATAGATTTTATTTGCATGCATATTGTGGTAAGAATTTGTAAAATCTTCGACATTTTGGAAGGTTTTCGGAGTTAGCTTGAAAATACTCTGATAAACATATCCTATCCTTAAAATGTACAGTATATCATATTTTTTCTAGGGCTTCGTTACTTAAATTAGACAAACAATTAAACGAACCATTGGAAGACCAGTAGAAAACTGAAAGCAAATTGTTTTAATACCTATCTATCTCAATCTGAAGCTTGCATCAATAGTAAAGGTCGCTTTTACATACTAAAAAGTAGCCTACTTAAGATCAACTAAGACAGTCTTAAAATCTAGCCCATTTTTCTCGAATACTTTGATTCAGAGTCGCTGTCAATAAGAACCGCTCATTGTAGAAAAGATTAATTTTGATAATATATATATGGATTCTAATTATCTGGATGTTGGGGTATGCCGCGGAAAAACCTTCAAAGTTCGGGAAGGTTTTCGGAGTAAACTTAATAATAGTTGGGTTAGAATAATATAATTCTTTTATTTATCGAAATAATTGAATTTTGTGGAGTTCCTTTACATGAATATTCCTACAGTGTTTGCTGTTTGCTATAAACTTGTGGACATTGTGAAAAATTTAATGAAAATCCGGTTTGCAGTTTTAGCTTATTTTGTGAATATTGCAGTTAAAAAAAATTGTCTATCTCAAATCTGATAAGGCAAATAAAACATTCTCGGATTTTTTTCAAAAAATTGTATTTTTGGCAAAACAGATAAATGTTTTCAATTATATTTATAGATATTATTTGCCTGCATATTGTGGTAAGAATTTGTAAAATCTTCCACATTTTTGAAGGTTTTTCGTAGTTAGCTTGAAAATAGTCTGATGAGCATATCCTATACTTTAAAATTACAATATTTCTTATAGTTCTAAGGCGTCTTTGCACAAATTTTTGCTACCAATTTAACTAACTACTTGAAGACCAGTAGAAAACTGAAAGCAATGTGCTTTGATAATTATCCTAATTAATGTGAAGATTGCATGAAAAGTAAAGGTCGCTTTTACATTCTAATAAGTAGCCTGCCTAAAATCAACTAAGACAAACAAAACAGTCTAAAATCTAACTCATTTTTCTTCCAGAGTTTGATTCAGATTCGCCGTCAATAAGAACACCCACTGCAGAATACATTAATCTTCGATAATATATATGTGGATTCTAATTGTGTGGATGTTCTGGTAAGTCGCGGAAAATCTTCGGAATTCGGGAAGGTTTTCCGAACAAACTTAAAAATAGTTGGGTGAGCATAATCTATTTCTTTAATCAACGGAAATTGTTGAGTTTTGTGGAGTTCCGTTACGTAAATATCCGTACAGTGTTTACTGTTTGTTATAAACTGGCGACATTGAAAAAAAATTTAATAAAAATCCGGTCGGGAGTTATAGCGTGTTCTGTGAATATTGCTGTTAAAAAAATCGTCACTTTTGCACTCTTGAAAAATACGCTATCTGAAATCTGTTAAGACAAATATAACATTCTTGGATTTTTTTTTTCAAACAATTGTATTTTTGGCAAAAACAGATAAATGTTTTGAATTATATTTATTGGTTTTATTTGCTTGCATATTGTGGTAAGACGTTGTAAAATCTTCGAAAATATAGTAGGTTATAGGAGTTAGCATGAAAAACTCTGGTAAACGTATCCTATACTTCAAAAAGTACAGTATTTCACATTGTTTTAGGGCTTCGTTGCCTAAATTTTGCCACCAATTTAACGAACTATTTGAAGACCCGTAGAAAACTGAAAGCAAATTGTTTTAATACTTATCTTTCTCAATCTGAAGATTGCATCAAAAGTAAAGGTCGCTTTTACATTCTAAAAAGTAGCCTACCGAAAATCAACTAAGACAAAAAGAACAGTCATAAACTCAAACACATTTTTCTCGAAAAACTTTATTCATAGTCGGTGTCAATAAGAACACTCGCTGTAGAAAACATTAAATTTTGAATGTGTATATGTGGATTCTAATTATCTGGATGTTGTGGTAAGTCGCGGAAAAATCTTAAAATTCGGGAAGGTTTTCGGAGTAAACTTAAAAATAGTTGGGTTAGCATAATCTAATTCTTAAAGTATCGAAATTGTGGAATCTTGTTGGAGTTCCTTTACGTAGATATTGTTACAGTGTTTACTGTTTGGTATAAACTTGCGGAAATTGAGAAAAATTTAGCATATTTTCAAAATTCGGGAAGGTTTTCGGAGTAAACTTAAAAATAGTTGGGTTAGCATAATCTAATTCTTCATTTATCGAAATTGTGGAATCTTGTTGGAGTTCCTTTACGTAGATATTGTTACAGTGTTTACTGTTTGTTATAAACTTGCGGAAATTAAGAAAAATTTAATGCAAATCCGGTTGGCAGTTATAGCTCATTCTGTGAATATTGCAGTTAAAAATATTGATCTCAAATCTGTTAAGTCAAATAAAACATTCTTGGATTTTTTTTTTCTAAAAATTATATTTTTTTGAAAAACAGATAATTGTTTTGATTTATATATTCATAGATTTTATTTGCATGCATATTGTGGTAAGAATTTGTAAAATCTTCGACATTTTGGAAGGTTTTCGGAGTTAGCTTGAAAATACTCTGATAAACATATCCTATCCTTAAAATGTACAGTATATCATATTTTTCTAGGGCTTCGTTACTTAAATTAGACAAACAATTAAACGAACCATTGGAAGACCAGTAGAAAACTGAAAGCAAATTGTTTTAATACCTATCTATCTCAATCTGAAGCTTGCATCAATAGTAAAGGTCGCTTTTACATACTAAAAAGTAGCCTACTTAAAATCAACTAAGACAGTCTTAAAATCTAGCCCATTTTTCTCGAATACTTTGATTCAGAGTCGCCGTCAATAAGAACCGCTCATTGTAGAAAAGATTAATTTTGATAATATATATATGGATTCTAATTATCTGGATGTTGGGGTATGCCGCGGAAAAACCTTCAAAGTTCGGGAAGGTTTTCGGAGTAAACTTAATAATAGTTGGGTTAGAATAATCTAATTCTTTATTTATCGAAATAATTGAATTTTGTGGAGTTCCTTTACATGAATATTCCTACAGTGTTTGCTGTTTGTTATAAACTTGTGGACATTGTGAAAAATTTAATGAAAATCCGGTTTGCAGTTTTAGTTTATTTTGTGAATATTGCAGTTAAAAAAATTGTCTATCTCAAATCTGATAAGGCAAATAAAACATTCTCGGATTTTTTTCAAAAAATTGTATTTTTGGCAAAACAGATAAATGTTTTCAATTATATTTATAGATATTATTTGCCTGCATATTGTGGTAAGAATTTGTAAAATCTTCCACATTTTGAAGGTTTTCGTAGTTAGCTTGAAAATAGTCTGATGAGCATATCCTATACTTTAAAAAATTACAATATTTCTTATAGTTCTAAGGCGTCTTTGCACAAATTTTGCTACCAATTTAACTAACTACTTGAAGACCAGTAGAAAACTGAAAGCAATGTGCTTTGATAATTATCCTAATTAATGTGAAGATTGCATGAAAAGTAAAGGTCGCTTTTACATTCTAATAAGTAGCCTGCCTAAAATCAACTAAGACAAACAAAACAGTCTAAAATCTAACTCATTTTTCTTCCAGAGTTTGATTCAGATTCGCTGTCAATAAGAACACCCACTGCAGAATACATTAATCTTCGATAATATATATGTGGATTCTAATTGTGTGGATGTTCTGGTAAGTCGCGGAAAATCTTCGGAATTCGGGAAGGTTTTCCGAACAAACTTAAAAATAGTTGGGTGAGCATAATCTATTTCTTTAATCAACGGAAATTGTTGAGTTTTGTGGAGTTCCGTTACATAAATATCCGTACAGTGTTTACTGTTTGTTATAAACTGGCGACATTGAAAAAAATTTAATGAAAATCCGGTCGGGAGTTATAGCGTGTTCTGTGAATATTGCTGTTAAAAAAATCGTCACTTTTGCACTCTTGAAAAATACGCTATCTGAAATCTGTTAAGACAAAAATATAACATTCTTGGATTTTTTTTTCAAACAATTGTATTTTTGGCAAAACAGATAAATGTTTTGAATTATATTTATTGGTTTTATTTGCTTGCATATTGTGGTAAGACGTTGTAAAATCTTCGAAAATATAGTAGGTTATAGGAGTTAGCATGAAAAACTCTGGTAAACGTATCCTATACTTCAAAAGTACAGTATTTCACATTGTTTTAGGGCTTCGTTGCCTAAATTTTGCCACCAATTTAACGAACTATTTGAAGACCCGTAGAAAACTGAAAGCAAATTGTTTTAATACTTATCTTTCTCAATCTGAAGATTGCATCAAAAGTAAAGGTCGCTTTTACATTCTAAAAAGTAGCCTACCGAAAATCAACTAAGACAAAAAGAACAGTCATAAACTCAAACACATTTTTCTCGAAAAACTTTATTCATAGTCGGTGTCAATAAGAACACTCGCTGTAGAAAACATTAAATTTTGAATGTATATATGTGGATTCTAATTATCTGGATGTTGTGGTAAGTCGCGGAAAAATCTTAAAATTCGGGAAGGTTTTCGGAGTAAACTTAAAAATAGTTGGGTTAGCATAATCTAATTCTTAAAGTATCGAAATTGTGGAATCTTGTTGGAGTTCCTTTACGTAGATATTGTTACAGTGTTTACTGTTTGTTATAAACTTGCGGAAATTGTGAAAAATTTAGCATATTTACAAAATTCGGGAAGGTTTTCGGAGTAAACTTAAAAATAGTTGGGTTAGCATAATCTAATTCTTCAATTATCGAAATTGTGGAATCTTGTTGGAGTTCCTTTACGTAGATATTGTTACAGTGTTTACTGTTCGTTATAAACTTGCGGAAATTAAGAAAAATTTAATGCAAATCCGGTTGGCAGTTATAGCTTATTCTGTGAATATTGCAGTTAAAAATATTGATCTCAAATCTGTTAAGTCAAATAAAACATTCTTGGATTTTTTTTTCTAAAAATTATATTTTTTGAAAAACAGATAATTGTTTTGATTTATATATTCATAGATTTTATTTGCATGCATATTGTGGTAAGAATTTGTAAAATCTTCGACATTTTGGAAGGTTTTCGGAGTTAGCTTGAAAATACTCTGATAAACATATCCTATCCTTAAAATGTACAGTATATCATATTTTTCTAGGGCTTCGTTACTTAAAATTAGACAAACAATTAAACGAACCATTGGAAGACCAGTAGAAAACTGAAAGCAAATTGTTTTAATACCTATCTATCTCAATCTGAAGCTTGCATCAATAGTAAAGGTCGCTTTTACATACTAAAAAGTAGCCTACTTAAGATCAACTAAGACAGTCTTAAAATCTAGCCCATTTTTCTCGAATACTTTGATTCAGAGTCGCTGTCAATAAGAACCGCTCATTGTAGAAAAGATTAATTTTGATAATATATATATGGATTCTAATTATCTGGATGTTGGGGTATGCCGCGGAAAAACCTTCAAAGTTCGGGAAGGTTTTCGGAGTAAACTTAATAATAGTTGGGTTAGAATAATCTAATTCTTTATTTATCGAAATAATTGAATTTTGTGGAGTTCCTTTACATGAATATTCCTACAGTGTTTGCTGTTTGTTATAAACTTGTGGACATTGTGAAAAATTTAATGAAAATCCGGTTTGCAGTTTTAGTTTATTTTGTGAATATTGCAGTTAAAAAAATTGTCTATCTCAAATCTGATAAGGCAAATAAAACATTCTCGGATTTTTTTCAAAAAATTGTATTTTTGGCAAAACAGATAAATGTTTTCAATTATATTTATAGATATTATTTGCCTGCATATTGTGGTAAGAATTTGTAAAATCTTCCACATTTTTGAAGGTTTTCGTAGTTAGCTTGAAAATAGTCTGATGAGCATATCCTATACTTTAAAATTACAATATTTCTTATAGTTCTAAGGCGTCTTTGCACAAATTTTGCTACCAATTTAACTAACTACTTGAAGACCAGTAGAAAACTGAAAGCAATGTGCTTTGATAATTATCCTAATTAATGTGAAGATTGCATGAAAAGTAAAGGTCGCTTTTACATTCTAATAAGTAGCCTGCCTAAAATCAACTAAGACAAACAAAACAGTCTAAAATCTAACTCATTTTTCTTCCAGAGTTTGATTCAGATTCGCTGTCAATAAGAACACCCACTGCAGAATACATTAATCTTCGATAATATATATATGTGGATTCTAATTGTGTGGATGTTCTGGTAAGTCGCGGAAAATCTTCGGAATTCGGGAAGGTTTTCCGAACAAACTTAAAAATAGTTGGGTGAGCATAATCTATTTCTTTAATCAACGGAAATTGTTGAGTTTTGTGGAGTTCCGTTACATAAATATCCGTACAGTGTTTACTGTTTGTTATAAACTGGCGACATTGAAAAAAATTTAATGAAAATCCGGTCGGGAGTTATAGCGTGTTCTGTGAATATTGCTGTTAAAAAAATCGTCACTTTTGCACTCTTGAAAAATACGCTATCTGAAATCTGTTAAGACAAATATAACATTCTTGGATTTTTTTTTAAACAATTGTATTTTTGGCAAAACAGATAAATGTTTTGAATTATATTTATTGGTTTTATTTGCTTGCATATTGTGGTAAGACGTTGTAAAATCTTCGAAAATATAGTAGGTTATAGGAGTTAGCATGAAAAACTCTGGTAAACGTATCCTATACTTCAAAAGTACAGTATTTCACATTGTTTTAGGGCTTCGTTGCCTAAATTTTGCCACCAATTTAACGAACTATTTGAAGACCCGTAGAAAACTGAAAGCAAATTGTTTTAATACTTATCTTTCTCAATCTGAAGATTGCATCAAAAGTAAAGGTCGCTTTTACATTCTAAAAAGTAGCCTACCGAAAATCAACTAAGACAAAAAGAACAGTCATAAACTCAAACACATTTTTCTCGAAAAACTTTATTCATAGTCGGTGTCAATAAGAACACTCGCTGTAGAAAACATTAAATTTTGAATGTATATATGTGGATTCTAATTATCTGGATGTTGTGGTAAGTCGCGGAAAAATCTTAAAATTCGGGAAGGTTTTCGGAGTAAACTTAAAAATAGTTGGGTTAGCATAATCTAATTCTTAAAGTATCGAAATTGTGGAATCTTGTTGGAGTTCCTTTACGTAGATATTGTTACAGTGTTTACTGTTCGTTATAAACTTGCGGAAATTAAGAAAAATTTAATGCAAATCCGGTTGGCAGTTATAGCTTATTCTGTGAATATTGCAGTTAAAAATATTGATCTCAAATCTGTTAAGTCAAATAAAACATTCTTGGATTTTTTTTTCTAAAAATTATATTTTTTGAAAACAGATAATTGTTTTGATTTATATATTCATAGATTTTATTTGCATGCATATTGTGGTAAGAATTTGTAAAATCTTCGACATTTTGGAAGGTTTTCGGAGTTAGCTTGAAAATACTCTGATAAACATATCCTATCCTTAAAATGTACAGTATATCATATTTTTTCTAGGGCTTCGTTACTTAAATTAGACAAACAATTAAACGAACCATTGGAAGATCAGTAGAAAACTGAAAGCAAATTGTTTTAATACCTATCTATCTCAATCTGAAGCTTGCATCAAGAGTAAAGGTCGCTTTTACATACAAAAAAGTAGCCTACTTAATATTAAATAAGATTGTCTTAAAATCTATCCCATTTTTCTCAAATACCATGATTCAGAGTCGCCGTGTATAAGAACACTCACTGTAGAAAACATTAAACTTCCATAATATATTTATGTAAATTCTAATTTTCTGGATTTTGTGGTATGTCGCTGAAAAATCTTCAAAATTTGAGAAGGTTTTCGGAGTAAACTTAATATTAGTTGGGTTAGAATAATCTAATTCTTTATTTATCGAAATAATTGAATTTTGTGGAGTTCCTTTACATGAATATTCCTACAGTGTTTGCTGTTTGTTATAAACTTGTGGACATTGTGAAAAATTTAATGAAAATCCGGTTTGCAGTTTTAGTTTATTTTGTGAATATTGCAGTTAAAAAAATTGTCTATCTCAAATCTGTTAAGGCAAATAAAACATTCTCGGATTTTTTTCAAAAAATTGTATTTTTGGCAAAACAGATAAATGTTTTCAATTATATTTATAGATATTATTTGCCTGCATATTGTGGTAAGAATTTGTAAAATCTTCCACATTTTTGAAGGTTTTCGTAGTTAGCTTGAAAATAGTCTGATGAGCATATCCTATACTTTAAAATTACAATATTTCTTATAGTTCTAAGGCGTCTTTGCACAAATTTTGCTACCAATTTAACTAACTACTTGAAGACCAGTAGAAAACTGAAAGCAATGTGCTTTGATAATTATCCTAATTAATGTGAAGATTGCATGAAAAGTAAAGGTCGCTTTTACATTCTAATAAGTAGCCTGCCTAAAATCAACTAAGACAAACAAAACAGTCTAAAATCTAACTCATTTTTCTTCCAGAGTTTGATTCAGATTCGCTGTCAATAAGAACACCCACTGCAGAATACATTAATCTTCGATAATATATATGTGGATTCTAATTGTGTGGATGTTCTGGTAAGTCGCGGAAAATCTTCGGAATTCGGGAAGGTTTTCCGAACAAACTTAAAAATAGTTGGGTGAGCATAATCTATTTCTTTAATCAACGGAAATTGTTGAGTTTTGTGGAGTTCCGTTACATAAATATCCGTACAGTGTTTACTGTTTGTTATAAACTGGCGACATTGAAAAAAATTTAATGAAAATCCGGTCGGGAGTTATAGCGTGTTCTGTGAATATTGCTGTTAAAAAAATCGTCACTTTTGCACTCTTGAAAAATACGCTATCTGAAATCTGTTAAGACAAATATAACATTCTTGGATTTTTTTTCAAACAATTGTATTTTTGGCAAAACAGATAAATGTTTTGAATTATATTTATTGGTTTTATTTGCTTGCATATTGTGGTAAAACGTTGTAAAATCTTCGAAAATATAGTAGGTTATAGGAGTTAGCATGAAAAACTCTGGTAAACGTATCCTATACTTCAAAAGTACAGTATTTCACATTGTTTTAGGGCTTCGTTGCCTAAATTTTTTGCCACCAATTTAACGAACTATTTGAAGACCCGTAGAAAACTGAAAGCAAATTGTTTTAATACTTATCTTTCTCAATCTGAAGATTGCATCAAAAGTAAAGGTCGCTTTTACATTCTAAAAAGTAGCCTACCGAAAATCAACTAAGACAAAAAGAACAGTCATAAACTCAAACACATTTTTCTCGAAAAACTTTATTCATAGTCGGTGTCAATAAGAACACTCGCTGTAGAAAACATTAAATTTTGAATGTATATATGTGGATTCTAATTATCTGGATGTTGTGGTAAGTCGCGGAAAAATCTTAAAATTCGGGAAGGTTTTCGGAGTAAACTTAAAAATAGTTGGGTTAGCATAATCTAATTCTTAAAGTATCGAAATTGTGGAATCTTGTTGGAGTTCCTTTAC
Source organism: Styela plicata (assembly GCA_963675895.2). Lineage (NCBI taxonomy): Eukaryota > Metazoa > Chordata > Ascidiacea > Stolidobranchia > Styelidae > Styela > Styela plicata. Next base: position 22,495,157 of record OZ023150.1, read on the forward strand.
GTAGATATTGTTACAGTGTTTACTGTTTGTTATAAACTTGCGGAAATTGTGAAAAATTTTAGCATATTTACAAAAATCGGGAAGGGTTTTCGGAGTAAACTTAAAAATAGTTGGGTTAGCATAATCTAATTCTTCAATTATCGAAATTGTGGAATCTTGTTGGAGTTCCTTTACGTAGATATTGTTACAGTGTTTACTGTTCGTTATAAACTTGCGGAAATTAAGAAAAATTTAATGCAAATCCGGTTGGCAGTTATAGCTTATTCTGTGAATATTGCAGTTAAAAATATTGATCTCAAATCTGTTAAGTCAAATAAAACATTCTTGGATTTTTTTTTCTAAAAATTATATTTTTTGAAAAACAGATAATTGTTTTGATTTATATATTCATAGATTTTATTTGCATGCATATTGTGGTAAGAATTTGTAAAATCTTCGACATTTTGGAAGGTTTTCGGAGTTAGCTTGAAAATACTCTGATAAACATATCCTATCCTTAAAATGTACAGTATATCATATTTTTCTAGGGCTTCGTTACTTAAATTAGACAAACAATTAAACGAACCATTGGAAGATCAGTAGAAAACTGAAAGCAAATTGTTTTAATACCTATCTATCTCAATCTGAAGCTTGCATCAAGAGTAAAGGTCGCTTTTACATACAAAAAAGTAGCCTACTTAATATTAAATAAGATTGTCTTAAAATCTATCCCATTTTTCTCAAATACCATGATTCAGAGTCGCCGTGTATAAGAACACTCACTGTAGAAAACATTAAACTACCATAATATATTTATGTAAATTCTAATTTTCTGGATTTTGTGGTATGTCGCTGAAAAATCTTCAAAATTTGAGAAGGTTTTCGGAGTAAACTTAATATTAGTTGGGTTAGAATAATCTAATTCTTTATTTATCGAAATAATTGAATTTTGTGGAGTTCCTTTACATGAATATTCCTACAGTGTTTGCTGTTTGTTATAAACTTGTGGACATTGTGAAAAATTTAATGAAAATCCGGTTTGCAGTTTTAGTTTATTTTGTGAATATTGCAGTTAAAAAAATTGTCTATCTCAAATCTGTTAAGGCAAATAAAACATTCTCGGATTTTTTTTCAAAAAATTGTATTTTTGGCAAAACAGATAAATGTTTTTCAATTATATTTATAGATATTATTTGCCTGCATATTGTGGTAAGAATTTGTAAAATCTTCCACATTTTTGAAGGTTTTCGTAGTTAGCTTGAAAATAGTCTGATGAGCATATCCTATACTTTAAAATTACAATATTTCTTATAGTTCTAAGGCGTCTTTGCACAAATTTTGCTACCAATTTAACTAACTACTTGAAGACCAGTAGAAAACTGAAAGCAATGTGCTTTGATAATTATCCTAATTAATGTGAAGATTGCATGAAAAGTAAAGGTCGCTTTTACATTCTAATAAGTAGCCTGTCTAAAATCAACTAAGACAAACAAAACAGTCTAAAATCTAACTCATTTTTCTTCCAGAGTTTGATTCAGATTCGCTGTCAATAAGAACACCCACTGCAGAAAACATTAATCTTCGATAATATATATGTGGATTCTAATTGTGTGGATGTTCTGATAAGTCGCGGAAAATCTTCGGAATTCGGAAAGGTTTTCCGAACAAACTTAAAAATAGTTGGGTGAGCATAATCTATTTCTTTAATCAACGGAAATTGTTGAGTTTTGTGGAGTTCCGTTACGTAAATATCCGTACAGTGTTTACTTTTTGTTATAAACTGGCGACATGGAAAAAAATTGAATGAAAATCCGGTCGGGAGTTATAGCGTGTTCTGTGAATATTGCTGTTAAAAAAATCGTCACTTTTGCACTCTTGAAAAATACGCTATCTGAAATCTATTGAGACAAATATAACATTCTTGGATTTTTTTTCAAAAAATTGTATTTTTGGCAAAACAGATAAATGTTTTGAATTATATTTATTGGTTTTATTTGCTTGCATATTGTGGTAAGACGTTGTAAAATCTTCGAAAATATAGTAGGTTTTAGGAGTTAGCATGAAAAACTCTGGTAAACGTATCCTATACTTAAAAAGTACAGTATTTCACATTGTTTTAGGGCTTCGTTGCCTAAATTTAGCCACCAATTTAACGAACTATTTGAAGACCCGTAGAAAACTGAAAGCAAATTGTTTTAATACTTATCTTTCTCAATCTGAAGATTGCATCAAAAGTAAAGGTCGCTTTTACATTCTAAAAAGTAGCCTACCGAAAATCAACTAAGACAAAAAGAACAGTCATAAACTCAAACACATTTTTCTCGAAAAACTTTATTCATAGTCGGTGTCAATAAGAACACTCGCTGTAGAAAACATTAAATTTTGAATGTATATATGTGGATTCTAATTATCTGGATGTTGTGGTAAGTCGCGGAAAAATCTTAAAATTCGGGAAGGTTTTCGGAGTAAACTTAAAAATAGTTGGGTTAGCATAATCTAATTCTTAAAGTATCGAAATTGTGGAATCTTGTTGGATTTCCTTTACGTAGATATTGTTACAGTGTTTACTGTTTGTTATAAACTTGCGGAAATTGAGAAAAATTTAGCATATTTTCAAAATTCGGGAAGGTTTTCGGAGTAAACTTAAAAATAGTTGGGTTAGCATAATCTAATTCTTCAATTATCGAAATTGTGGAATCTTGTTGGAGTTCCTTTACGTAGATATTGTTACAGTGTTTACTGTTTGTTATAAACTTGCGGAAATTAAGAAAAATTTAATGCAAATCCGGTTGGCAGTTATAGCTTATTCTGTGAATATTGCAGTTAAAAATATTGATCTCAAATCTGTTAAGTCAAATAAAACATTCTTGGATTTTTTTTTTCTAAAAATTATATTTTTTGAAAAACAGATAATTGTTTTGATTTATATATTCATAGATTTTATTTGCATGCATATTGTGGTAAGAATTTGTAAAATCTTCGACATTTTGGAAGGTTTTCGGAGTTAGCTTGAAAATACTCTGATAAACATATCCTATCCTTAAAATGTACAGTATATCATATTGTTCTAGGGCTTCGTTACTTAAATTAGACAAACAATTAAACGAACCATTGAAAGACCAGTAGAAAACTGAAAGCAAATTGTTTTAATACCTATCTATCTCAATCTGAAGCTTGCATCAATAGTAAAGGTCGCTTTTACATACTAAAAAGTAGCCTACTTAAGATCAACTAAGACAGTCTTAAAATCTAGCCCATTTTTCTCGAATACTTTGATTCAGAGTCGCTGTCAATAAGAACGCTCATTGTAGAAAAGTTTAATTTTGATAATATATATATGGATTCTAATTATCTGGATGTTGGGGTATGCCGCGGAAAAACCTTCAAAGTTCGGGAAGGTTTTCGGAGTAAACTTAATAATAGTTGGGTTAGAATAATCTAATTCTTTATTTATCGAAATAATTGAATTTTGTGGAGTTCCTTTACATGAATATTCCTACAGTGTTTGCTGTTTGTTATAAACTTGCGGACATTGTGAAAAATTTAATGCAAATCCGGTTTGCAGTTTTAGCTTATTTTGTGAATATTGCAGTTAAAAAAATTGTCACTTTTACACTTATACGCTATCTCAAATCTGTTAAGGCAAATAAAACATTCTCGGATTTTTTTCAAAAAATTGTATTTTTGGCAAATCAGATAAATGTTTTCAATTATATTTATAGATATTATTTGCCTGCATATTGTGGTAAGAATTTGTAAAATCTTCCACATTTTTGAAGGTTTTCGTAGTTAGCTTGAAAATAGTCTGATGAGCATATCCTATACTTTAAAATTACAATATTTCTTATAGTTCTAAGGCGTCTTTGCACAAATTTTGCTACCAATTTAACTAACTACTTGAAGACCAGTAGAAACCTGAAAGCAATGTGCTTTGATAATTATCCTAATTAATGTGAAGATTGCATGAAAAGTAAAGGTCGCTTTTACATTCTAAAAAGTAGCCTACCGAAAATCAACTAAGACAAAAAGAACAGTCATAAACTCAAACACATTTTTCTCGAAAAACTTTATTCATAGTCGCTGTCAATAAGAACACTCGCTGTAGAAAACATTAAATTTTGAATGTATATATGTGGATTCTAATTATCTGAATGTTGTGGTAAGTCGCGGAAAAATCTTAAAATTCGGGAAGGTTTTTCGGAGTAAACTTAAAAATAGTTGGGTTAGCATAATCTAATTCTTAAATTATCGAAATTGTTGAATCTTGTTGGAGTTCCTTTACGTACATATTTTTACATTGTGTGCTGTTTGTTATAAACTTGCGGAAATTGAGAAAAATTTAATGCAAATACGGTTGGCAGTTATAGCTTATTCTGTGAATATTGCAGTTTAAAAAATTGATTTCAAATCTGTGAAGTCAAATAAAACATTCTTCGGATTTTTTTCAAAAAATTGTATTTATGGCAAAACAGATAAATGTTTTGAATTATATTCATAGATTTTATTTGCCTGCATATTGAGGAAAAAATTTGTTAATTCTTCGACATTTCGGAAGGTTTTCGGAGTTAGCATGAAAATAGTCTGATGAGCATATCCTATCCTTTAAAATTACAATATTTCTTTTTGTTCTAGGGCGTCTTTGCACAAATTTTGCTTCCCATTTAAATAACTACTTGAAGACCAGTAGAAAACTGAGAGCAATGAGTTTTAATACTTATCCTAATTAATGTGAAGATTGCATCAAAAGTAAAGGTAGCTTTTACATTCTAATAAGTAGCCTGCCTAAAATCAACTAAGACAAACAGAACAGTCTAGAATCTAACTCCTTTTTCTTCAAGAGCGTGTTTCAGAGTTGCTGTCAATAAGAACACTCACTGTGGAAAACATTAATCTTATATATGTGAATTCTAATTGTGTGGATGTTGTTGTAAGTCGCGGAAAATCTTCGAAATTCGGGAAAGTTTTCGGAGTAAACTTAAAAATAGTTGGGTTAGCATAATCTAATTCTTAAATTATCGAAATTTTTGAATCTTGTTGGAGTTCCTTTACGTACATATTCTTACAGTATTTGCTGTTTGTTATAAACTGGCGACATTGAAAAAAATTTAATGAAAATCCGGTCGTGAGTTATAGCGTGTTCTGTGAATATTACTGTTAAAAAAATTGTCACTTTTGCACTCTTGAAAAATACGCTATCTGAAGTCTGTTAAGACAAACATAACATTCTTGGATTTTTTTTTCAAAAAATTGAATTTTTGGCAAAACAGATAAAGGTTTTGAATTATATTTATATATTTTATTTGCTAGCATATTATGTTAAGACTTTGTAAAATCTTCGAAAATATGGTTGGTTTTCGGAGTTAGCTTGAAAAACTCTGAAACTTATCCTATTGTTAAAAAGTACAGTATTTCACATTGTTTTAGGGCTTCGCTTCGTTGCTTAAATTTTGCCACCAATTCAACGAACTATTTGAAGATTTGAAGACCAGTAGAAAACTGAAAGCAAATTCTTTTAATACTTATCTTTCTCAATCTGAAGATTGCATCAAAAGTAGAGGTCGCTTTTACATTCTAAAAGGTAGCCTACCTAAAACCGACTAAGACAAAAAGAACAGTCATAAACTCAAACACATTTTTCTCGAAAACTTTTATTAAGAGTCGCTATCAATAAGAACACTCACTGTAGAAAACATTACATTTTGAATATATATATGTGGATTTAATTATCTGGAATTTGTGGTAATTCGCGGAAAAATTTTCAAAATTCGGGAAGGTTTTCGGAGTAAACTTAAAAATAGTTGGGTTAGCATAATCTAATTCTTCAATTATCGAAATTGTTGAATCTTGTTGGAGTTCCTTTACGTAGATATTCTTACAGTGTTTACTGTTTGTTATAAACTTGTCGAAATTAAGAAAAATTTAATGCAAATCCGGTTGGCAGTTATAGCTTATTCTGTGAATATTGCAGTTAAAAATATTGATCTCAAATCTGTTAAGTCAAATAAAACATTCTTGAATTTTTTTTCTATAAATTATATTTTTTGAAAAACAGATAATTGTTTTGATTTATATATGCATAGATTTTATTTGCATGCATATTGTGGTAAGAATTGTAAAATCTTCGACATTTTGGAAGGTTTTCGGAGTTAGCTTGAAAATACTCTGATAAACATATCCTATCCTTAAAATGTACAGTATATCATATTGTTCTAGGGCTTCGTTACTTAAATTAGACAAACAATTAAACGAACCATTGGAAGACCAGTAGAAAACTGAAAGCAAATTTTTTTAATACCTATTTATCTCAATCTGAAGCTTGCATCAATAGTAAAGGTCGCTTTTACATACTAAAAAGTAGCCTACTTAAGATCAACTTAGACAGTCTTAAAATCTAGCCCATTTTTCTCGAATACTTTGATTCAGAGTCGCTGTCAATAAGAACCGCTCATTGTAGAAAGATTAATTTTGATAATATATATATGGATTCTAATTATCTGGATGTTGGGGTATGCCGCGGAAAAATCTTCAAAGTTCGGGAAGGTTTTCGGAGTAAACTTAATAATAGTTGGGTTAGAATAATCTAATTCTTTATTTATCGAAATAATTGAATTTTGTGGAGTTCCTTTACCTGAATATTCCTACAGTGTTTGCTGTTTGTTATAAACTTGCGGACATTGTGAAAAATTTAATGAAAATCCGGTTTTCAGTTTTAGCTTATTTTGTGAATATTGCAGTTAAAAAAATTGTCACTTTTACACTTATACGCTATCTCAAATCTGTTAAGGCAAGTAAAACATTCTCGGATTTTTTTCAAAAAATTGTATTTTTTGCAAAACAGATAAATGTTTTCAATTATATTTATAGATATTATTTGCCTGCATATTTTGTTAAGAATTTGTAAAATCTTCCACATTTTCGAAGGTTTTCGTAGTTAGCTTGAAAATAGTCTGATGAGCATATCCTATACTTTAAAATTACAACATTTCGTATAGTTCTAGGGCGTCTTTGCACAAATTTTGCTACCAATTTAACTAACTGCTTGAAGACCAGTAGAAAACTGAAAGCAATGTGCTTTGATAATTATCCTAATTTATGTGCAGATTGCATGAAAAGTAAAGGTCGCTTTTACATTCTAATAAGTAGCCTGCTTAAAATCAACTAAGACAAACAAAACAGTCTAAAATCTAACTCATTTTTCTTCCAGAGTTTGATTCAGATTCGCTGTCAATAAGAACACCCACTGTAGAAAACATTAATCTTCGATAATATATATGTGGATTCTAATTGTGTGGATGTTCTGGTAAGTCGCGGAAAATCTTCGGAATTCGGGAAGGTTTTCCGAATAAACTTAAAAATAGTTGGGTTAGCATAATCTATTTCTTTAATCAACTGAAATTGTTGAGTTTTGTGGAGTTCCGTTACATGAAATATTCCTACAGTGTTTACTGTTTGTTATAAACTGGCGACATTGAAAAAAATTTAATGAAAATCCGGTTGGGAGTTATAGCGTATTCTGTGAATATTGCAGTAAATAAAATTGTCACTTTTGCACTCTTAAAAAATACGCTATCTCAAATCTGTTAAGACAAATAAAACATTGTTGGATTTTTTTTTTCAAAAAATTGAATTTTTGGCAAAACAGATCAATATTTTGGATTATTCTGTTTATATTGTGTTTAAGTTTTCATATTGATACTCGAAATACAACTTTGCGCTAGCACTGAGAACTCGGAGTAACTTTTTCGTGGAAATGCTAGTGCAGAATTAACTGATTTCACAAACTTTATGAAGTTTTGGTCGATTCTCGCTCTCAACTGAGCAATCTTAACTAAAATCTGAATATAACATAAAGATTTCGAAAAAAATAGAAATTACTTTATTCTTGAAACATCTTCTAATCGTTCAAAATGCTTTTATATATCAAGTGTTTTTTGGAGGGCGTTTTTGACTTTATGATATATTTTTTATTTTACGATTTTCGAATCATATTTCTCCGACTCTTTTCATAAACGTGACGGAAAAATCAAACGAATTAGGTATTGTGCTTGATATGTTTGTTCAAAAAATGCAACAAAATCAGATATATATTTATATATATAATCTAATATATTCATTCCACAAAAATAAAAATTGTTTTTGTTAGAATATAGCCCAACGTCTTCTGACAATATTGAAGTTTTAACTTCGCCTCAGCTTGGCATTTTTGAATAACTTCTCTTGAAGTTGAAATTCTTTATTCAGTATGATGTATCTTCGAGTGATGGGTACGGAACACGGACGTCTCAGCAGAAGGGATTAGGTGATAACGTCAACGACGACAAAGTCTTTGAACGACGTCGCCATGGCGTGATCAATATTGAACTTACACTATGTTGGCGACTAAGCAGCGGATGGAGATTAACAACGGGCGCGAAGTCCCAGTGTTTACGACGACTGCATAGCAGGTTGAAGAACTTGGGTTCAAGTGTCGGCATGTCAGGACGTTAAACCATGTCATTTCTACTTTGTTGAAATCGGGAAAACAAGACAAATCTATTTATGTAAAAAATATACCATTTTCCTTAAAATTTTGTCTCACTCTACCACGCCGTATTGAATTATGTGGAGCAGGTCTCTGACATTTTGTAGATGCTATTTGTTTGTATTTGCAAAAAAAGAATAAATATATATCTAGTGAAGTTGTTTGTTTCGTAGTGTTATAAAGAATTTTTGGTGGATAAAAAGTGGAATGCGGCGTACACAATTGCTGCGATAAATTATCTATACTTCTGTCACGGTGTAAGATTCCAAGTCAAAATAGCTAGTCGAACTAGAACTACTGCTGTCATTACTGCTATTGGGCTGAACCAGATGTCAGTCATAGAGCGAAAATATGAAGGTTGAATTTGTATGTCGATCACAAGCCTACTTTAGAAATCCTAACAATTTTTGTGCGCCTTAGACGCACAGCGGTTGTTACACTTGTTCAGCCCGTTTCGAGTCATGGAGCACCATTTTTCAAAAGTAATTTTTGTTGGACTGTATCTTGATACACAACAAAGCTATTTTCTCTTAACAGTTTTGCCTGAGGAACGTGCGCCTGCTTTACCGATTTAGAAAGAACTACTACGCGACAGGATGTGCGTAAAGCGATATGAAACTTTAACAGCCAGAATCCGCTTATAGCACTCCGCCATGGCAGTTCGGTTATGTATGGGATATATTGTGCTTATGGATCAGATTCTGTCAAAGTTTGGAAAAAAGAAGTTTTTTTGAATGCTGAAAATGAATGCAATAAAATTATCATTATCTTATGGTTTCCGCTAGTCAATATTCAGGGTTTCTTAACAGCAAACGTTCCTGAGCGAAAATCTTTCATCTATAACATATACCACTTCGTTGCTACCATTTTGCCGCCCTTTACTACGCACATCAGGACAATTACACAATATTACTTGATTCTTGAAACATGTTCTAATCAGTTCAAACAAGAGGTGTGAGGATTCGGCGCCCCACAGCTATAAATAAAATATATTAAACAAATCCTGTCGAAGTATCCCACCTAAATTCGGCGCCCCCACAGACAGAACGGGAATCCTCCAACTACGTGACTTCGTAATTCGATCGCATGTCATTCACAGATGGAAAGTGAGTCTCCCCTGCACCTTACGTACGTGACTTCGTAATTCGACTGCACTAACGACAGTCCGTTCTCCGATGGGCGTGTGAATACCGGCCGAAGCACAGGAGTAATTAATTTAATGGCTTTTTCTACATTCGCGACATCCGTACATATTTAGCCGACTACTATTTATTACTGTATACGAACCGAGCACAACACACGAGGCACCGCACCGAGATTCGAACCACCGACCTCACAACTATCAAACTAACACAATAACCACTACACTAACGTTGCCGACGAAAATCCGAAGCCTGTTAACTCCTTTACAACCAAACAATAAGCGTTTTTTTTATCAAGCTCGAGCCACAGAAGGTGCGTGCTGCATCGGTCCGATCAACCTGTGCTGGCGCGTGCTGTATTTTCCTCATTTATTTTTTTTTGTTTTTTTTCGTCTAGAACCAAGGTATAAGTAGACAATTTAGAACCTCTCATTGCGGTCATTGCGGCGCAGTGTGCAAAGCGTGGCATTGTCGCCGTTGGGGGCGCAGGTTCGATACTCACCAAAAGCGCTTTTTTTTAAATTGAAAATCCAGATAGTACCTTTATATTAACAAAAAGCTTGCCTGTCGGTGTACCTCTATGTGGTGTAATGGTTGCGGGTTATACGTGTCGTGCACGATGTCCCACGTTCGAAACCCCCTCACTTTTGATCAATATCAAAATTTGTTATGTATGTATATTAAAAATAAACGGCTTTCAATGTGATGCAAAGTTGGCGTGTTGAGAAGGTGTTGGATGAAGACCAGCAGGTTCGACTCCGCCGCTTTTAGTGATTATCTATAATAAAAGGTGGAAATACTTATCACCTAATTAAACCTTTCTTCAAGAGTCGCGGCCGCGGTGCAGTGGATACGTCGCCGGCATGGTGAATTAGAACCCATGGGTTCGGAATTTACCGAATTCTATGTGTCTGTTTTTGGGCTTAATGATATGGAGTCCAATAATTTATAATACCTGTATTGAAAACAAAATCATGTCTCGTGCCATTGGCGCAGTAGCTGCGATATACGCTGATAGTCCTTCAGTCAAGGGTTCGAGTCCCATCGTCCCAAACAAATTTTACCTTCTTATTAAAAAGTTCAAAGTACATATATGTGTTCGAAGTTGACGCAGCTTCATCTCGCTTCCTTGGCGTAGCGGATATAACGTGGCATAGCGGTGCTCTCTGTCTCGCGTTCGAACCACATCGAATCTTGTCGTTTAGGCAATTCCAAACTCCTTTTAGTCGTAGCGGCCCAACTTAAACGGGAAAAAATTATCATTCAAATGAAAACAGTATATTATATATAAGAGGGGGAGTTAGCTCAATGCGCTATGCATTAGGACGTCCAGTCATACACTCCATGTTCGAAGCCGCTGAACGTTGGCAGCCATGAAAGTTGGAAGGTGCGGCGGCGCCGAAGGCGCTGCGGCCGGCCAGGGGCCGGCCATTATTACACTAGGGCGACCTTAAATATAGATCTACCTTTTTCTGCACCTCTGAAAAACTTAAATCCTCAAAAACGAGGGATTTGGACTATATATTTTCTTACTATCTATCCCATTTACATCCTACCTCGCTTAAAAATAATGCTATGAATAAACATGGACGAAACTTTTGACTATTTTTAATTTTATTGCCAGTGAACAGAAACACATATGAAGAGTCAACAAATGTTAAATCTGTAACGTGCTATATAAACAAAAAAGCAATCAGACTTACTGGTCAAAGTTTGTCAGTAATGCGTCACTGAGGGATTGTGCCGTCAAGACGCGGTTCATCAGTGATTCAAACTTGATAATATGGAAATTAGGAATTAGCATATTAGCAACAGGAAATGGAAGGTAAGTGTGTATGCTTCTAACATCGCCCGGGTCAGATACCACTTACTAAGAAACACTTCAGCAGTTCAATCCTGTAAGACATGTTATGCATTTATGTTACTGCACCAATGTTCGCAAGTTGTTGTTCCTCTCAAATGCTCCGAGCATTGGATCTTACTACAAGTTTTGGTCAAAGAGGATTTCGATCGTCAAACTTAAGATTCCATTATTAGCTCCGGGAGTAAAATTTTTTAAGAATTAAAACATACAATTGTCTTCAGTAAACAAAAGCAAATAAAATTGTATTAACAACGCGGAATTTCAAGAAAAAGGACTATGTTTCAGTTTTCGAAAAATTGCAAACATTCGAAAATTGTCAATAATATATACAAGCCTCAGAAATGTCGCAATAATCAACATATCATTCAATTGCTCCGGGGGAAGTGAATAGTAAAAATAATAAAAAGTAAATCGAGCGAATATTCGAGGCAAAGTATAATATGAATTCAAAATAGGATAGGATTTAATATTCATCCTGCGGGAAAGGAAAGCCTAGCATTCAGCTTAATCGTATGGCAAACTAAGACCTCTGGTGCAGATATTCCGAATCGGGTGAAGGTTTATTGCTTGTCATAATTCTCATTTATTCTGTGCGTGAATCTGGTTGGCGGAGGAAGCCTTAAACAGGGATAACGAAAACCACCGTACACCGACGAGGTGTCCAGCCGACTTCTCGCATATAATCACCATCTTTCACGCGATTCCAACTCGGACCATGACGATCAGAGAGATGCGTAGCATGAAACGCATTCCAAACGCTTTTACCGATCGAGTTAATCGGGCAAATTTGCAAACCGCCTACGCGATACTTTAACAAACAAACAAATTAGAAACTGAACAGTAAGAGAAAGTGTTAGGCGGTTTTATCATCGCTCAGGGCAAATACCACTTTTGCACTTTACCATGAAGTTTAGTTCTTTATAGAATGTTTTTCGCGTAGAGTGCAGTTGCGGGCAATTTATCTTGTAATATATTTTTGACATTTTAGTAGCCGTTAGTCGGCTCCTTTTAGGCACTGCTTTCGGCCTTGCATAGAGCGAATTTCTATATGAGATATTAAATAAAACGTTTTTGCGTCCCCTCGACGCGGGTTTTACTCTCCTTTTTCAGTCATAGATGGGGTAACTCAGTAAGAAAAAGGACCTTCTACTGCAAGTATCCAGTAGTAAATGTAAAAAAGAATGAAAATAAAAAATTACGATTAAATAGTACGTGAAAGAACATTGGCTCTTAAACCTTTTCTGAACCAATCGTTGAGTACAGATAAATATGGCGACTCATCAATAATATTTCGATCAGTGCTACTGAAATAAAACCATAAGATCGACTTTTTTGACAAATTATGAGAAGTTGATGGAACATATCGCCAAGGTGCGGTGCTTCAACACCACATAAAATTGAAAAATATACAATTACTGCGATTGAATGGGTATTTCGTTATGTTTTGGTAATGGAAGGAATTATGATAATATAAAAGTGCAAAATATCAATAACATTTTAAACTGAACGTGATCTGAACTGAATATAACCTAATGCCAAACAACTTGACGGCCTTTTTAACTTAAAACCGATATCTTTTTTAAAAAACCAAGCCATATTTTACTTTATGTTGGTCAACTGACTGTTTTGCTTCCTGCCCAAATGGGATAGAAAAACGCTAGAGATGTATGGTATCATCAATTGACTAAGGAATCTGTATTTTTATTTTTGCAATAGGAGTTATTTCTGTCGCTGACAAGACATTTTATGGTGACGACGCTCCGCGATGAAACCAAATGATGACGACGCTTCATGACGAAATAAGTTGATGACGATGTTTCATGGCGAGTTGAACTGATGAAGACGACGATCGATGACGGCATAAACTGATGACGATAATTCACCATATTTGTGGCACCAGTGTCTTTGAAACTGAAATAAGAAAATAAACAAATATTAAAACATGCTTAAACGAAAATAAGACCCTTGCCTTCATTTATATTGAAATAAGAAAATAGAGCTAACAACTGTTTATTCATCTCTTACAATACCGATGAAACTTGTTAGCGCTATTCCGGAGCATGTTTTTGCAATATTGCTTACATTATAAATTGTGTCAGATGGACACGGATTTATGAGCCGTACTTTCCGAACCCGAAACCGAGACCTGTAACCTTCGACGTCTAATAATTAAGGATACGATAAGGAGCACAAAAATATCAAATTCAATTTCTGAGATGCTCATTTGATTTGATTCCGGACCAAAATCATCCATTTATTTTTAAGCAGACACGTCCACGCTGCTACCTGAGCAGTGAGTCATTCTTAACTTATTCTTGTATTTTGTTTTGATTTTCAACTTGACTGATAACTCATGAGGTAGCTGATTAAATTGGATTTATAGTTAATGGCTGCCACAGCTAGTTGTGTAGCTACAGTGGATCTATAAATTAATTTTATATTTGGTATTTTGCAGAAAATTACTGCTGCGTGGAATTATAAGCCGGACTTTCCCGGAATCGAACCCGAGATCCTTAACTTTGGAGACAACAGATAATAAAAATCAAAACAATTTATATCAACTTTTGTTTTTGAAATTATTGTTGTTAAACATGGATGTGCTTTATAATTTTATTTTGAACCAGAACGCTTGATTGATTTATTGATTTAGTAACAGATATACCCATACACGCCTCTATTTGAGAAGCCAATCATTTTCTACATTGCATTTGTTAAGCACGAGCCAGAAAACACCTCAACTTCACAGAGTGATCCTTGTTTTGATTTTCTACTTGACAGATAACGTTCGATGTATCTGATGAACTTAGATTTAAAGTAATGGCTGCCAGTTGTGTAGCTACGAAGGATGTGTCGAATATTTTACAAAATTACACAATGGTATTTCGCAGAATATTGCTGCTAGATCTGACAGACAAACATTGCTGCACATGTCTCAAGCAAACGAGTCATTGATGGATCGCGCCCCCAAGGTATGGGGCATTTGCGACTCAAAGTTACTGCTACTATATACAGCAGTGGGAAAGCGTAAATGGCAATTTTAGGTAATACTTCTATTTAATCATATTTATTTCATATTCATAATAAACAATATAATATGACAAGCTGCACTGGTAATACAAAAATCTGGTAATAAACCCGGTGACCATAGGATTTCACCCAGCGGGATTACACCCAATAAAATTACACGCGCAGTGATTTTTATCGTGGAATTGCATCCAAATCTCTCGCTTCTTTTCTCTGGTTTGAAAGGAAGGTGGGCTTGCGTTTCCTGATATTATTATACTTCTCTTACCATTCACTTATATCCACATTTCGCTTAAAATTGATTTAAAAAATATTCTATTCAACTCTTAGGCTTCATTGCAGGACCTGCGCAGAAATGATTGTTTCTCCAATCCAATTTCCAGGCCGTAGCGGTGCGGTCCATCAATAGCCTATGCTCTAATTTGGGTTAGTAATTGAATTTATGAGGAAATCTTTTCTGTCGTATAATAGTTGGATCATAGTGTAATATTGAATTTTGTGTAAAGAAGGCATCAGCCGATCAGCCAACGAGGCATGGCGTCGCTAAGGCTTGATGGTTTATCTGTGGCTCATGCTTGTGATGAATTCACAAGGTTCTGTCGGGAGAGGATTAGTATTGATTTCAAAGGTCCTGTGGCTGAGAGAAGGCGTTATTTGCTTGGAATAATAGACGAATATAGCAGATTTCCATCTGTCTACCCATGTAATGACATGTCCACAAGTACCGTCATCAAGTGTTAATCACCTTTAATTGTCCTAGTAGGGCTCCCCGAATACGTACATATCGACCGAGGTGCCTCATTCTTGGCGAAGGAACTAAGGGATTTTCTAAAGAAGAGGGAGCATAGCTACGAGTAACACTACTCTCTATCATACTAAAGAAAACTCACAATGCGAAACAGCAAATGCAGATTTTTCAATTTCTAGCTAATATCCATGCTTGGTAACTCACCGCCGGATTGGCTGTTGAATGGCGGAACTGAATATGCGAAAATTTATACGAACTAAAGTGTTCCATTTTGCGAAGAAGTTGAATTGATTGAGCAAATCATAAGAATAAGATATCTTAATGGGAGAGAGTCCACTGTTTTAACAAATGATTTAGCCCGTTGACCTAAAACTGAAACAATTGCCCGGAAAGAAGCTTGAATGAAAATAAACGTGAAATTTTGCCTAGTAAACCTTTAGATGTTAATACTGAATATGAAAGTGATGACTCCAATATTGATTTCAATACGAAAACAGAAGCCTCCCTCGCTCCCGAAGATGCTGGAATAAAGTCTTCTTCGGTCGAGAGGATGCTATTCTTTTACGTAGGTCTACTCGAGTGAGAAAGGCGTCTGATCGTTACGCCGATTGGGTCTCAAATTGGTTATTAGATTTATTTTCTATTTAATGACATTTATTGGTGTTTCCTTGAGTATGCTTTTGTAAACCTTGATCTAAATAATTTGTAAGTCGGGGAGTAGGTGATGAATTCACAAGGTTCTGTGGGATACTGGCAAGTCTCCCCTGTTAAGTTACATTGGACTGTTGACGTTTTCATCTTGGCGTAAAATGTCCGTTCAATTGACCTTGTTTTGCCATAATTTATTTGTCGTCTTTGGAGCGTGCTGCGCATTTCAAGCTAATATAAACCTGGTATATATGTTATGAATATTCTGATATGGGTTCACCATAATAATAATAAAATAAGTAATAAAAAAAATTGCTAAAATTGTTAATTTGGTAAATTGAATCTTGAAAAAGTTAAAATATTGGGTTATATAAGAAAAAATATTGCATGATGGACAGCGTCGGCAATGCGCGGACTATCTGGCATGCTCAATTTAAAGAAAACTATTGTATGGGGCTCTGATGGAACGCGCCACCAAGGCCTATCATCTCTTATCAGATAAATGAATCCACCAGATATCGGATTATATCTCAATATAGCCAGGCATGTTTTTAGTTTTATGCTTTTGAATCAGTGCGCAGTAACGTTCAGAAACTTAGGCCGCATTACGCATGTTGTTCCGAGTTTCTCGAAATGGGGCGAGGTATCTGGCCAGGCATCTGGCCTCGACGATGAACTACTTACGTTACCATAGGGTTATAGCGATGTCAATTTGAGAATAAAGATTCCTTTCGGATACTCAGACCTATGATTAGGTGTTTTCGAATTATTTGCTATGGCCTGTTCGTAAACCTACTGAGGGTGGAGAATGATTTTGCCTTTTGTTAGCGATATTTATGATTTTACAGGAGTCCTTAAATTGGTCTAAACTAGTTCCTAAAAACAAGGAGAATTAAAATTATTTATTACGTGTTCAACCCACCAAATAATCAAGCCCGTTTGAAGTCCCTTTCGGCAATCGATTAAGAATTTGCGTCGTCACGTTTGAACATTTTCTTGCACCTGGCCGGAATCCATAACGTCCTGAAAAATAAAGAAAGTGCAGCCACTCCTGAATCCTCACAGGATAGTAAAAAATAACAATATGTATATTAGGTTGCCCGGATAGCGCAGTCGTTGAAGGCGTTTCGTGTGAGATGACTATATGCGAGATTGTAGGACACCTCGCCGGCGCCAGATGGATTAAGTAACCGATGGTTGAGGCTTCCTCCACTAACCATTTCCATACAGAGGAAAAATCTGCAAACGATAATGTAAATTCTCATCTCCGACTAGGAAATGGTATCTGCACGGTATCTGGTATCTGGTTCACCATACGCCGTGTTTATGGTTTTCTTTCCCCGTGGGAGAAAAATCAAATCCTATGATATATTGCTGTAAATTTAGGATTTTTTGTCAAAGTTTATGTTTTACGAGCATGCATGATGTATAAAGCAGGCCGCTGTCTACTGTATTAGAAATGCAATATTACTGCTGGCAGTAATTTTACATGGTGAATTGTGATATTGAAATAAAAGCTGTAATATTGACTAGTTCGGAAAAATCATGGTCTTTTGATGAAACACGAAGCCTGAAGCGCGGTGTATCAACAAATGTTACTTGACATGAACATCATCAGCTAAGCGGTTTAGATTTTTCGAAACATACAATTACTGCAAATGAATGATGCGAACGCCACACTTTACAAAAATGTGTATTACCAAATCACATACAGTACCTTTCAATCGAAACAAATCCAGTTCCAAACATATCCATCCCGATTTTTTGAACTTCCACAATTTGTATTTCCTATTTTGTTCGCATCACCAACCGAACACAGCAGAGTACCAGAGCACAGAAACGATTGGCTGCAAAGTTCGCAACTTAAAGCCAAATAATACGCAATTTATATTCCATGTGCATATATTTACTGAAACATCACTGCAAAAAGCCAGACGAGTCACATTCAGCACTTCATGTTTTTATATTTGTTTACAACTGCAAATGTTTGGTCGTTATCACAAATGCAATGATTGTCATTAATTATTGCACATCGATTTCCATGCACGCTGACAAGTCACAAGTATTTACTTGGGCCGTTTTATCCATGTTACCTATCCTACTCACTATAGATTGCGGCCCTAAGTTGGCAGCCGTGGAAGGAGGCCGACCTTTAACACACTAGGGCGACCTTAACGAGTGGATATACATCTACCTTTTCTGCACTTCTGAAAAACTTCTAATTCTTCAAAAAGGGGGATTTCGACTGTTTTCCTGCCTCGCTTAAAATAATGCTATGAATAAACATTGACGAAATTTTCGACTCTATTTTCAATTTTATTGCCAGTTAACAGAAACATACAGATGAATTTCAACAAATATGTTAAAGCTGTAACAAAAAAGCGTCAAAACAAATTAGAAATATGTGTCAAAGTTTATCAAGAATGCGTCACTGGGGCTTCATGCCGTCAAGGCGCGGTTCATCAGTGACTCAAGCTTGATAAAATGAAATTTTAAATTAGGAATTAGCATGTTAGCAACAGGAAATGAAACTTAAGTGTGTATGCTTTTAACATCGCCCGGGTCAGATACCACTTACTAAGAAATACTTCAGTAGTTCAGTCCTATAAGACATATGTTACTCCACCAATGTTCGCAAGCTGTTGTTCCTCTCAGATGCTCCGAGCATCGGATTGTACTTGTAAGTTTCAGTCGGAGAGAATTTGAATCGTCAAATTTGAAACTCCTTCATTAGCTTCATCAAAGCATACAATATTCTTCAGCAGACAAAAGCAAATAAAATTGTACCGACAACGTGGAATTTCAAGAAAAAAAAAATATGTTTCACTTTTCAACAAATTGCAAACATTCGAAAATTGTCAATAACATATATATATATATAAGCCTCAGAAAAGTCGCAACAATCTATAGATTGTGATATTGTTCTGGGGGACGTGAATAGTAAAAATAGATAGTAAATAGTAAAAGGAGCGAATATTCGGGGCAAAGTATAATATGAATCCAAAATAGGATAGAATTTAATATTCATCCTGCGGGAAAGGAAAGTGGAGCATTCAGCTTAATCATAGGGCGAACTGCGACCTTTGGTGCAGATATTCCAAATCGGGGTGAAGGGTTTTCGCTTGTCATATATCTCATTCATTCCTGTTCTTCTTTACCTTGTAGTATATTTTGCCATTTAAGTGGCCGTTAGTTAGCTCCTTTTAGGCACTGCGTTCGGCCTTGCATAGAGCGAATTTCTATATATATATATATATATATATATATATATATATATATATATATATATTATCCCCGCCGTTTTTAGTCAGGGATGGGATAACTCAGCGAGGTAAAGGGCCTTCTACTGACAGTATCCAGAAGTAAAAGTAAAAAAGAGTAAATTAATAGTGCGGGACAGAACATTGGCAATTAAACCTTACTTAATCACCCGTGGTGTACAGACAAATATGGCGACTCATCACTGATCCATACTTGATACGTACATATACATACCTTGATACGACTTTTTCGAACGAGAGGTAATATCAGCGCACCTTCGCACTGGTAGGAATTATAAAAATATAGAAGTACAAAATATCAATAACATTTTAAACTGAACATGGTCTGAACTGAATATAGCCTGATAGCAAAGAACAACAGGCGACAACCTTTTTTCATTTCAAACCGATATTCTTTTTTGAAAACCAAAGCCATATTTTACTGTGTCGGTTACTGGACTGTTTTGCCTTTTACTCAAATGGGATAGAAAGAAACTAGAGATATATGGCATCATCAATTTACTGCAGAATCTGTATTTTTATGTTTGCAATAGGTGTTATTTCTGCCGCTGACAAGGCATTTTAATGATGATGACGCTCCATGACGAAACAAAATGATGGCGACGTTCCGTGATAAAACAAGCTGATGACGACGACGATTCATGACGGCATAAACTGATAATTCACCATAATTGTGGCGCCAGTGTCTTCGAAACTGGAATAATAAATTAAACAAATATTGAAACATGCTTAAATTAAGAAAAGACCGATGCCTTCATTCAAATTAAAATATTGTATTGACTTCCGTGTTAAAGGATGCTTGGGAAAAGAATCATTGGGAATACAAAAATATTCCAATAGTTTTTGTTTGATCAAACTCTCCAACAACAAACGAAAATAGGAAAATAGAGAGAACAATTCTTACAATACCTAGAAACTTGTTAGCGCTATCGCGGCGCATGTTTTTGCGATATTGCTTACACTATGAATTGTGTGGGGTGTACACGGAATTATGAGCCGTACTTTCCGATCCCGAAACCGAGACCTGTAACTTCCAACGACAAATAATTAACCACGATAGGATATAATAATGAGAACAAAAATATTAAATTCTGTTTCTGAAATGCTTATTTGATTTGATTTTGGACCAAAAGCATTGATTTATTTTTAAACAGACACACCCAAGCCACTGTCTGAGCAGTCAATCATAAACTCATTCTGGTATCTTGTTGTGACTTTCAACTTGACCGATAACCTATGACGTAGCTGATTAAATTGGATTTGCGTGGCTACGGTGAATCTGTCAAATATTTTTAAAAATATACGATGGTATTTCGCAGAGAATTACTGCTGCTTGGAATTATAAGTCGGACTTTCCTGGAATCGAACCCGAGATCTTTAACTTCGAAGACAACAGGCAATAACAATCAGAACAACTTATATCAACTTTCGTTTTAAAAGTATGGGTAGTTGTTTATGTAGATAAACATGGATGCGCTTTGAATTTTTTTTGAACCAGAACTCTTGATTGATTTAGTAACAGACACACCCACGACACGCCACTATTTGAGAAGCCTATCACTTTCTACATTGCATTTGTTAAGCACGAACCACAGAAGAGCACTGTTTATTTGTGTCTAATGCTTAAAAAGTAATTAATAAAAAAAATCAATATCACTAAAACAACGTAATTCGTCATCATTTAAACCTTGTTATGACATCACAAAGTAATCCTTGTTTTGATTTTCAACTCGACAGATAACTTACGAAGTACCTGATGGACTTAGATTTGAAGTAATGGTTGCCAGTTGCGTGGCTACGAAGGATGTGCCAAATATTTTAGAAAATTACACAATGGTATTTTGCAGAAAATTGCTGCTAAATCTGACAGACAAACATTGTTGCACATGTCTCAAACGAACGAGTCATTGATGGATCGCGCCCCCGAGGCATGGGGCATATGCGACTCAAGCCAGCCCATCAGGCTAACAATTTCTTGCTGGTATGGTGAGCGAAAAACAACGTCTTCATAAAGTTTCTTCTAGTATATACAACAATGTGAGAGAGTAATTTCCACGGCAATTTTAGGTAATACTTATAACACGTGCAGTGATTTGCACCGCGGAATTGCACTCTAACTTCTCGCTGCTTTTCTCTGGTTTGTTGAAAGGAATGTGGGCTTGCGTTTCCTAATATTATCATCTACTATTGCCTTTCACTTATACCAACATTTCGTTTAAAATTGAATAAAATTTGTAAGTAGATTTAATAATACTTCTATTTAACTCTGATGCTTCATTGCAAGACTTCTGTTGTGCGCAGAAATGTTACACCAACCGGAACAACGTAGTTTTTTGACTATTTAAAACCTTTTAAAAACAACATGTTTCTAATTTCGAGTCTTTATATAAAATCATTCTGAACAAGTTTTACAAATTACAGATTGTTGAGTATGGGCCATTGATAGAACAAGTCCTAGCGGCGAGGTTCATTAATGGCCTGTGCACAAATTTGAGTTGGGAATTGAATTCTGAGGAAATCTATTCTGTGGCAAAATAATTGGATCATAGTGTAATATTGAATTTTGTATAAAGAAGGCATCAACCGATCATCCAATGAGGGCATGGCGACACTAAGATCTGTGGCTCATACTCAATTTTGATAAGTAATAAAAAAATGCTAAAACTGTTAATCTGATTAAATTTTATCTTGAAAAATCAAAACATTGGGTTATATAAGGAAAAATATTGCATGTGCCACTGATGAATCGCGTCGTCAAGGTACGGACTATCTGTGGCTCATGTTCAATTTTGCTAAGCAATAGAAACTCGTTCGCTTGAAATTGACTTGAGAAAATCACGAAATATTGGGTTTTGTAAATCATTATATAAGGCGCAGATTGAACGCACCACCAAGGCCTATTGTCTTTTATCAGATAAATGAATCCACCATCCCTTGCTGGTTTACATCTCAATTTAGCAAAGGCGTGTTTTCAGCTTTATTCTCTTGAAACAGTGACGCAATAACGTTCAGGAACCGCATTGGGTATGTTCCGAAAATTTTTATATTTTTTTAAAATATGGCAAGTCCAGGTATCTGGCCTTAGCGATGAACTACTTACTTTACCGTATGGTTAAAGCGATGTCAATTAGAGAATAAATTCGTTTCGGATACTCATGTTTGTGATTAAGTAGAACTTGTCAATTTTTAAAGATTTCTGCCAATAAGCTGAGAAAGTGGACATTTGTTAACATTTTTTAAATAAATTTCTTAAATTTGAACAGATTCGGAAGGTTCGATTTGGTCAAGATTATTACAATATATGTTTACCATTATGTTACAATTCGATACAAGATTATTTCGAATTTTGATCCTCTTCCGCTCTTTTAAATCACAAAGTCAACAAGCCGGTCTTCCGCGAGCTCAGCGCTTAATATTTTTTGCCTTTCCTTGAATATACCGGGGGATTATACACAACAACTGTTAGTGATGGACCTTTGTGGTGACTGTGTATCTGTTCTATGTTACATCTGCATAGAAGCATAGAAGGTCAAGCATAGAACCATTGGCGTTTTAGACAATACGATCTATTAAGTAGTTCTTAGAAACGGAGAGAATCAACAGTATTTATTACGTGTTCAACCCACCAAATAATCAAGTCCGTTTGGAGACCCTTTCAGTGTTTGAATAAAGAATTTGCGTCGTCACGTTTGGACATTTTCTTGCACCTGGCCGGAATCCATAACGTCCTGACAAATAAAGAAACTAGTCAAGTGCAATCACTCCTGAATCTCCACAGGATAGTAAAAAATAACAATATATATATTAGGTTGCCCGGATAGCGCAGTCGTTGAAGGCGTTTCGTGTGAGATGATTATATGCGAGATTGTAGGACACCTCGCCGGCGCCAGATGGATTAAGTAACCGATGGTTGAGGCTTCCTCCACTAACCATTTCCATGCAGAGGAAAAACCTGCAAACGATTATGTAAATTCTCATCTCCGACTAGAAAATGGTATCTGCACGAGGGGTCGTGGCTCACCATACGCCGTGTATTTGGTTTTCCTTCCCCGTGGGAGAAAAATGAAATTCTAGGCTATATTGAAATAAAGTTAGGATTTTTTGTCGAAATTTATGTATGGAGCATGCATGATGTATAAAGCAGGCAGCTGCCAACACTAATATAAATGCAATATCACTGCTGGCAATAGTTTTACTTGGTGGATTGTGGTATTGAAATAAAGGCTGTAATATCGACTAGTTCGGCAAAATCATGGTTATTGATGAAACGCGCAGCCTGAAGCGCGGTGAATCAACAAATGTTACTTGACATGAACATCATCAGCTAAGCGGTTTAGATTTTTCGAAACATACAATTACTACAAATGAACGATGCGAACGCCACACTTTACAAAAATGTGTATTACAAAAGCACATACAGTACCTTTCAATCGAAACAAATCCAGAGCCAAACATATCCATCTCGATGTTTTGAACTTCCACAATTTGTATTTCCTATTTTGTTCGCATCACCAACCGAACACAGCAAAGAAGCAGAGCACAGAAAAGATTGGCTACAAAGTTCGCAACTTAAAGCCAAATAATACGCAATTTATATTCCATGTGCATATATTTACTTGAACATCACTGCAAATAGTCCGACAAGTCACATTCAGCACTTCGTGTATTTATATTTGTTTACAACTGCAAATGTTTAATCGTTATCACAAATGCAATGATTATCGTTAATTTTTGCACATTGATTTCCATGCACGCTGACAATTCACAAGTAATTACCTGGGTCGTTTTATCCATGTCACCTCTCCTACTCACTACAGATTGCCATTTTATTCAAATTGAATCCTCCTTATTAATTTGCCAAATGATCCTGTTCTTTTTTAGTGTGCTTGTTGATAGGTCAGCGCATATACTTGTTGTATACTTATATATGTTTTAAACTTTACTTTAGGTTTGCAGAATCCGAGATTCGAATTCTAGTTATCTGGAATTACAGCGATGAATTCATCTGCCGAGCCACCTTTTTGTTTGGTGACATTGTCTACCTTACAAACATTAATTGCAACTAAAAATCAAAAAAGTAAACACGACGGCCGCGTCGGTTGCTACCTATAGGTGAGTAAAGACGGCCACGAGTTGTGAACTCGCGACACTTTGAATTCCAGCGATGAATTTACCCAGTAGCTAGCTATTTGCAAGTTAACGTCTAAAACCTACCAAGATTTTCTGTTTTTGTAGATTTCATAACTTACCTGGCAAATAGTCTGATTAGCATATCCTATTTGTATCAAATTTGAAAATTTTGGGAATTTTAGATTTCTGCTCTTTAAGCTTCGATAAACCGTTCACGGAAGTTCCAATTTTTTTTTTTTGCTTCACAATAGTGAATGAAGACAAAAAAGTTAAATACTCAAGCTGCCTTTAGATTTGAAAATACACAATTTTTGTATAAATATATGTAATTGAAGTGTTTTCTATTTCGAATCATGAACTCATACACTATCTCAAATGTATTACGACAAACCGAACAATTGTAAATTTTATCAAAATTTGCTTCTTCGGCAAACCAGATAATTCTTTGAGCTATATTTATAGATTTTTACTGCCCGTCAATTGTGATGATATTCTAATCAGATTACTTGCAAAGTAACACACATCACATAAAACACAATTTGGTGGATTTACCATTATTACCATTATTACCATTAAAACACCAACCAATGTATTGGTATTAGACGGACCTGGAATCAGGTTTTTATTTAAGCATGTCCTTTGAAACTCAGCTTAACAATCAAACACTAAATGAAATGTTTGGCCAGTATAGTGATGACGTCTAAAATCTACCAAAATTTTCAGGATTTGCAACAATCATACCACAATCATACCAAATATCTCCAAAAATGTATTTGTTTTGCCAAAAAAGCTAATTTCTGAAAAAACTCACAATCGTTCTGTTTGTCGAGATTGTGTGTTTGTTCATGATTCGAAGTAGGTTTAATAAAAGAGCAGGGCTAGCTTCCCACTACCAGCGACTGCAGGTTGTAGTAACTGGGATTAGAGTAATGGAGCGATATCTTGGGATTCAATGTGTGTCCATCCCCAGAAATAATTTAACAAGCCCGTAGTCATCATCCACCCATTGTTGTAAAACCGCACAGTTTATTCTAATGATAACACAATTAAACCTATTTGTATGACTACATATAAAAGTCGTAAATACAGATAAAATTGAACATAAATAACACTTAACTACTCACAACTAAGCAAATTAATGCTGAAAGACAGAAGTGCAGATATTGCAGCGCGCCAATGGGGAATTTCCAGCAACTGCAAGCCAGCATGGCAGAAAATTCGGTTGCCAGAAATATGGATAAGAATTCGATAGTTAAACAAATAGTTTAGATTGCGATCCAATTAGATGATACGATGATCACTTGAAATACCATAGTATTGAATAAAAGATCCATCTAGATTCTAGCATAATCTAAAACTGCCACTACTGCCCCTAACAAACACAATTTCCTGACATCTCCAACATACGAATAATTTGAAGTACGCACTTTCACTCTGTGCACAATACCATGTTTATCAGAGAAGGTTTGATCATCAACAGCCTTGGGCCAATGACCACAAGGGGAACTGTCATCGAACATTGAAATCAAATCACCAACTCCAAGATTTTTTCTGTGCTTTATGCCATTTCTGTCTTTGTTGCAGCATGGGCAAATATTCTTCCTTTCATCTATCCCAAAATATATCCAGTGGTCTTTGTAAATTCCTCCGAATTCGACTGTATTCATCAAATTTCATGAACTTATCTGTTGCTGATGAAGAATCAAGTTTTGCAATGAGAATTGAATTTGGTGTCAAAACATTCATGTCTGTGGGGTCATTCCTCAACGATGTTAGCGTGCTATAGTCAATATTCCTTCAACTTCATTAAGGAAACTCCACAAAGAATAATCAGTGGAAGCTCTTTCATCAGTTACAGCTCGCAATGTCTTCTTCACTTCACGAATCATCCGTTCAACAACTCAAGATTGATGAAGGGCCAGAGAAGGGGGAAAATGCCATTGAATAGCTTTCTGAGAATTGTTTACAATATGTTGATTCCAATTTATGATTCCTCCTCTTAATTCCACTGCTCGCCAACACAGCGATACAATGGATGCATATCACCGCGGCACTGAATTCTAATAAAATTTTCCAAAAGCGTCTATTTTCTTGATTATTACCAGATGAGCTATTTGGTTGCTGATGTCTTGGAAAAGCGTGACCCAGAGTTGATTTGTTGCATGTCCTCTAGCATAACGTACTGTCATAAGTATTCCATAGAAAGTACTACTGAGGTGAGCTCTTCTTTCAACATATTCCAATAAATGTATATACGAGTTTATTGGTCCATTTTTGCAAGACTTATCACCCAAATAATTATTTGAACGCGATATGACAATCGATCAAAAATATCCCTTAGATATGACTGTGATGAAGCATGTGTTGCTTTCCTTAATAAGAAAGTATTACAAAAAAATTTCTCATTTTTACTGCAAGATCATAAAGTCCTCGGCCTCATTTGCCCTAAGTTCCATAAATATAATTCAAAACATTTAGGTGTTTTGCCAAAAATATCCAGACATATATATTTTATCGTAGTTTAATGTTTTCTACAGTGAGTGTTCTTATTGACAGCGACTCTGAATCAAACTCTTCAAGAAAAATGTGTTAGATTTTAGACTGTTCTGTTTGTCTTAGTTGATTTTGGGTAGGCTACTTTTTAGAATGTAAAAACGACCTTTGCTTTTGATGCAATATTCAGTTTGAGACAGAGAAGTATTAAAACACTTTGCTTTCAATTTTCTACTGGTTTTCAAATAGTTAGTTAAATTGGTGGCAAAATTTAAGCAACGGATCCCTAAAACAATATGAAATATTGTACTTTTTAAGGATAGTATATGTTTATCAGAGTATTTCTGAGCAAACTCCGAAAACCTACCATAATTTCGAAGATTTCGCAAGACTTTACCACAATATGCAGGCAAATAAAATCTATAAATATAATTCAAAACATTTATCTGTTTTGCCAAAAATGCAATTTTTGAAAAAATTCAAGAATGTTTTATTTGTCTTACCAGATTTCAAATAGCATATTTTTCAAGAGTGTAAAAGTAACAATTTTTTTTAACTGCAATATTCACAGAATAGGCTATAACTCCCAACCGGATTTTCATTGAATTTTTCTAAATTTCCGCCAGTTTATAACAAACAGCAAACACTGTAGGGATAATTAAGGAAATAGATTATGCTAACCCAACTATTTTTAAGTTTACTTCGAAAACCTTCCCAAATTTTGAAGATTTTTCCGCGACTTACCACTACATCCAGACAATTAGAATCCACATATATATTATCGAAGTTTAATGCTTTCTACAATGAGTGTTCTTATTGACAGCGAATGAATTGAATTTTTCTCAATGTACGCCAGTTTATAACAAACAGCAAACACTGTATGAATATTTACGTAAAGGAACTCCAACAAAAGTCAATAATTTCGATAATTTATGAATTAGATTATGCTAACCCAACTATTTTTAAGTTTACTCCGAAAACCTTCCCGAATTTTGAAGATTTTTCCGCGACTTACCACAACATCCAGATAATTAGAATCCACAAATATATTATCGAAGTTTAATGTTTTCTACAATGAGTGTTCCTATTGACAGCGACTCTGAATCAAAGCTTTCGAGCAAAATGTGTTAGATTTTAGACTATTATGTTTGTCTTAATAGATTTTAGGTAGGTTACTTTTTAGAATGTAAAATCGACCTTTACTTTTGATGCAATCCTCAGATTGAGAAAGATAAGTATTGAAATAGTTTGCTTTCAGTTTTCTACTGGTCTTCAAATAGTTCGTTCAATTGATAGCAAAATTTAGGCAAAGACGCCCTAGAACAATAAGAAATAGTGTAATTTTAAAGGATAGGATATGCTCATCAGACTACATTCATGCTAACTACGATAACCTTCCAAAATGTCGAAGATTTTACAAATTCCTACCACAATATGCAGGCAAATAAAATCTATAACTATAATTCAAAACATTTATCTGTTTTGCCATAAAAACAGTTTTTTGAAAAAAATCCAAGAATGTTTTATTTGTCTCAAAAGATTTGACATAGCCTATTTTTCCAAGGGTGTAAAAGTTATAATTTTTTTTAACTATAATATTCACAGAATATGCTATAACTCCCAACTGGATTTTCATTCAATTATTATCAATGTCCGCCGGTTTATAGCAAACAGCAAACACTGTGGGAATATTTACGTAAAAGAACTCCACTACATCGATGATTAAAGAAATAGATTATACTAACACAACTATTTTTAAGTTTACTCCGAAAACATCCCCGAATTTGAAGATTTTTCGCGACTTACCACAACATCCAGATAGTTAGAATCCACATATATATTATCGAAATTTAATGTTTTCTACAATGAGTGTTCTTATTGACTGCGACTCTGAATCAAAGTATTCGAGAAAAATGTGTTAGGTTTTGGACGGTTCTGTTTGCCTTAGTTTTTTTTTTTTTTTTTATTGAAATTCGCTCAGAGCAAGGACACAGAAGAAGAATCAAACTTGAAAATTCTCCTGCATCCACTAAAGTGCAAAGAGCTACATAAAAAATCGACCTTTACTTTTGATGCATACTTCAGATTGAGAAAGATAAGTATTAAAACAGTTTGCTTTCAGTTTTCTACTGGTCTTCAAAAAGTTCGTTAAATTAGTGGCAAAATTTATGCACAGAATATGCTATAACTCCCAACCGGATTTTCATTCAATTTTTCTCAATGTCCGCCGGTTTATAGCAAACAGAAAACACTGTAGGAATATTTACGTAAAAGAACTCCATAATATCGATGATTAAAGAAATAGATTATGCTAACCCAACTATTTTTAAGTTTACTCCGAAAACATTCCCGAATTTTGAAGATTTTTCCGCGACTTACCACAACATCCAGGTAAATAGAATCCACATATATATTATCGAAGTTTAATGTTTTCTACAATGAGTGTTCTTATTGAGAGCGACTCTGAATCAAAGTATTCGAGAAAATGTGTTAGATTTTAGACTGTATGTTTGTCTTAGTGGATGTTCGGTAGGGTACTTTTTAGAATGTAAAATAGACCCTTACTTTTGATGCAATCTTCAGATTGAGAAAGATAAGTAATAAAACAGTTTGCTTTCAGTTTTCTAATGGTCTTTAAATAGTTTCTTTAATTTGATAGCAATATTTATGCAAAGACGCCCTAGAACAATAACAAATATTATTATTTTAAAGGATAGGATATGCTCATCAGACTATATTCAGGCTAACTACGAAAACCTTCAAAAATGTCGAAGATTTTACAAATTCTTACCACAAAATGCAGGCAAATAAAATCCATAAATAAAATTCAAAAGCTTTATTTGTTTTGCCCAAAATACAATTTTTTGAAAAAAATCCAAGAATGTTTTATTTGTCTTAACCGATTTGAGCTATAACTCCCAACCGGATTTACATTGAATTTTTCTCAATGTCTGATTGCTTATAACAAACAGCAAATCCGGTAGGAATATTTACGTAAAGGAACCACAACAAAATTCAATAATTTCGATAATTTAAGAATTAGATTATGCTAACCCAACTAT
Organism: Styela plicata; assembly: GCA_963675895.2. NCBI lineage: Eukaryota > Metazoa > Chordata > Ascidiacea > Stolidobranchia > Styelidae > Styela > Styela plicata. The sequence goes on from OZ023150.1 coordinate 22,525,049, forward strand.
TTTTTAGTTTACTCCGAAAACTTTCCCTAATTTTGAAGATTTTTCCGCGACTTACCACAACATCCAGACAATTAGAATCCACATATATATCATCGAAGTTTAATGTTTTCTACAATGAGTGTTCTTATTGACGGCGTCTCTGAATCAAACTCTTTGAAGATAAATGAGTTAGATTTTAGACTATTCTGTTTGTCTTCGTTGACTTAAGTAGGCTACTTATTAGAATGTAAAAGCGACCTTTGCTTTTGATGCAATATTCACATTAATTAAGATAAGTATTAAAACACTTTGCTTTCATTTTTCTACAGGTCTTCAAATAGTTCGTTAAGTTGATAGCAAAATTTATGCAAAGACGCTCTAGAACAATAAGAAATATTGTAATTTTAAAGGATAGGATATGCTCATCAGACTATTTTCAAGCGAACTCCGATAACCTTCAAAAATGTCGAAGATTTTACAAATTCTTACCACAAAATGCAGGCAAATAAAATATATAAATATAATTCAAAACATATATCTGTTTTGCCAAAAATACAATTTTTTGAAAAAAATCCAAGAATGTTTTATTTGTCTTAAAAGATTTGAGATAGCGTATTTTTCCAAGGGTGTAAAAGTTATAAATTTTTTAACTGTAATATTCACAGAATATGCTACAACTCCCAACCGGATTTTCATTCAATTTTTCTCAATGTCCGCCGGTTTATAGCAAACAGCAAACACTGTAGGAATATTTACGTAATAGAACTCCATAACATCGATGATTAAAGAAATAGATTATACTAACACAACTATTTTTAAGTTTACTCCGAAAACATTCCCGAATTTGAATATTTTTCCGCGACTTACCACAACATCCAGATAATTAGAATCCACATATATATTATCGAAGTTTAATGTTTTCTACAATGAGTGTTCCTATTGACAGCGACTCTGAATTAAATTATTCGTGAAAAAGGTGTTAGATTTTAGACTGTTCTGTTTGTCTTAATTGATTTTAGGTAGGCTACTTTTTAGAATGTAATATCGATCTTTACTTTTTATGCAATCTTCAGATTGAGAAAGATAAGTATTAAAACAGTTTGCTTTCAGTTTTCTACTGGTCTTTAAATAGTTCGTTAATTTGATAGCAATCTTTATGCAAAGACGCCCCAGATCAATAGGAAACATTGGTATTCTAAAGGATAGGATATGCTCATCAGACTATATTCAGGCTAACTACGAAAACCTTCAAAAATGTCGTAGATTTTACAAATTCCTACCACAATATGTAGGCAAATAAAATCTATAAATATAATTCTAAGCATTTATCTGTTTTGCCAAAAATACAATTTTTTGAAAAAAATCCAAGAATGCTTTATTTGTCTTAATAAATTTGAGATAGCGCATTTTTCCAAGAGTGTAAAAGTTACAATTTTTATAACTTTAATATTCACAGAATAAGCTATAACTCCCAACCGGATTCACATTGAATTTTCTCAATGTACGCCAGTTTATAACAAACAGCAAACAATGTAGGAATATTTACGTAAAGGAACTCCACAAAATCGATGATGAAAGAAATAGATTATGCTAACCCAACTATTTTTAAGTTCACTCCGAAAACATTCCCGAATTTTGAAGATTTTTCCGCGATTACCACAACATTCAGTAAATTAAAATTCACATATATATTATCGAAGTTAAATGTTTTCTACAATGAGTGTTCTTATTGACGGCGACTCTGAATCAAAGTATTCAAGAAAAATGTGTTAGATTTTAGTCTGTTCTGTTTGTCTTAGTTGATTTTAGGTAGGCTACTTTTCAGAATGTAAATTCGACCTTCATTTTTGATGCAAGCTTCAGATTGAGAAAAATAATTATTAAAATAGTTTGCTTTCCGTTTTCTACTGGTCTTCAAATAGTTCGTTAAATTGATAGAAAAATTTATGCAGAAACGCCCTAGAACAATACGAAATGTTTTAATATTAAAGGATAGGATATGCTCATCAGACTATATTCATACCAACTACGAAAACCTTCAAAAATGTTGAAGATTTTACAATTTTTACCACAATATGCAGGCAAATAAAATCTATAAATATAATTCAAAACATTTATCCGTTTTGTCAAAAATACAATTTTTAAAAAAAAAAATCCAAGAATGTTTTATTTGTCTTAACAGATTTGAGATCTATAACTTCCAACCGGATTTTCATTAAATTTTTGTCAATGTCCGCCAGTTTATAATAGACAGCAAACACTGTAAGAATATTTACGTAAAGGAACTCCACAAAATTTAACAATTTCGATAATTAAAGAATTGGATTATGCTAACAAAACTATATTTAAGTTTACACCGAAAACCTTTCGAATTTCGAAGATTCTTCCGCGACATAACACAATATCCAGACAATTACAATCCACATATATATTATAGAAGTCTAATGTTTTCAACAATGAGTGTTCTTGCTGACGGCGACTCTAAACCAAAATATTCGAGAAAAATGTGTTAGATTTTAGACTGTTATGTTTATCTTAGTTGACATTAGGTAGGATACTTTTTAGAATGTAAAAGCGAACTTTACTTTTAATGCGATCTCCACATTAATTAAGATAGGTATCAAAACACTTTGCTTTCAGTTTTCTACTGGTCTTCAAGTAGTTAGTTAAATTGGTAGCAAAATTTAGGCAAAGACGCCCTAGAACAATAGGCAATATTGTAATTTTAAAGGATAGGATATGCTTATCAGACTATATTTATGCTAACAACGAAAACCTTCAAAAATGTTGAAGATTTTACAAATTCTTACCACAATATGCAGTCAAAGAAAATCTATAAATATAATTCAAAACATTTATCTGTTTTGCAGAAAATACAATTTTTTGAAAACAATCCAAGAATGTTTTATTTGTCTTAACAGGTTTGAGATAGCGAAGTGTTAAAGTGACAATTGTTGTAACTGCAATATTCACAGAATAAGCAATATCTCCCAACCAGATTTACATTGAATTTTTCTCAATGTCCGCCAGTTTATAACAATCAGCAAACACTGCAGGAATATTGACGTATAGGAACTCTAAAAAAATTCAACAATTTCGATAATTTAAGACTTAGATTATGCTAACCCAACTCTTTTTAAGTTTCCTCCAAAAACCTTCCCGAATTTTGAAGATTTTTCCGCGACTTACTACAACATCCAGATAATTAGAACTCAAATATATATTATCGAAGCTTAGTGATTTCTACAATGAGTGTTCTTATTGACAACGACTCTGAATCAAACTCTTGAAGGAAAATGAGTTAGATTTTAGACTGTTCTGTTTGTCTTAGTTGATTTAAGAGAGCCACTTATTAGAATGTAAAAGCGACCTTTACCTTTGATGCAATATCCACATTAATTAAGATAAGTATTAAAACCCTTTGCTTTCTGTTTTCTACTGGTCTTCAAGTAGTTAGTTAAATTGGTAGCAAAATTTATGCAAAGACGCCCTCGAACAATAAGAAATATTGTAATTTTAAAGGATGTCCGGATATGATCAACAGACTATATTCATGCTAACTACGAGAACCTTCAAAAATGACGAAGATTTTACAAATTCTTACCACAATATGCAGGCAAATAAAATCTATAAATACAATTCAAAACATTTATCTGCTTTGCCAAAAATACAATTTTTTGAAAAAAATCCAAGAATGTTTTATTTGTCTTAACATATTTGAGATAGCGTATTTTTCAAAAGTGTTTAAGTGACAATTGTTGTAACTGCAATATTCACGGAATAAGCAATATCTCCCAACCAGATTTACATTGAATTTTTCTCAATGTCCGCCAGTTTATAACAATCAGCAAACACTGTAGGAATATTGACATATAGGAACTCTAACAAAATTCAACAATTTCGATAATTTAAGACTTAGATTATGCTAACCCAACTCTTTTTAAGTTTCCTCCAAAAACCTTCCCGAAATTTGAAGATTTTTCCGCGTCTTACTACAACATCCAGATAATTAGAATTCAAATATATATTATCGAAGTTTAGTGTTTTCTTCAATGAGTGTTCTTATTGACAGCTACTCTGAATCAAACTCTTGAAGGAAAATGAGTTAGATTTTAGACTGTTCCGTTTGTCATCGTTGATTTAAGTAGGCTACTTATTAGAATGTAAAAGAGACCTTTACTTTTGATGCAATATTCACATTAATTAAGATAGGTATTGAAACACTTTGCTTTCAGTTTTTTACTGGTCTTCAAGCAGTTAGTTAAATTGGTAGCAAAATTTAGGCAAAGACGCCCTAGAACAATAGGGAATATTGTAATTTTAAAGGATAGGATATGCTCATCAGACTATATTTATGCTAACTACGAAAACCTTCAAAAATGTTGAAGATTTTACAAATTCTTACCACAATATGCAGGCAAATAAAATCTATAAATATAATGCAAAACATTTATCTGTTTTGCCAAAATACAATTTTTTGAAAAAAATCCAAGAATGTTTTATTTGTCTTAATAGATTTGAGATAGCGTATTTTTCAAAAGTGTTAAAGTGACAATTGTTGTAACTGCAATATCCACAGAATAAGCTATATCCCCCAACCAGATTTACATTGGATTTTTTTCAATGTCTGCCAGTTTATAATAATCAGCAAACACTGTAGGAATATTGACGTATAGGAACTCTAACAAAATTCAACAATTTCGATAATTTAAGACTTAGATTATGCTAACCCAACTCTTTTAGAGTTTCCCACAAAAAATTTCTCGAATTTTGAAGATTTTTCCGCGACTTACCACAACATCCAGATAATTAGAATTCAAATATATATTATCGAAGTTTAGTGTTTTCTACAATGAGTGTTCTTATTGACAGCGACTCTGAATCAAACTCTTGAAAGAAAATGAGTTAGATTTTTGACTGTTCTGTTTGTCTTAGTTGATTTAAGAAAGCTACTTATTAGAATGTAAAAGCGACCTTTACCTTTGATGCAATATTCACATTAATTAAGATAAGTATTAAAACCCTTTGCTTTCTGTTTTCTACTGGTCTTAAAGTAGTTAGTTAAATTGGTAGCAAAATTTATGCAAAAGCGCCCTCGAATAATAAGAAATATTGTTATTTTAAAGGATGTCCGGATATGCTCAACAGACTCTATATTCATGCTAACTACGAGAACCTTCAAAAATGACGAAGATTTTACAAATTCTTACCACAATATGCAGGCAAATAAAATCTATAAATACAATTCTAAACATTTATCTGTTTTGCAAAAAATACAATTTTTTCAAAAAAATCCAAGAATGTTTTATTTGTCTTAACAGATTTGTGATAGCGTATTTTTCAAGAGTGTTAAAGTGACATTTTTTTAACTGCAATATTCACAGAATAAGCTACAACTTCCAACCGGATTAACATTGAATTTTTTCAATATACGCCAGTTTATAACAATCAGCAAACACTGTAAGAATATTTACGTAAAGGAACTCCGACAAAATTCAACAATTTCGATAATTTAAGAATTAGATTATGCTTACCCAACTACTTTTAAGTTTACTCCTAAAACCTTCCCGAATTTTGAAGATTTTTCCGCGACTTACAACAAGATCCGGTAAATTAGAATTCAAATATATATTATCGAAGTTTAGTGTTTTCTACAATGAGTTTTCTTATTGACAGCGACTCTGAATCAAACTCTTGAAGGAAAATGAGTTAGATTTTAGACTGTTCCGTTTGTCATCGTTGATTTAAGTAGACTACTTATTAGAATGTAAAAGAGACCTTGACTTTTGATGCAATATTCACATTAATTAAGATAGGTATTGAAACACTTTGCTTTCGGTTTTCTACTGGTCTTCAAGTAGTTAGTTAAATTGGTAGCAAAATTTAGGCAAAGACGCCATAGAACAATAGGGAATAATGAAATTTTAAAGGATAGGATATGCTCATCAGACTATATTTATGCTAACTACGAAAACCTTCAAAAATGTTGAAGATTTTACAAATTCTTACCACAATACCACATTTTTTTAACTGCAATATTCACAGAATAAGCTACAACTTCCAAGTGGATTAACATTGAATTTTTGTCAATGTCCGCCAGTTTATAACAATCAGCAAACACTGTAGGAATATTTACGTAAAGGAACTCCAACAAAATTCAACAATTTCGATAATTTAAGAATTAGATTATGCTAACCAAACTATTTTTAAGTTTACTCCGAAAACCTTCCCGAATTTTGAAGATTTTTCCGCGACTTACAACAAGAATCAGATAATTAGAATTCAAATATATATTATCGAAGTTTAGTGTTTTCTACAATGAGTGTTCTTATACACAGCGACTCTGAATCAAACTCTTGGAGGAAAATGAGTTAGATTTTAGATTGTTCGTTTGTCATCGTTGATTTAAGTAGGCTACTTATTAGAATGTAAAAGAGACCTTTACTTTTGATGCAATATTCACATTAATTAAGATAGGTATTGAAACACTTTGCTTTCGGTTTTCTACTGGTCTTCAAGTAGTTAGTTAAATTGGTAGCAAAATTTAGGCAAAGACGCCCTAGAACAATAGGGAATATTGTAATTTTAAAGGATAGGATATGCTCATCAGACTATATTTATGCTAACTACGAAAACCTTCAAAAATGTTGAGGATTTTCCTAATTCTTACCACAATATGCAGGCAAATAAAATCTATAAATATAATTCAAAACATTTATCTGTTTTGCCAAAAATACAATTTTTTGAAAAAAAATAAGAATGTTTTATTTGTCTTAACAGATTTGAGATAGCGTATTTTTCAAAAGTGTTAAAGTGACAATTGTTGTAGTGTTAAAGTGACAATTGTTGTAACTGCAATATTCACAGAATAAGCAATATCTCCCAACCAGATTTACATTGAATTTTTCTCAATGTCCGCCAGTTTATAACAATCAGCAAACACTGTAGGAATATTTACGTAAAGGAACTCCAACAAAATTCAACAATTTCGATAATTTAAGAATTAGATTACGCTAACCCAACTATTTTTAAGTTTACTCCGAAAACCTTCCCGAATTTTGAAGATTTTTCCGCGACTTACAACAAGATCCAGATAATTAGAATTCAAATATATATTATCGAAGTTTAGTGTTTTCTACAATGAGTGTTCTTATTGACAGCGACTCTGAATCAAACTCTTGAAGGAAAATGAGTTAGATTTTAGACTGTTCCGTTTGTCATCGTTGATTTAAGTAGGCTACTTATTAGAATGTAAAAGAGACCTTTACTTTTGATGCAATACTCACATTAATTAAGATAGGTATTGAAACACTTTGCTTTCAGTTTTCTACTGGTCTTCAAGCAGTTAGTTAAATTTGTAGCAAAATTTAGGCAAAAACGGCCTAGAACAATAGGGAATATTGTAATTTTAGAGGATAGGATATGCTCATCAGACTATATTTATGCTAACTACGAAAACCGTCAAAAATGTTGAAGATTTTACAAATTCTTACCACAATATGCAGGCAAATAAAATCTATAAATATAATGCAAAACATTTATCTGTTTTGCCAAAAATACAATTTTTTGAAAAAAATCCAAGAATGTTTTATTTGTCTTAACAGATTTGAGATAGCTTATTTTTCAAAAGTGTTAAAGTGACAATTGTTGTAACTGCAATATTCACAGAATAAGCAATATCTCCCAACCAGACTTACATTGAATTTTTCTCAATGTCCGCCAGTTTATAACAATCAGCAAACACTGTAAGAATATTTACATAAAGGAACTCCGACAAAATTCAACAATTTCGATAATTTAAGAATTAGATTATGCTAACCCAACTATTTTTAAGTTTACTCCGAAAACCTTCCTGAATTTTGAAGATTTTTCCGCGACTTACAACAAGATCCAGATAATTAGAATTCAAATATATATTATAGAAGTTTAGTGTTTTCTACAATGAGTGTTCTTATTGACAGCGACTCTGAATCAAACTCTTGAAGGAAAATGAGTTAGATTTTAGATTGTTCCGTTTGTCATCGTTGATTTAAGTAGGCTACTTATTAGAATGTAAAAAAGACCTTTACTTTTGATACAATATTTACATTAATTAAGATAGGTATTGACACACTTTGCTTTCGGTTTTCTACTGGTCTTCAAGTAGTTAGTTAAATTGGTAGCAAATTTTAGGCAAAGACGCCCTAGAACAATAGGGAATATTGTAATTTTAAAGGATAGGATATGCTCATCAGACTATATTTATGCTAACTACGAAAACCTTCAAAAATGTTGAAGATTTTACAAATTCTTACCACAATATGCAGGCAAATAAAATCTATAAATATAATTCAAAACATTTATCTGTTTTGCCAAAAATACAATTTTTTGAAAAAAATATAAGAATGTTTTATTTGTCTTAACAGATTTGAGATAGCGTATTTTTCAAAAGTGTTAAAGTGACAATTGTTGTAGTGTTAAAGTGAAATTTTTTTAACTGCGATATTCGCAGAATAAGCTACAACTTCCAACCGGATTTACATTGAATTTTTCTCAATGTCCGCCAGTTTATAACAATCAACAAACACTGTAGTAATATTTACGTAAAGGAACTCCAACAAAATTCAACAATTTCGATAATTTAAGAATTAGATTATGCTAACCCAACTATTTTTAAGTTTACTCCGAAAACCTTCCCGAATTTTGAAATTTTTTCCGCGACTTACAACAACATCCAGATAATTAAAATTCAAATATATATTATCAAAGTTTAGTGTTTTCTACAATGAGTGTTCTTATTGACAGCGACTCTGAATCAAACTCTTGAAGGAAAATGAGTTAGATTTTAGACCGTTCTGTTTGTCATCGTTGATTTAAGTAGGCTACTTATTAGAATGTAAAAGAGACCTTTACTTTTGATGCAATATTCACATTAATTAAGATAGGTATTGAAACACTTTGCTTTCGGTTTTCTACTGGTCTTCAAGTAGTTAGTTAAATTGGTAGCAAAATTTAGGCAAAGACGCCCTAGAACAATAGGGAATATTGTAATTTTAAAGGATAGGATATGCTCATCAGACTATATTTATGCTAACTACGAAAACCTTCAAAAATGTTGAAGATTTTACTAATTCTTACCACAATATGCAGGCAAATAAAATGGGTTAGATTTTAGACCGTTCTGTTTGTCATCGTTGATTTAAGTAGGCTACTTATTAGAATGTAAAAGAGACCTTTACTTTTGATGCAATATTCACTTTAATTAAGATAAGTATTAAAACACTTTGCTTTCTGTTTTTTACTGGTCTTCAAGTAGTTAGTCATACTGACTGGAGATATTCTCTCCTGGCAGGGTCACCCTTATCAGGAAGTTCTACAGACAGAAGGTAAACCAAACGTAATCCCAATCTCATGAAGTGGTAGAGAGTCATACTCTCGTCTAGGGTAGATACCACTCAGTTCCCTTGGAATGTTTCCTGCTCAGCGTGCAGTTGCTGGTTTTTTCACATATGAAGCGTCCGAATAAAGCCAATGGCCCCCAGTCCCGTGCACCCCGTAATAGGGGAGGGGGTGCTAAGAATCTCACGGTCAACAATTTTTCAATTTGTTTTTCTAACGTTCGTGGGTTGAGAGGAAACTTCGTTTCTGTAGAATCATTCCTTGCGAGTAATAGTTCAGATGTCTTTGCACTCTGCGAGACCAACCTTAATCCTGGAATCTCATCTTCTGATTTCGGGGTCGAGGGTTATTTGCCGCTCATACGCAAGGATTCTCCAAAGCATATGCACGGACTAGCTGTCCACGTTCGTAGCAATCTGCCTGTAGCTCGTGCATTTGCTTTTGAGTCCACATCACTTTTGTATCTGTGCCTACGCATGTCGCTTCTGACATCGACATCATTTCTATTCTTCGTATACCGATCCCCCACAACCCAAGATTGTTCTGTCCTGGATGACATCTCTTTGCAGATGGACAAGATTTTGATGTCTTGTCCATCTGCCAAATTTTGCATAATGGGAGATTTTAATGCCCATCACGATACCTGTTTGAATTCAGCTGCAACTGACCTGGCCGGAATTAAAACTCATAATTTCGCCATCACTGAGTCTCTGACACAGGTGGTGGATTTTATGACTAGGATCCCCGATAACCCGGCTCACGCTTCTTCCCGACTGGATCTTTGTTTTGTCTCAGATCCAGGTGATGTATTCTCCCTGGTTCCCCAGCCCCCACTTGGTACTTCAGACCACGTCATTTTGCAGCTGAGATTAAAAAATTCGACTCTCATAAGTAAAGAGTCTCATTTTCACCGCACTTCTTATAACTACAAGGGCGGTGACTTGGACTCTTTTCGGGACTTCCTTCGCGATGTGCCGTGGAATGATGTTTTCTTGTTGCCTGCTAATGAGTGTGCGGTGGAAATCGCAGAGTGGATACGCCTTGGAATTGATGAATTCATTCCTCACCGAAGATTCCAGGTGAAGCCCCACTCTGCCCCATGGTTTTCACCCGAATGCTCGGCGGTAATAGCGAAGAGAAATCATCATTTCCACCGCCATCGTCGACATCCCAACGTCAATAATAGACGACTTCACAGAAAGGCTAGAAATAATTGTAAAAGATTTTCAGAATTGCTAGAACTCGATACATGGAATCCACTAAATCCAAAATTTCACAACAAAAATTGGGTTCCAAAGATTTTTGGAAAATAATAAATAATGTAATGAACAGGGGTAAATCTAGTATCCCTCCTCTTTTAAATGGCCGTGAAATTTTGTGTTCTTCCAGAGACAAGGCGGAGTTGTTTGCCAGGATGTTCTCTAATAACTGCAGCCTTGGTTCGGTTTCTGGTACCTCACCACCTAATTTTCCAAATGGAACCGACATTACATTGGAGAGCATGTCAGTAACTCCGCTACTTGTCTCTAGAATGATTGCCAAACTCGATTCGAACATATCTCCTGGTCCTGACTGCATTCCATCTGTGATTCTGAAGATTCTTTCACCTGAGTTGTCCTCTATTTTGGCCAAACTTTTTAATAAATGCTTAAAAGAATACATGGAAATGTGCAACGATTGTGCCGGCATTCAAAAACTGTGGCGACCGAACTGATCCTAATAAATATCGTCCAATTAGTCTCTTACCAATTATAAGTAAAATTTTTGAATCAATTATTAATAATAAAATTTCTGGACACCTGGAGTCGCTTTGTCTCCTCACGGACAAGCAGTATGGTTTTCGTCGTTCTCGCTCTACTGCTGACTTGTTGACAGTAATAACTGAACAAATATTTCGTGCCCTTGATCGTTGTGGGGAGGCAAAGTCGGTTGCTCTAGACATTTCTAAAGCATTTGACAGAGTTTGGCACCAAGGTCTGTTGCAGAAAATTCAATCGTATGGGATTTCTGGACAAGTTTTTTCAATTGTCAAATCTTTCTTATCCAATCGTAAGATTAATGTTGTTTTGGACGGACAGCATTCAAGTAATTATTCCATTTCATCCGGTGTTCCTCAGGGGTCAATCCTTGGTCCAACTTTGTTCTTGATATATATTAATGACCTGCCCGATAATTTGATATGTGATTTGGTAATTTACGCTGATGATACAACTCTATATTCTTGTCTCAATGAAAAATCCCTCCCGGAACAACGTCTAGCTCTGGCGAAATCACTTGAGTGTGATTTGGCCACAGTATCTAATTGGGGTGACACTTGGCAGGTAACTCTTAACTCAGAGAAGACTAAAGTTTTATCAAGTAATCGTTACACTAATACGAATGCAACCCAAATTTCATTATCTGGTACTGTTCTGGAGGAATCCTTAAATATTTGTCTTGTTGGACTCACACTGTCTAGTTGGAATGAATATGTCACCAGTATTGTTAAACAAGCCTCGATGAAACTCGGTTCTCTATATCGAGCTCGCCATTATCTCACTCCCGAAATCATTCTCCATTTGTACAAATCATTGATTCGACCCTGTATGGAGTATTGCTGTCACATTTGGGGCAGTGTCGCTGTCACTGTTCTTAGCATGCTCGATCGTATTCAAAGGCGTGTGGTCAATATGATTGGTCCTAAACTTTCCTCCAGTCTGCAAAGTTTGACACACCGCCGCAACGTTGCCTCGCTATGTTTATTTTACAGATATTATAATGGTCTTTGTTCGAAGGAGATTTCTGCTCTCGTTCCTCAGAACAAAATTTTTAATCGATCAACACGATTGGCTACCAATTCGCACCTATTCACTGTGGAGGTTCCACAATGTCACAAACAGTTTTATGCAAGAAGCTTTTGTCCAGGAATATCAAAACTTTGGAATTCCTTGCCTTCTTGCTGTTTTCCTGATCGTGTTGATCTACAAGGCTTTAAAACTCGCGTTAATAGACATCTATTAGGGATGGGGGTTCTTTAGTTCCTGCTCCTGCTTTTTATGTAGCTCTTTGCACTTTAGTGGCTGCAGGAGAATTTTCAAGTTCGATTCTTCTTCTGTGTCCTTGCTCTGAGCGAATTTCAATAAAAAAAAAGAAATATTGTAATGTTAAAGGATGTCCGGATATGCTCAACAGACTATATTCATGCTCACTACGAGAACCTTCAAAAATGACGAAGATTTTACAAATTCTTACCACAATATGCAGGCAAATAAAATCTATAAATACAATTCAAAACATATATCTGTTTTGCCAAAAATACAATTTATTGAAAAAAATCCAAGAATGTTTTATTTGTCTTAACAGATTTGAGATAGCATATTTTTCAAGAGTGTTAAAGTGACATTTTTTTAACTGCAATATTCACAGAATAAGCTATTACTTCCAACCGGATTTACACTGAATTTTTCTCAATGTCCGCCAGTTTATAACAATCAGCAAACACTGTAGGAATATTTACGTAAAGGAACTCCAACAAAATTCAACAATTTCAATAATTTAAGAATTAGATTATGCTAACCCAACTATTTCTTCACTCCGAAAGCCTTCCCGAACTTTAAACATTTTTCCACGACTTACAACAACATCCAGATAATTAGAATTCAAATATATATTATCGAAGTTTAGTGTTTTCTACAATGAGTGTTCTTATTGACAGCGACTCTGAATCAAACTCTTGAAGGAAAATGAGTTAGATTTTCGACTGTTCTGTTTGTCATCGCTGATTTAAGTAAGCTACTTATTAGAATGTAAAAGCGACCTTTACCTTTGATGCAATATTCACATTAATTAAGATTAGTATTAAAACCCTTTGCTTTCTGTTTTCTACTGGTCTTAAAGTAGTTAGTTAAATTGGTAGCAAAATTTATGCAAAGACGCCCCCGAACAATAAGAAATATTGTAATTTTAAAGGTTGTCCGGATATGCTCAACAGACTATATTCATGCTAACTACGAGAACCTTCAAAAATGACGAAGATTTTAGAAATTCTTACCACAATAAGAAGGCAAATAAAATCTATAAATACAATTCAAAACATTTATCTGTTTTGCCAAAAATACAATTTTTTGAAAAAAATTCAAGAATGTTTTATTTGTCTTAACACATTTGAGATAAAGTGACAATTGTTGTAACTGCAATATTCACAGAATAAGCAATATCTCTCAACCAGATTTACATCGAATTTTTCTCAATGTCCGCCAGTTTATCACAAACAGCAAACACTGTAGGAATATTGACGTATAGGAACTCTAACAAAATTCAACAATTTCGATAATTTAAGACTTAGATTATGCTAACCCAACTCTTTTAGAGTTTCCTCCAAAAACCTTCCCGAATTTTGAAGATTTTTCCGCGACTTACTACAACATCCAGATAATTAGAATTCAAATATATATTATCGAAGTTTAGTGTTTTCTAAAATGAGTGTTCTTATTGACAGCGACTCTGAATTAAACTCTTGAAGGAAAATGAGTTAGATTTTAGACTGTTCTGTTTGTCTTAGTTGATTTAAGAAAGCTACTTACTAGAATGTAAAAGCGACCTTTACCTTTGATGCAATATTCACATTAATTAAGATTAGTATTAAAACCCTTTGCTTTCTGTTTTCTACTGGTCTTAAAGTAGTTAGTTAAATTGGTAGCAAAATTTATGCAAAGACGCCCCCGAACAATAAGAAATATTGTAATTTTAAAGGTTGTCCGGATATGCTCAACAGACTATATTCATGCTAACTACGAAAACCTTCAAAAATGTTGAAGATTTTACAAATTCTTACCACAATATGCAGGCAAATAAAATCTATAAATATAATTCAAAACATTTATCTGTTTTGCCAAAAATACAATTTTTTGAAAAAAATCCAAGAATGTTTTATTCGTCTTAACAGATTTGAGATAGCGTATGCGTATTTTTCAAAAGTGTTAAAGTGACAATTGTTGTAACTGCAATATTCACAGAATAAGCAATATCTCCCAACCAGATTTACATTGAATTTTTGTCAATGTCCGCCAGTTTATAACAATCAGCAAACACTGTAGGAATATTGACGTATAGGAACTCTAACAGAATTCAACAATTTCGATAATTTAAGACTTAGATTATGCTAACCCAACACTTTTAGAGTTTCCTCCAAAAACCTTCCCAAATTTTGAAGATTTTTCCGCGACTTACAACAACATCCAGATAATTAGAATTCAAATATATATTATCGAAGTTTAGTGTTTTCTACAATGAGTGTTCCTATTGACAGCGACTCTGAATCAAACTCTTTTAGGAAAATGAGTTAGATTTTTGACTGTTCTGTTTGTCATCGTTGATTTAAGTAGGCTACTTAATAGAATGAAAAAGAAACCTTTACTTTTGATGCAATATTCACATTAATTAAGATAAGTATTAAAACACTTTGCTTTCAGTTTTCTACTGGTCTTCAAGTAGTTAGTTAAATTGGTAGCAAAATTTAGGCAAAGACGCCCTAGAACAATAGGGAATATTTTAATTTTAAAGGATAGGATATGCTCATTAGACTATATTATGCTAACTACGAAAACCTTCAAAAATGTTGAAGATTTTACAAATTCTTACCACAATATGGAGGCAAATAAAATCTATAAATATAATTCTAAACATTTATCTGTTTTGCCAAAAATACAATTTTTTGAAAAAAATCCAAAAATGTTTTATTTGTCTTAACAGATTTGAGATAGCGTATTTTTCAAGATTGTTAAAGTGACATTTTTTTAACTGCAATATTCACAGAATAAGCTACAACTTCAAACCGGATTTACATTGAACTTTTGTCAATGTCCGCCAGTTTATAACAATCAGCAAACACTGTAGGAAAATTTACGTAAAGGAACTCCAACAAAATTCAACAATTTCGATAATTTAAGAATTAGATTATGCTAACCCAACTATTTTTAAGTTTACTCCGAAAACCTTCCCGGATTTTGAAGATTTTTCCGCGATTTACAACAACATCCAGATAATTAGAATTCAAATATATATTATCGAAGTTTAGTGTTTTCTACAATGAGTGTTCTTATTGACAGCGACTCTGAATCAAACTCTTGAAGGAAAATGAGTTAGATTTTAGACTGTTCTGTTTGTCTTAGTTGATTTAAGAAAGCTACTTACTAGAATGTAAAAGCGACCTTTACCTTTGATGCAATATTCACATTAATTAAGATTAGTATTAAAACCCTTTGCTTTCTGTTTTCTACTGGTCTTAAAGTAGTTAGTTAAATTGGTAGCAAAATTTATGCAAAGACGCCCTCGAACAATAAGAAATATTGTAATTTTAAAGGATGTCCGGATATGATCAACAGACTATATTCATGCTAACTACGAGAACCTTCAAAAATGACGAAGATTTTACAAATTCAAATATATATTATCGAAGTTTAGTATTTTCTACAATGAGTGTTCTTATTGACAGCGACTCTGAATCAAACTCTTGAAGGAAAATGAGTTAGATTTTAGACTGTTCCGTTTGTCATCGTTGATTTAAGTAGGCTACTTATTAGAATGTAAAAGAGACCTTTACTTTTGATGCAATATTCACATTAATTAAGATAGGTATTGAAACACTTTGCTTTCGGTTTTCTACTGGTCTTCAAGTAGTTAGTTAAATTGGTAGCAAAATTTAGGCAAAGACGCCCTAGAACAATAGGGAATATTGTAATTTTAAAGGATAGGATATGCTCATCAGACTATATTTATGCTAACTACGAAAACCTTCAAAAATGTTGAAGATTTTACAAATTCTTACCACAATATGCAGGCAAATAAAATCTATAAATATAATTCAAAACATATCTGTTTTGCCAAAAATACAATTTTTTGAAAAAAATCCAAGAATGTTTTATTTGTCTTAACAGATTTGAGATAGCGTATTTTTCAAACTGCAATATTCACAGAATAAGCAATATCTCCCAACCAGATTTACATTGAATTTGTCTCAATGTCCGCCAGTTTATAACAATCAGCAAACACTGTAGGAATATTGACGTATAGGAACTCTAACAAAATTCAACAATTCCGATAATTTAAGACTTAGATTATGCTAACCCAACTATTTTTAAGTTTAGTCCGAAAACCTTCCCGAATTTTGAAGATTTTTCCGCGACTTACAACAAGATCCAGATAATTAGAATTCAAATATATATTATCGAAGTTTAGTATTTTCTACAATGTGTGTTCTTATTGACAGCGACTCTGAATCAAACTCTTGAAGGAAAATGAGTTAGATTTTAGACTGTTCCGTTTGTCATCGTTGATTTAAGTAGGCTACTTATTAGAATGTAAAAGAGACCTTTACTTTTGATGCAATATTCACATTAATTAAGATAGGTATTGAAACACTTTGCTTTCGGTTTTCTACTGGTCTTCAAGTAGTTAGTTAAATTGGTAGCAAAATTTTGGCAAAGACGCCCTAGAACAATAGGGAATATTGTAATTTTAAAGGATAGGATATGCTCATCAGACTATATTTATGCTAACTACGAAAACCTTCAAAAATGTTGAAGATTTTACAAATTCTTACCACAATATGCAGGCAAATAAAATCTATAAATATAATTCAAAACATATCTGTTTTTGCCAAAAATACAATTTTTTGAAAAAAATCCAAGAATGTTTTTATTTGTCTTAACAGATTTGAGATAGCGTATTTTTCAAACTGCAATATTCACAGAATAAGCAATATCTCCCAACCAGATTTACATTGAATTTGTCTCAATGTCCGCCAGTTTATAACAATCAGCAAACACTGTAGGAATATTGACGTATAGGAACTCTAACAAAATTCAACAATTCCGATAATTTAAGACTTAGATTATGCTAACCCAACTATTTTTAAGTTTACTCCGAAAACCTTCCCGAATTTTGAAGATTTTTCCGCGACTTTACAACAAGATCCAGATAAATTAGAATTCAAATATATATTATCGAAGTTTAGTATTTTCTACAATGAGTGTTCTTATTGAAAGCGACTCTGAATCAAACTCTTGAAGGAAAATGAGTTAGACTTTAGACTGTTCCGTTTGTCATCGTTGATTTAAGTAGGCTACTTATTAGAATGTAAAAGAGACCTTTACTTTTGATGCAATATTCACATTAATTAAGATAGGTATTGAAACACTTTGCTTTCGGTTTTCTACTGGTCTTCAAGTAGTTAGTTAAATTGGTAGCAAAATTTAGGCAAAGACGCCCTAGAACAATAGGGAATATTGTAATTTTAAAGGATAGGATATGCTCATCAGACTATATTTATGCTAACTACGAAAACCTTCAAAAATGTTGAAGATTTTACAAATTCTTACCACAATATGCAGGCAAATAAAATCTATAAATATAATTCAAAATATATCTGTTTTGCCAAAAATACAATTTTTTGAAAAAAATCCAAGAATGTTTTATTTGTCATAACAGATTTGAGATAGCGTATTTTTCAAACTGAAATATTCACAGAATAAGCAATATCTCCCAACCAGATTTACATTGAATTTGTCCCAATGTCCGCCAGTTTATAGCAATCAGCAAACACTGTAGGAATATCGACGTATAGGAACTCTAACAAAATTCAACAATTCCGATAATTTAAGACTTAGATTATGCTAACCCAACTATTTTTAAGTTTACTCCGAAAACCTTCCCGAATTTTGAAGATTTTTCCGCGACTTAAAACAAGATCCAGATAATTAGAATTCAAATATATATTATCGAAGTTTAGTGTTTTCTTCATTGAGTGTTCTTATTGACAGCAACTCGGAATCAAACTCTTGAAGGAAAATGAGTTAGATTTTAGAGTGTTCCGTTTGTCATCGTTGATTTAAGTAGGCTACCTATTAGAATGTAAAAGAGACCTTTACTTTTGATGCAATATTCACATTAATTAAGATAGGTATTGGAACACTTTGCTTTCGGTTTTCTACTGGTCTTCAAGTAGTTAGTTAAATTGGTAGCAAAATTTAGGCAAAGACGCCCTAGAACAATAGGGAATATTGTAATTTTAAAGGATAGGATATGCTCATCAGACTATATTTATGCTAACTACAAAAACCTTCAAAAATGTTGAAGATTTTACAAATTCTTACCACAATATGCAGGCAAATAAAATCTATAAATATAATTCAAAACATTTATCTGTTTTGCCAAAAATAAAATTTTTTGAAAAAAATCCAAGAATGTTTTATTTGTCTTAACAGATTTGAGATAGCGTATTTTTCGAGAGTGTTAAAGTGACAATTGTTGTAACTGCAATATTCACAGAATAAGCAATATCTCCCAACCAGATTTACATTGAATTTTTTTTCAATGACCGCCAGTTTATAACAATCAGCAAACACTGTAGGAATATTGACGTATAGGAACTCTAACAAAATTCAACAATTTCGATAATTTAAGACTTAGATTATGCTAACCCAACTATTTTAGAGTTTCCTCCAAAAACCTTCCCGAATTTTAAAGATTTTTTCGCGACTTACTACAACATCCAGGTAATTAGAATTCAAATATATATTATCGAAGTTTAGTGTTTTCTACAATGAGTGTTCAATTGACAGCCACTCTGAATGAAGCTCTTTAAGAAAAATGAGTTAGATTTTAGACTGTTCTGTTTGTCTTAGTTGATTTAAGAAAGCTACTTATTAGAATGTAAAAGCGACCTTTACCTTTGATGCAATATTCACATTAATTAAGATAAGTATTAAAACCCTTTGCTTTCTGTTTTCTACTGGTCTTAAAGTAGTTAGTTAAATTGGTAGCAAAATTTATGCAAAGACGCCCTCGAACAATAAGAAATATTGTAATTTTAAAGGATGTCCGGATATGATCAACAGACTATATTCATGCTAACTACGAAAACCTTCAAAAATGACGAAGATTTTACAAATTCAAATATATATTATCGAAGTTTAGTATTTTCAACAATGAGTGTTCTTATTGACAGCGACTCTGAATCAAACTCTTGAAGGAAAATGAGTTAGATTTTAGACTGTTCCGTTTGTCATCGTTGATTTAAGTAGGCTACTTATTAGAATGTAAAAGAGACCTTTACTTTTGATGCAATATTCACATTAATTAAGATAGGTATTGAAACACTTTGCTTTCGGTTTTCTACTGGTCTTCAAGTAGTTAGTTAAATTGGTAGCAAAATTTAGGCCAAGACGCCCTAGAACAATAGGGAATATTGTAATTTTAAAGGATAGGATATGCTCATCAGACTATATTTATGCTAACTACGAAAACCTTCAAAAATGTTGAAGATTTTACAAATTCTTACCACAATATGCAGGCAAATAAAATCTATAAATATAATTCAAAACATATCTGTTTTGCCAAAAATACAATTTTTTGAAAAAAATCCAAGAATGTTTTATTTGTCTTAACAGATTTGAGATAGCGTATTTTTCAAACTGAAATATTCACAGAATAAGGAATATCTCCCAACCAGATTAACATTGAATTTGTCTCAATGTCCGCCAGTTTATAACAATCAGCAAACACTGTAGGAATATTGACGTATAGGAACTCTAACAAAATTCAACAATTCCGATAATTAAAGACTTAGATTATGCTAACCCAACTATTTTTAAATTTACTCCGAAAACCTTCCCGAATTTTGAAGATTTTTCCGCGACTTAAAACAAGATCCAGATAATTAGAATTCAAATATATATTATCGAAATTTAGTGTTTTCTACAATGAGTGTTCTTATTGACAGCGACTCGGAATCAAACTCTTGAAGGAAAATGAGTTAGATTTTAGAGTGTTCCGTTTGTCATCGTTGATTTAAGTAGGCTACTTATTAGAATGTAAAAGCGACCTTTACTTTTGATGCAATATTCACATTAATTAAGATAGGTATTGAAACACTTTGCTTTCGGTTTTTTGAAAAAAATCCAAGAATGTTTTATTTTTCTTAACAGATTTGAGATAGCGTATTTTTCAAACTGAAATATTCACAGAATAAGCAATATCTCCCAACCAGATTTACATTGAATTTGCCTCAATGTCCGCCAGTTTATAACAATCAGCAAACACTGTAGGAATATTGACGTATAGGAACTCTAACAAAATTCAACAATTCCGATAATTTAAGACTTAGATTATGCTAACCCAACTATTTTTAACTTTACTCCCAAAACCTTCCCGAATTTTGAAGATTTTTCCTCGACTTAAAACAAGATCCAGATAATTAGAATTCAAATATATATTATCGAAGTTTAGTGTTTTCTACAATGAGTGTTCTTATTGACAGCGACTCGGAATCAAACTCTTGAAGGAAAATGAGTTAGATTTTAGACTGTTCCGTTTGTCATCGTTGATTTAAGTAGGCTACTTATTAGAATGTAAAAGAGACCTTTACTTTTGATGCAATATTCACATTAATTAAGATAGGTATTGAAACACTTTGCTTTCGGTTTTCTACTGGTCTTCAAGTAGTTAGTTAAATTGGTTGCAAAATTTAGGCAAAGACGCCCTAGAACAATAGGGAATATTGTAATTTTAAAGGATAGGATATGCTCATCAGACTATATTTATGCTAACTACGAAAACCTTCAAAAATGTTGAAGATTTTACAAATTCTTACCACAATATGCAGGCAAATAAAATCTATAAATATAATTCAAAACATATCTGTTTTGCCAAAAATACAATTTTTTGAAAAAAATCCAAGAATGTTTTATTTGTCTTAACAGATTTGAGATAGCGTATTCTTCAAAAGTTTTAAAGTGACAATTGTTGTAACTGCAATATTCAAAAAATAAGCAATATCTCCCAACCAAATTTACATTGAAATTTGTCTCAATGTCCGCCAGTTTATAACAATCAGCATACACTGTAGGAATATTGACGTATAGGAACTCTAAAAAAATTCAACAATTCCAATAATTTATGACTTAGATTATGCTAACCCAACTATTTTTAAGTTTACTCCGAAAACCTTCCCGAATTTTGAAGATTTTTCCGCGACTTACAACAAGATCCAGATAATTAGAATTCAATTATATATTATCGAAGTTTAGTGTTTTCTACATTGAGTGTTCTTATTGACAGCGACTCTGAATCAAACTCTTGAAGGAAAATGAGTTAGATTTTAGAGTGTTCCGTTTGTCATCGTTGATTTAAGTAGGCTACTTATTAGAATATAAATGAGACCTTTACTTTTGATGCAATATTCACATTAATTAAGATAGGTATTGGAACACTTTGCTTTCGGTTTTCTACTGGTCTTCAAGTAGTTAGTTAAATTGGTAGCAAAATTTAGGCAAAGACGCCCTAGAACAATAGGGAATATTGTAATTTTAAAGGATAGGATATGCTCATCAGACTATATTTATGCTAACTACGAAAACCTTCAAAAATGTTGAAGATTTTACAAATTCTTACCACAATATGCAGGCAAATAAAATCTATAAATATAATTCAAAACATTTATCTGTTTTGCCAAAAATACAATTTTTTGAAAAAAATCCAAGAATGTTTTATTTGTCTTAACAGATTTGAGATAGCGTATTTTTCAAACTGCAATATTCACAGAATAAGCAATATCTCCCAACCAGATTTACATTGAATTTGTCTCAATGTCCGCCAGTTTATAACAATCAGCATACACTGTAGGAATATTGACGTATAGGAACTCTAACAAAATTCAACAATTCCAATAATTTAAGACTTAGATTATGCTAACCCAACTATTTTTAAGTTTACTTCGAAAACCTTCCCGAATTTTGAAGATTTTTCCGCGACTTAAAACAAGATCCAGATAATTAGAATTCAAATATATATTATCGAAGTTTAGTGTTTTCTACAATGAGTGTTCTTATTGACAGCGACTCGGAATCAAACTCTTGAAGGAAAATGAGTTAGATTTTAGACTGTTCCGTTTGTCATCGTTGATTTAAGTAGGCTACTTATTAGAATGTAAAAGAGATCTTTACTTTTGATGCAATATTCACATTAATTAAGATAGGTATTGAAACACTTTGCTTTCGGTTTTCTACTGGTCTTCAAGTAGTTAGTTAAATTGGTAGCAAAATTTAGGCAAAGACGCCCTAGAACAATAGGGAATATTGTAATTTTAAAGGATAGGATATGCTCATCAGACTATATTTATGCTAACTACGAAAACCTTCAAAAATGTTGAAGATTTTACAAATTCTTACCACAATATGCAGGCAAATAAAATCTATAAATATAATTCAAAACATTTATCTGTTTTGCCAAAAATACAATTTTTTGAAAAAAATCCAAGAATGTTTTATTTGTCTTAACAGATTTGAGATAGCGTATTTTTCAAAAGTGTTAAAGTGACAATTGTTGTAACTGCAATATTCAAAAAAGAAGCAATATCTCCCAACCAGATTTACATTGAATTTGTCTCAATGTCCGCCAGTTTATAACAATCAGCATACACTGTAGGAATATTGACGTATAGGAACTCTAACAAAATTCAACAATTCCAATAATTTGAGACTTAGGTTATGCTAACCCAACTCTTTTAGAGTTTCCTCCAAAAACCTTCCCAAATTTTGAAGATTTTTCCGCGACTTACAACAACATCCAGATAATTAGAATTCAAATATATATTATCGAAGTTTAGTGATTTCTACAATGAGTGTTCTTATTGACAGCGACTCTGAATCAAACTCTTGAAGGAAAATGAGTTAGATTTTAGACTGTTCTGTTTGTCTTAGTTGATTTAAGAAAGCTACTTATTAGAATGTAAAAGCGACCTTTACCTTTGATGCAATATTCACAATAATCAAGATAAATATTAAAACCCTTTGCTTTCTATTTTCTACTGGTCTTAATGTAGTTAGTTAAATTGGTAGCAAAATTTATGCAAAGACGCCCTCGAACAATAAGAAATATTGTAATTTTAAAGGATGTCCGGATATGCTCAACAGACTATATTCATGCTAACTACGAGAACCTTCAAAAATGACGAAGATTTTACAAATTCTTACCACAATATGCAGGCAAATAAAATCTATAAATACAATTCAAAACATTTATCTGTTTTGCCAAAAATACAATTTTTTGAAAAAAATCCAAGAATGTTTTATTTGTCTTAACAGATTTGTGATAGCGTATTTTTCAAGAGTGTTAAAGTGACATTTTTTAACTGCAATATTCACAGAATAAACTTCAACTTCCAACCGGATTAACATTGAATTTTTGTCAATGTACGCCAGTTTATAACAATCAGCAAACACTGTAGGAATATTTACGTAAAGGAACTCCGACAAAATTCAACAATTTTGATAATTTAAGAATTAGATTATGCTAACCCAACTATTTTTAAGTTTACTCCGAAAACCTTCCCGAATTTTGTAGATTTTTCCGCGACTTACAACAAGATCCAGATAATTAGAATTCAAATATATATTATCAAAGCTTAGTGTTTTCTACAATGAGTGTTCTTATTGACAGCGACTCTGAATCAAACTCTTGATGGAAAATGAGTTAGATTTTAGACTGTTCCGTTTGTCATCGTTGATTTAAGTAGACTACTTATTAGAATGTAAAAGAGACCTTGACTTTTGATGCAATATTCACATTAATTAAGATAGGTATTGAAACACTTTGCTTTCGGTTTTCTACTGGTCTTCAAGTAGTTAGTTAAATTGGTAGCAAAATTTAGGCAAAGACGCCCTAGAACAATAGGGAATATTGTAATTTTAAAGGATATGCTCATCAGACTATATTTATGCTAACTACGAAAACCTTCAAAAATGTTGAAGATTTTACAAATTCTTACCACAATATGCAGGCAAATAAAATCTATAAATATAATTCAAAACATATATCTGTTTTGCCAAAAATACAATTTTTTGAAAAAAATCCAAGAATGTTTTATTTGTCTTAACAGATTTGAGATAGCGTATTTTTCAAAAGTGTTAAGGTGACAATTGTTGTAACTGCAATATTCACAGGATAAGCAATATCTCCCATCCAGATTTACATTGAATTTGTCTCAATATCCGCCAGTTTATAACAATCAGCATACACTGTAGGGATATTGACGTATAGGAACTCTAACAAAATTCAACAATTCCGATAATTTAAGACTTAGATTATGCTAACCCAACTCTTTTAGAGTTTCCTCCAAAAACCTTCCCGAATTTTGAAGATTTTTCCGCGACTTACTACAACATCCAGATAATCAGAATTCAAATATATATTATCGAAGTTTAGTGTTTTCTACAATGAGTGTTCTTATTGACAGCGACTCTGAATCAAACTCTTTAAGGAAAATGAGTTAGATTTTAGACTGTTCTGTTTGTCTTAGTTGATTTAAGAAAGCTACTTATTAGAATGTAAAAGCGACCTTTACCTTTGATGCAATATTCACATTAATTAAGATAAGTATTAAAACCCTTTGCTTTCTGTTTTCTACTGGTCTTAAAGTAGTTAGTTAAATTGGTAGCAAAATTTATGCAAAGACGCCCTCGAACAATAAGAAATATTGTAATTTTAAAGGATGTCCGGATATGATCAACAGACTATATTCATGCTAACTACGAGAAACTTCAAAAATGACGAAGATTTTACAAATTCAAATATATATTATCGAAGTTTTAGTATTTTCTACAATGAGTGTTCTTATTGACAGCGACTCTGAATCAAACTCTTGAAGGAAAATGAGTTAGATTTTAGACTGTTCCGTTTGTCATCGTTGATTTAAGTAGGCTATTTATTAGAATGTAAAAGAGACCTTTACTTTTGATGCAATATTCACATTAATTAAGATAGGTATTGAAACACTTTGCTTTCGGTTTTCTACTGGTCTTCAAGTAGTTAGTTAAATTGGTAGCAAAATTTAGGCAAAGACGCCGTAGAACAATAGGGAATATTGTAATTTTAAAGGATAGGATATGCTCATCAGACTATATTTATGCTAACTACGAAAACCTTCAAAAATGTTGAAGATTTTACAAATTCTTACCACAATATGCAGGCAAATAAAATCTATAAATATAATTCAAAACATATCTGTTTGGCCAAAAATACAATTTTTTGAAAAAAATCCAAGAATGTTTTATTTGTCTTAACAGATTTGAGATAGCGTATTTTTCAAACTGCAATATTCACAGAATAAGCAATATCTCCCAACCAGATTTACATTGAATTTGTCTCAATGTCCGCCAGTTTATAACAATCAGCAAACACTGTAGGAATATTGACGTATAGGAACTCTAACAAAATTCAACAATTCCGATAATTTAAGACTTAGATTATGCTAACCCAACTATTTTTAAGTTTACTCCGAAAATCTTCCCGAATTTTGAAGATTTTTCCGCGACTTACAACAAGATCCAGATAATTAGAATTCAAATATATATTATCGAAGTTTAGTATTTTCTACAATGAGTGTTCTTATTGACAGCGACTCTGAATCAAACTGTTGAAGGAAAATGAGTTAGATTTTAGACTGTTCCGTTTGTCATCGTTGATTTAAGTAGGCTACTTATTAGAATGTAAAAGAGACCTTTACTTTTGATGCAATATTCACATTAATTAAGATAAGTATTAAAACACTTTGCTTTCAGTTTTCTACTGGTCTTCAAGTAGTTAGTTAAATTGGTAGAAAATTTAGGCAAAGACGCCCTAGAACAATAGGGAATATTGTAATTTTAAAGGATACCTAACTACGAAAACCTTCAAAAATGCTGAAGATTTTACAAATTCTTACCACAATATGCGGGCAAATAAAATCTATAAATATAATTCAAAACATATATCTGTTTTGCCAAAAATACAATTTTTTGAAAAAAATCCAAGAATGTTTTATTTGTCTTAACAGATTTGAGATAGCGTATTTTTCAAAAGTGTTAAAGTGACAATTGTTGTAACTGCAATATTCACAGAATAAGCAATATCTCCCATCCAGATTTACATTGTATTTGTCTCAATATCCGCCAGTTTATAACAATCAGCATACACTGTAGGGATATTGACGTATAGGAACTCTAACAAAATTCAACAATTCCGATAATTTAAGACTTAGATTATGCTAACCCAACTCTTTTAGAGTTTCCTCCAAAAACCTTCCCGAATTTTGAAGATTTTTCCACGACTTACTACAACATCCAGATAATCAGAATTCAAATATATATTATCGAAGTTTAGTGTTTTCTACAATGAGTGTTCTTATTGACAGCGACTCTGAATCAAACTCTTTAAGGAAAATGAGTTAGATTTTAGACTGTTCTGTTTGTCTTAGTTGATTTAAGAAAGCTACTTATTAGAATGTAAAAGCGACCTTTACCTTTGATGCAATATTCACATTAATTAAGATAAGTATTAAAACCCTTTGCTTTCTGTTTTCTACTGGTCTTAAAGTAGTTAGTTAAATTGGTAGCAAAATTTATGCAAAGACGCCCTCGAACAACAAGAAATATTGTAATTTTAAAGGATGTCCGGATATGATCAACAGACTATATTCATGCTAACTACGAGAACCTTCAAAAATGAGAAAGATTTTACAAATTCAAATATATATTATCGAAGTTTAGTATTTTCTACAATGAGTGTTCTTATTGACAGCGACTCTGAATCAAACTCTTGAAGGAAATTGAGTTAGATTTTAGACTGTTCCGTTTGTCATCGTTGATTTAAGTAGGCTACTTATCAGAATGTAAAAGAGACCTTAAGAGACCCTAATTAAGATAGGTATTGAAACACTTTGCTTTCGGTTTTCTACTGGTCTTCAAGAAGTTAGTTAAATTGGTAGCAAAATTATGGTAGGATATGCTCATCAGACTATATTTATGCTAACTACGAAAACCTTCAAAAATGTTGAAGATTTTACAAATTCTTACCACAATATGCAGGCAAATAAAATCTATAAATATAATTCAAAACATATCTGTTTTGCCAAAAATACAATTTTTTGAAAAAAATCCAAGAATGTTTTATTTGTCTTAAAAGATTTGAGATAGCGAATTTTTCAAACTGAAATATTCACAGAATAAGCAATATCTCCCAACCAGATTTACATTGAATTTGTCTCAATGTCCGCCAGTTTATAGCAATCAGCAAACACTGTAGGAATATCGACGTATAGGAACTCTAACAAAATTCAACAATTCCGATAATTTAAGACTTAGATTATGCTAACCCAACTATTTTTAAGTTTACTCCGAAAACCTTCCCGAATTTTGAAGATTTTTCCGCGACTTAAAACAAGATCCAGATAATTAGAATTCAAATATATATTATCGAAGTTTAGTGTTTTCTACATTGAGTGTTCTTATTGACAGCGACTCGGAATCAAACTCTTGAAGGAAAATGAGTTAGATTTTAGAGTGTTCCGTTTGTCATCGTTGATTTAAGTAGGCTACTTATTAGAATGTAAAAGAGACCTTTACTTTTGATGCAATATTCACATTAATTAAGATAGGTATTGGAACACTTTGCTTTCGGTTTTCTACTGGTCTTCAAGTAGTTAGTTAAATTGGTAGCAAAATTTAGGCAAAGACGCCCTAGAACAATAGGGAATATTGTAATTTTAAAGGATAGGATATGCTCATCAGACTATATTTATGCTAACTACGAAAACCTTCAAAAATGTTGAAGATTTTACAAATTCTTACCACAATATGCAGGCAAATAAAATCTATAAATATAATTCAAAACATTTATCTGTTTTGCCAAAAATACAATTTTTTGAAAAAAATCCAAGAATGTTTTATTTGTCTTAACAGATTTGAGATAGCGTATTTTTCAAACTGCAATATTCACAGAATAAGCAATATCTCCCAACCAGATTTACATTGAATTTGTCTCAATGTCCGCCAGTTTATAACAATCAGCATACACTGTAGGAATATTGACGTATAGGAACTCTAACAAAATTCAACAATTCCAATAATTTAAGACTTAGATTATGCTAACCCAACTATTTTTATGTTTACTCCAAAAACCTTCCCGAATTTTGAAGATTGTTCCGCGACTTACAACAAGATCCAGATAATTAGAATTCAAATATATATTATCGAAGTTTAGTATTTTCTACAATGAGTGTTCTTATTGACAGCGACTCTGAATCAAACTCTTTAAGGAAAATGAGTTAGATTTTAGACTGTTCCGTTTGTCATCGTTGATTTAAGTAGGCTACTTATTAGAATGTAAAAGAGACCTTTACTTTTGATGCAATATTCACATTAATTAAGATAGGTATTGAAACACTTTGCTTTCGGTTTTTGGAAAAAAATACAAGAATGTTTTATTTTTCTTAACAGATTTGAGATAGCGTATTTTTCAAACTGAAATATTCACAGAATAAGCAATATCTCCCAACCAGATTTACATTGAATTTGTCTCAATGTCCGCCAGTTTATAACAATCAGCATACACTGTAGGAATATTGACGTATAGGAACTCTAACAAAGTTCAACAATTCCAATAATTTAAGACTTAGATTATGCTAACCCAACTATTTTTAAGTTTACTCCGAAAACCTTCCCGAATTTTGAAGATTTTTCCGCGACTTACAACAAGATCAAGATAATTAGAATTGAAACACTTTGCTTTCGGTTTTCTACTGGTCTTCAAGTAGTTAGTTAAATTGGTAGCAAAATTTAGGCAAAGACGCTCTAGAACAATAGGGAATATTGTAATTTTAAAGGATAGGATATGCTCATCAGACTATATTTATGCTAACTACGAAAACCTTCAAAAATGTTGAAGATTTTACAAATTCTTACCACAATATGCAGGCAAATAAAATCTATAAATATAATTCAAAACATATCTGTTTTGCCAAAAATACAATTTTTTGAAAAAAATCCAAGAATGTTTTATTTGTCTTAACAGATTTGAGATAGCGTAATATTCACAGAATAAGCAATATCTCCCAACCAGATTTACATTGAATTTGTCTCAATGTCCGCCAGTTTATAACAATCAGCAAACACTGTAGGAATATTGACGTATAGGAACTCTAACAAAATTCAACAATTCCGATAATTTAAGACTTAGATTATGCTAACCCAACTATTTTTAAGTTTACTCCGAAAACCTTCCCGAATTTTGAAGATTTTTCCGCGACTTAAAATAAGATCCAGATAATTAGAATTCAAATATATATTATCGAAGTTTAGTGTTTTCTACATTGAGTGTTCTTATTGACAGCGACTCGGAATCAAACTCTTGAAGGAAAATGAGTTAGATTTTAGAGTGTTCCGTTTGTCATCGTTGATTTAAGTAGGCTACTTATTAGAATGTAAAAGAGACCTTTACTTTTGATGCAATATTCACATTAATTAAGATAGGTATTGGAACACTTTGCTTTCGGTTTTCTACTGGTCTTCAAGTAGTTAGTTAAATTGGTAGCAAAATTTAGGCAAAGACGCCCAAGAACAATAGGGAATATTGTAATTTTAAAGGATAGGATATGCTCATCAGACTATATTTATGCTAACTACGAAAACCTTCAAAAATGTTGAAGATTTTACAAATTCTTACCACAATATGCAGGCAAATAAAATCTATAAATATAATTCAAAACATTTATCTGTTTTGCCAAAAATACAATTTTTTTGAAAAAAATCCAAGAATGTTTTATTTGTTGTCTTAACAGATTTGAGATAGCGTATTTTTCAAACTGCAATATTCACAGAATAAGCATTATCTCCCAACCAGATTTACATTGAATTTGTCTCAATGTCCGCCAGTTTATAACAATCAGCATACACTGTAGGAATATTGACGTATAGGAACTCTAACAAAATTCAACAATTCCGATAATTTAAGACTTAGATTATGCTAACCCAACTATTTATAAGTTTACTCCGAAAACCTTCCCGAAATTTGAAGATTTTTCCGCGACTTACAACAAGATCCACATAATTAGAATTCAAATATATATTATCGAAGTTTAGTATTTTCTACAATGAATGTTCTTATTGACAGCGACTCTGAATCAAACTCTTGAAGGAAAATGAGTTAGATTTTAGACTGTTCCGTTTGTCATCGTTGATTTAAGTAGGCTACTTATTAGAATGTAAAAGAGACCTTTACTTTTGATGCAATATTCACATTAATTAAGATAGGTATTGAAACACTTTGCTTTCGGTTTTTGGAAAAAAATACAAGAATGTTTTATTTTTCTTAACAGATTTGAGATAGCGTATTTTTCAAACTGAAATATTCACAGAATAAGCAATATCTCCCAACCAGATTTACATTGAATTTGTCTCAATGTCCGCCAGTTTATAACAATCAGCAAACACTGTAGGAATATTGACGTATAGGAACTCTAACAAAATTCAACAATTCCGATAATTTAAGACTTAGATTATGCTAACCCAACTATTTATAAGTTTACTCCGAAAACCTTCCCGAAATTTGAAGATTTTTCCGCGACTTACAACAAGATCCACATAATTAGAATTCAAATATATATTATCGAAGTTTAGTATTTTCTACAATGAATGTTCTTATTGACAGCGACTCTGAATCAAACTCTTGAAGGAAAATGAGTTAGATTTTAGACTGTTCCGTTTGTCATCGTTGATTTAAGTAGGCTACTTATTAGAATGTAAAAGAGACCTTTACTTTTGATGCAATATTCACATTAATTAAGATAGGTATTGGAACACTTTGCTTTCGGTTTTCTACTGGTCTTCAAGTAGTTAGTTAAATTGGTAGCAAAATTTAGGCAAAGACGCCCAAGAACAATAGGGAATATTGTAATTTTAAAGGATAGGATATGCTCATCAGACTATATTTATGCTAACTACGAAAACCTTCAAAAATGTTGAAGATTTTACAAATTCTTACCACAATATGCAGGCAAATAAAATCTATAAATATAATTCAAAACATATCTGTTTTGCCAAAAATACAATTTTTTGAAAAAAATCCAAGAATGTTTTATTTGTCTTAACAGATTTGAGATAGCGTATTTTTCAAACTGAAATATTCACAGAATAAGCAATATCTCCCAACCAGATTTACATTGAATTTGTCTCAATGTCCGCCAGTTTATAGCAATCAGCAAACACTGTAGGAATATCGACGTATAGGAACTCTAACAAAATTCAACAATTCCGATAATTTAAGACTTAGATTATGCTAACCCAACTATTTTTAAGTTTACTCCGAAAACCTTCCCGAATTTTTGAAGATTTTTTCCGCGACTTAAAACAAGATCCAGATAATTAGAATTCAAATATATATTATCGAAGTTTAGTGTTTTCTACATTGAGTGTTCTTATTGACAGCGACTCGGAATCAAACTCTTGAAGGAAAATGAGTTAGATTTTAGAGTGTTCCGTTTGTCATCGTTGATTTAAGTAGGCTACTTATTAGAATGTAAAAGAGACCTTTACTTTTGATGCAATATTCACATTAATTAAGATAGGTATTGAAACACTTTGCTTTCGGTTTTCTACTGGTCTTCAAGTAGTTAGTTAAATTGGTAGCAAAATTTAGGCAAAGACGCCCTAGAACAATAGGGAATATTGTAATTTTAAAGGATAGGATATGGTCATCAGACTATATTTATGCTAACTACGAAAACCTTCAAAAATGTTGAAGATTTTCCAAATTCTTACCACAATATGCAGGCAAATAAAATCTATAAATATAATTCAAAACATATCTGTTTTGCCAAAAATACAATTTTTTGAAAAAAATCCAAGAATGTTTTATTTGTCTTAACAGATTTGAGATAGCGTATTTTTCAAACTGCAATATTCACAGAATAAGCAAAATCTCCCAACCAGATTTACATTGAATTTGTCTCAATGTCCGCCAGTTTATAGCAATCAGTAAACACTGTAGGAATATCGACGTATAGGAACTCTAACTAAATTCAACAATTCCGATAATTTAAGACTTAGATTATGCTAACCCAACTATTTCTAAGTTTACTCCGAAAACCTTCCCGAATTTTGAAGATTTTTCCGCGACTTAAAATAAGATCCAGATAATTAGAATTCAAATATATATTATCGAAGTTTAGTGTTTTCTACATTGAGTGTTCTTATTGACAGCGACTCGGAATCAAACTCTTGAAGGAAAATGAGTTAGATTTTAGAGTGTTCCGTTTGTCATCGTTGATTTAAGTAGGCTACTTATTAGAATGTAAAAGAGACCTTTACTTTTGATGCAATATTCACATTAATTAAGATAGGTATTGGAACACTTTGCTTTCGGTTTTCTACTGGTCTTCAAGTAGTTAGTTAAATTGGTAGCAAAATTTAGGCAAAGACGCCCAAGAACAATAGGGAATATTGTAATTTTAAAGGATAGGATATGCTCATCAGACTATATTTATGCTAACTACGAAAACCTTCAAAAATGTTGAAGATTTTACAAATTCTTACCACAATATGCAGGCAAATAAAATCTATAAATATAATTCAAAACATTTATCTGTTTTGCCAAAAATACAATTTTTTGAAAAAAATCCAAGAATGTTTTATTTGTTGTCTTAACAGATTTGAGATAGCGTATTTTTCAAACTGCAATATTCACAGAATAAGCATTATCTCCCAACCAGATTTACATTGAATTTGTCTCAATGTCCGCCAGTTTATAACAATCAGCATACACTGTAGGAATATTGACGTATAGGAACTCTAACAAAATTCAACAATTCCAATAATTTAAGACTTAGATTATGCTAACCCAACTATTTTTAAGTTTACTCCGAAAACCTTCCCGAATTTTGAAGATTTTTCCGCGACTTACAACAAGATCCAGATAATTAGAATTCAAATATATATTATTGAAGTTTAGTATTTTCTACAATGAGTGTTCTTATTGACAGCGACTCTGAATCAAACTCTTGAAGGAAAATGAGTTAGATTTTAGACTGTTCCGTTTGTCATCGTTGATTTAAGTAGGCTACTTATTAGAATGTAAAAGAGACCTTTACTTTTGATGCAATATTCACATTAATTAAGATAGGTATTGAAACACTTTGCTTTCGGTTTTCTACTGGTCTTCAAGTAGTTAGTTAAATTGGTAGCAAAATTTAGGCAAAGACGCCCTAGAACAATAGGGAATATTGTAATTTTAAATGATAGGATATGCTCATCAGACTATATTATGCTAACTACGAAAACCTTCAAAAATGTTGAAGATTTTACAAATTCTTACCACAATATGCAGGCAAATAAAATCTATAAATATAATTCAAAACATATCTGTTTTGCCAAAAATACAATTTTTTGAAAAAAATCCAAGAATGTTTTATTTGTCTTAACAGATTTGAGATAGCGTATTTTTCAAACTGCAATATTCACAGAATAAGCAATAACTCCCAACCAGATTTACATTGAATTTGTCTCAATGTCCGCCAATTTATAACAATCAGCAAACACTGTAGGAATATTGACGTATAGGAACTCTAACAAAATTCAACAATTCCGATAATTTAAGACTTAGATTATGCTAACCCCAACTATTTTTTAAGTTTACTCCGAAAACCTTCCCGAAATTTGAAGATTTTTCCGCGACTTACAACAAGATCCAGATAATTAGAATTCAAATATATATTATCGAAGTTTAGTATTTTCTAAAATGAATGTTCTTATTGACAGCGACTCTGAATCAAACTCTTGAAGGAAAATGAGTTAGATTTTAGACTGTTCCGTTTGTCATCGTTGATTTAAGTAGGCTACTTATTAGAATGTAAAAAAGACCTTTACTTTTGATGCAATATTCACATTAATTAAGATAGGTATTGAAACACTTTGCTTTCGGTTTTCTACTGGTCTTCAAGTAGTTAGTTAAATTGGTAGCAAAATTTAGGCAAAGACGCCCTAGAACAATAGGGAATATTGTAATTTTAAAGGATAGGATATGCTCATCAGACTATATTTATGCTAACTACGAAAACCTTCAAAAATGTTGAAGATTTTACAAATTCTTACCACAATATGCAGGCAAATAAAATCTATAAATATAATTCAAAACATATCTGTTTTGCCAAAAATACAATTTTTTGAAAAAAATCCAAGAATGTTTTATTTGTCTTAACAGATTTGAGATAGCGTATTTTTCAAACTGAAATATTCACAGAATAAGCAATATCTCCCAACCAGATATACATTGAATTTGTCTCAATGTCCGCCAGTTTATAGCAATCAGTAAACACTGTAGGAATATCGACGTATAGGAACTCTAACAAAATTCAACAATTCCGATAATTTAAGACTTAGATTATGCTAACCCAACTATTTATAAGTTTACTCCGAAAACCTTCCCGAAATTTGAAGATTTTTCCGCGACTTACAACAAGATCCACATAATTAGAATTCAAATATATATTATCGAAGTTTAGTATTTTCTACAATGAATGTTCTTATTGACAGCGACTCTGAATCAAACTCTTGAAGGAAAATGAGTTAGATTTTAGACTGTTCCGTTTGTCATCGTTGATTTAAGTAGGCTACTTATTAGAATGTAAAAGAGACCTTTACTTTTGATGCAATATTCACATTAATTAAGATAGGTATTGGAACACTTTGCTTTCGGTTTTCTACTGGTCTTCAAGTAGTTAGTTAAATTGGTAGCAAAATTTAGGCAAAGACGCCCTAGAACAATAGGGAATATTGTAATTTTAAAGGATAGGATATGCTCATCAGACTATATTTATGCTAACTACGAAAACCTTCAAAAATGTTGAAGATTTTACAAATTCTTACCACAATATGCAGGCAAATAAAATCTATAAATATAATTCAAAACATATCTGTTTTGCCAAAAATACAATTTTTTGAAAAAAATCCAAGAATGTTTTATTTGTCTTAACAGATTTGAGATAGCGTATTTTTCAAACTGAAATATTCACAGAATAAGCAATATCTCCCAACCAGATATACATTGAATTTGTCTCAATGTCCGCCAGTTTATAGCAATCAGTAAACACTGTAGGAATATCGACGTATAGGAACTCTAACAAAATTCAACAATTCCGATAATTTAAGACTTAGATTATGCTAACCCAACTATTTTTAAGTTTACTCCGAAAACCTTCCCGAATTTTGAAGATTTTTCCGCGACTTACAACAAGATCCAGATAATTAGAATTCAAATATATATTATCGAAGTTTAGTATTTTCTAAAATGAATGTTCTTATTGACAGCGACTCTGAATCAAACTCTTGAAGGAAAATGAGTTAGATTTTAGACTGTTCCGTTTGTCATCGTTGATTTAAGTAGGCTACTTATTAGAATGTAAAAAAGACCTTTACTTTTGATGCAATATTCACATTAATTAAGATAGGTATTGAAACACTTTGCTTTCGGTTTTCTACTGGTCTTCAAGTAGTTAGTTAAATTGGTAGCAAAATTTAGGCAAAGACGCCCTAGAACAATAGGGAATATTGTAATTTTAAAGGATAGGATATGCTCATCAGACTATATTTATGCTAACTACGAAAACCTTCAAAAATGTTGAAGATTTTACAAATTCTTACCACAATATGCAGGCAAATAAAATCTATAAATATAATTCAAAACATATCTGTTTTGCCAAAAATACAATTTTTTGAAAAATATCCAAGAATGTTTTATTTGTCTTAACAGATTTGAGATAGCGTATTTTTCAAACTGCAATATTCACAGAATAAGCAATATCTCCCAACCAGATTTACATTGAATTTGTCTCAATGTCCGCCAGTTTATAACAATCAGCAAACACTGTAGGAATATTGACGTATAGGAACTCTAACAAAATTCAACAATTCCGATAATTTAAGACTTAGATTATGCTAACCCAACTATTTTTAAGTTTACTCCGAAAACCTTCCCGAATTTTGAAGATTTTTCCGCGACTTACAACAAGATCCAGATAATTAGAATTCAAATATATTTTATCGAAGTTTAGTATTTTCTACAATGAGTGTTCTTATTGACAGCGACTCTGAATCAAACTCTAGAAGGAAAATGAGTTAGATTTTAGACTGTTCCGTTTGTCATCGTTGATTTAAGTAGGCTACTTATTAGAATGTAAAAGAGACCTTTACTTTTGATGCAATATTCACATTAATTAAGATAGGTATTGAAACACTTTGCTTTCGGTTTTCTACTGGTCTTCAAGTAGTTAGTTAAATTGGTAGCAAAATTTAGGCAAAGACGCCCTAGAACAATAGGGAATATTGTAATTTTAAAGGATAGGATATGCTCATCAGACTATATTTATGCTAACTACGAAAACCTTCAAAAATGTTGAAGATTTTACAAATTCTTACCACAATATGCAGGCAAATAAAATCTATAAATATAATTCAAAACATTTATCTGTTTTGCCAAAAATAAAATTTTTTGAAAAAAATCCAATAATGTTTTATTTGTCTTAACAGATTTGAGATAGCGTATTTTTCAAACTGCAATATTCACAGAATAAGCAATATCTCCCAACCAGATTTACATTGAATTTGTCTCAATGTCCGCCAGTTTATAACAATCAGCATACACTGTAGGAATATTGACGTATAGGAACTCTAACAAAATTCAACAATTCCAATAATTTAAGACTTAGATTATGCTAACCCAACTATTTTTAAGTTTACTCCGAAAACCTTCCCGAATTTTGAAGATTTTTCCGCGACTTACAACAAGATCCAGATAATTAGAATTCAAATATATATTATCGAAGTTTAGTATTTTCTACAATGAGTGTTCTTATTGACAGCGACTCTGAATCAAACTCTTGAAGGAAAATGAGTTAGATTTTAGACTGTTCCGTTTGTCATCGTTGATTTAAGTAGGCTACTTATTAGAATGTAAAAGAGACCTTTACTTTTGATGCAATATTCACATTAATTAAGATAGGTATTGAAACACTTTGCTTTCGGTTTTCTACTGGTCTTCAAGTAGTTAGTTAAATTGGTAGCAAAATTTAGGCAAAGACGCCCTAGAACAATAGGGAATATTGTAATTTTAAAGGATAGGATATGCTCATCAGACTATATTTATGCTAACTACGAAAACCTTCAAAAATGTTGAAGATTTTACAAATTCTTACCACAATATGCAGGCAAATAAAATCTATAAATATAATTCAAAACATATCTGTTTTGCCAAAAATACAATTTTTTGAAAAAAATCCAAGAATGTTTTATTTGTCTTAACAGATTTGAGATAGCGTATTTTTCAAACTGCAATATTCACAGAATAAGCAATAACTCCCAACCAGATTTACATTGAATTTGTCTCAATGTCCGCCAGTTTATAACAATCAGCAAACACTGTAGGAATATTGACGTATAGGAACTCTAACAAAATTCAACAATTCCGATAATTTAAGACTTAGATTATGCTAACCCAACTATTTTTAAGTTTACTCCGAAAACCTTCCCGAAATTTGAAGATTTTTCCGCGACTTACAACAAGATCCAGATAATTAGAATTCAAATATATATTATCGAAGTTTAGTATTTTCTACAATGAGTGTTCTTATTGACAGCGACTCTGAATCAAACTCTTGAAGGAAAATGAGTTAGATTTTAGACTGTTCCGTTTGTCATCGTTGATTTAAGTAGGCTACTTATTAGAATGTAAAAGAGACCTTTACTTTTGATGCAATATTCACATTAATTAAGATAGGTATTGAAACACTTTGCTTTCGGTTTTCTACTGGTCTTCAAGTAGTTAGTTAAATTGGTAGCAAAATTTAGGCAAAGACGCCCTAGAACAATAGGGAATATTGTAATTTTAAAGGATAGGATATGCTCATCAGACTATATTTATGCTAACTACGAAAACCTTCAAAAATGTTGAAGATTTTACAAATTCTTACCACAATATGCAGGCAAATAAAAATCTATAAATATAATTCAAAACATATCTGTTTTGCAAAAAAAATACAATTTTTTGAAAAAAATTCAAAAATGTTTTATTTGTCTTAACAGATTTGAGATAGTGTATTTTTCAAACTGAAATATTCACAGAATAAGCAATATCTCCCAACCAGATTTACATTGAATTTGTCTCAATGTCCGCCAGTTTATAACAATCAGCAAACACTGTAGGAATATTGACGTATAGGAACTCTAACAAAATTCAACAATTCCGATAATTTAAGACTTAGATTATGCTAACCCAACTATTTTTAAGTTTACTCCGAAAAAAAAAAACCTTCCCGAATTTTGAAGATTTTTCCGCGACTTAAAACAAGATCCAGATAATTAGAATTCAAATATATATTATCGAAGTTTTAGTATTTTCTACAATGAATGTTTCTTATTGACAGCGACTCGGAATCAAACTCTTGAAGGAAAATGAGTTAGATTTTAGACTGTTCCGTTTGTCATCGTTGATTTAAGTAGGCTACTTATTAGAATGTAAAAGAGACCTTTACTTTTGATGCAATATTCACATTAATTAAGATAGGTATTGAAACACTTTGCTTTCGGTTTTCTACTGGTCTTTCAAGTAGTTAGTTAAATTGGTAGCAAAATTTAGGCAAAGACGCCCTAGAACAATAGGGAATATTGTAATTTTAAAGGATAGGATATGCTCATCAGACTATATTTATGCTAACTACGAAAACCTTCAAAAATGTTGAAGATTTTACAAATTCTTACCACAATATGCAGGCAAATAAAATCTATAAATATAATTCAAAACATATCTGTTTTTGCAAAAAATACAATTTTTTGAAAAAAATCCAAGAATGTTTTATTTGTCTTAACAGATTTGAGATAGTGTAATTTTTCAAACTGAAATATTCACAGAATAAGCAATATCTCCCAACCAGATTTACATTGAATTTGTCTCAATGTCCGCCAGTTTATAACAATCAGCAAACACTGTAGGAATATTGACGTATAGGAACTCTAACAAAATTCAACAATTCCGATAATTTAAGACTTAGATTATGCTAACCCAACTATTTTTAAGTTTACTCCGAAAACCTTCCCCCGAATTTTGAAGATTTTTTCCGCGACTTAAAACAAGATCCAGATAATTAGAATTCAAATATATATTATCGAAGTTTAGTGTTTTCTACAATGAGTGTTCTTATTGACAGCGACTCGGAATCAAACTCTTGAAGGAAAATGAGTTAGATTTTAGACTGTTCCGTTTGTCATCGTTGATTTAAGTAGGCTACTTATTAGAATGTAAAAGTGACCTTTACTTTTGATGCAATATTCACATTAATTAAGATAGGTATTGAAACACTTTGCTTTCGGTTTTCTACTGGTCTTCAAGTAGTTAGTTAAATTGGTAGCAAAATTTAGACAAAGACGCCCTAGAACAATAGGGAATATTGTAATTTTAAAGGATAGGATATGCTCATCAGACTATATTTATGCTAACTACGAAAACCTTCAAAAATGTTGAAGATTTTACAAATTCTTACCACAATATGCAGGCAAATAAAATCTATAAATATAATTCAAAACATATCTGATTTGCCAAAAATACAATTTTTTTGAAAAAAATCCAAGAATGTTTTATTTGTCTTAAACAGATTTGAGATAGTGTATTTTTCAAACTGAAATATTCACGGAATAAGCAATATCTCCCAACCAGATTTACATTGAATTTGTCTCAATGTCCGCCAGTTTATAACAATCAGCAAACACACTGTAGGAATATTGACGTATAGGAACTCTAACAAAATTCAACAATTCCGATAATTTAAGACTTAGATTATGCTAACCCAACTATTTTTAAGTTTACTCCGAAAACCTTCCAGAATTTTGAAGATTTTTTCCGCGACTTAAAAACCAGATCCAGATAATTAGAATTCAAATATATATTATCGAAGTTTAGTGTTTTTTCTACAATGAGTGTTCTTATTGACAGCGACTCGGAATCAAACTCTTGAAGGAAAATGAGTTAGATTTTAGACTGTTCCGTTTGTCATCGTTGATTTAAGTAGGCTACTTATTAGAATGTAAAAAGTGACCTTTACTTTTGATGCAATATTCACATTAATTAAGATAGGTATTGAAACACTTTGCTTTCGGTTTTTGTACTGGTCTTCAAGTAGTTAGTTAAATTGGTAGCAAAATTTAGGCAAAGACGCCCTAGAACAATAGGGAATATTGTAATTTTAAAGGATAGGATATGCTCATCAGACTATATTTATGCTAACTACGAAAACCTTCAAAAATGTTGAAGATTTTTACAAATTCTTACCATAATATGCAGGCAAATAAAATCTATAAATATAATTCAAAACATATCTGATTTGCCAAAAATACAATTTTTTGAAAAAAATCCAAGAATGTTTTATTTGTCTTAACAGATTTGAGATAGTGTATTTTTCAAACTGAAATATTCACGGAATAAGCAATATCTCCCAACCAGATTTACATTGAATTTGTCTCAATGTCCGCCAGTTTATAACAATCAGCAAACACTGTAGGAATATTGACGTATAGGAACTCTAACAAAATTCAACAATTCCGATAATTTAAGACTTAGATTATGCTAACCCAACTATTTTTAAGTTTACTCCGAAAACCTTCCAGAATTTTGAAGATTTTTCCGCGACTTAAAACCAGATCCAGATAATTAGAATTCAAATATATATTATCGAAGTTTAGTGTTTTCTACAATGAGTGTTCTTATTGACAGCGACTCGGAATCAAACACTTGAAGGAAAATGAGTTAGATTTTAGACTGTTCCGTTTGTCATCGTTGATTTAAGTAGGCTACTTATTAGAATGTAAAAGAGAACTTTACTTTTTATGCAATATTCACATTAATTAAGATAGGTATTGAAACACTTTGCTTTCGGTTTTCTACTGGTCT
The DNA here is from genome assembly GCA_963675895.2 of Styela plicata. Classification (NCBI taxonomy): domain Eukaryota; kingdom Metazoa; phylum Chordata; class Ascidiacea; order Stolidobranchia; family Styelidae; genus Styela; species Styela plicata. Next base: position 22,566,182 of record OZ023150.1, read on the forward strand.
TCAAGTAGTTAGTTAAATTGGTAGCAAAATTTAGACAAAGACGCCCTAGAACAATAGGGAATATTGTAATTTTAAAGGATAGGATATGCTCATCAGACTATATTTATGCTAACTACAAAAACCTTCAAAAATGTTGAAGATTTTACAAATTCTTACCACAATATGCAGGCAAATAAAATCTATAAATATAATTCAAAACATATCTGATTTGCCAAAAATACAATTTTTTGAAAAAAATCCAAGAATGTTTTATTTGTCTTAACAGATTTGAGATAGCGTATTTTTCAAACTGCAATATTCACAGAATAAGCAATATCTCCCAACCAGATTTACATTGAATTTGTCTCAATGTCCGCCAGTTTATAACAATCAGCAAACACTGTAGGAATATTTACGTAAAGGAACTCCAACAAAATTCAACAATTTCGATAATTTAAGAATTATATTATGCTAACCCAACTATTTTTAAGTTTACTCCGAAAACCTTCCCGAATTTTGAAGATTTTCCCGCGACTTACAACAAGATCAAGATAATTAGAATTCAAATATATATTATCGAAGTTTAGTGTTTTCTACAATGAGTGTTCTTATTGACAGCGACTCTGAATCAAACTCTTGAAGGAAAATGAGTTAGATTTTAGACTGTTCCGTTTGTCATCGTTGATTTAAGTAGGCTACTTATTAGAATGTAAAAGAGAACTTTACTTTTTATGCAATATTCACATTAATTAAGATAGGTATTGAAACACTTTGCTTTCAGTTTTCTACTGGTCTTCATGCAGTTAGTTAAATTGGTAGCAAAATTTAGGCAAAGACGACCTAGAACAATAGGGAATATTGTAAATTTAAAGCATAGGATATGCTCATCAGACTATATTTATGCTAACTACGAAAACCTTCAAAAATGTTGAAGATTTTACAAATTCTTACCACAATATGCAGGCAAATAAAATCCATAAATATAATTTAAAACATTATTCTGTTTTGCCAAAAATACAATTTTTTGAAAAAAATCCAAGAATGTTTTATTTGTCTTAACAGATTTGAGATAGCGTATTTTTCAAGAGTGTTAAAGTGACATTTTTTTAACTGCAATATTCACAGAATAAGCTACAACTTCCCAACCGGATTAACATTGAATTTTTGTCAATGTCCGCCAGTTTATAACAATCAGCAAACACTGTAGGAATATTTCCGTAAAGGAACTCCAACAAAATTCAACAATTTCGATAATTTAAGAATTAGATTATGCTAACCCAACTATTTTTAAGTTTACTCCGAAAACCTTCCCGAATTTTGAAGATTTTTCCGCGATTTACAACAAGATCCAGATAATTAGAATTCAAATATATATATTATCGAAGTTTAGTGTTTTCTACAATGAGTGTTCTTATTGACAGCGACTCGGAATCAAACTCTTGAAGGAAAATGAGTTAGATTTTTAGACTGTTTCCGTTTGTCATCGTTGATTTAAGTAGGCTACTTATTAGAATGTAAAAGAGACCTTTACTTTTTGATGCAATATTCACATTAATTTAAGATAGGTATTGAAACACTTTGCTTTCGGTTTTCTACTGGTCTTCAAGTAGTTATTTAAATTGGTAGCAAAATTTAGGCAAAGACGCCCTAGAACAATAGGGAATATTGTAATTTTAAAGGATAGGATATGCTCATCAGACTATATTTATGCTAACTACGAAAACCTTCAAAAATGTGGAAGATTTTACTAATTCTTACCACAATATGCAGGCAAATAAAATCTATAAATATAATTCAAAACATATCTGTTTTGCAAAAATACAATTTTTTGAAAAAAAATCCAAGAATGTTTTATTTGTCTTAACAGATTTGAGATAGTGTATTTTTCAAACTGAAATATTCACAGAATAAGCAATATCTCCCAACCAGATTTACATTGAATTTGTCTCAATGTCCGCCAGTTTATAACAATCAGCAAACACTGTAGGAATATTTACGTAAAGGAACTCCAACAAAAATCAACAATTTCGATAATTTAAGAATTAGATTATGCTAACCCAACTATTTTTAAGTTTACTCCGAAAATCTTCCCGAATTTTGAAGATTTTTTTCCGCGACTTACAACAAGATCAAGATAAATTAGAATTCAAATATATATTATCGAAGTTTAGTGTTTTTCTACAATGAGTGTTCTTATTGACAGCGACTCGGAATCAAACTCTTGAAGGAAAATGAGTTAGATTTTAGACTGTTCCGTTTGTCATCGTTGATTTAAGTAGGCTACTTATTAGAATGTAAAAGAGACCTTTACTTTTGATGCAATATTCACATTAATTAAGATAGGTATTGAAACACTTTGCTTTCAGTTTTCTACTGGTCTTCATGCAGTTAGTTAAATTGGTAGCAAAATTTAGGCAAAGACGACCTAGAGCAATAGGGAATATGGCAAATTTAAAGCATAGGATATGCTCATCAGACTATATTTATGCTAACAACGAAAACCTTCAAAAATGTTGAAGATTTTACAAATTCTTACCACAATATGCAGGCAAATAAAATCTATAAATATAATTCAAAACATTTATCTGTTTTGCCAAAAATACAATTTTTTGAAAAAAAATCCAAGAATGTTTTATTTGTCTTAACAGATTTGAGATAGCGTATTTTTCAAGAGTGTTAAAGTGACATTTTTTTAACTGCAATATTCACAGAATAAGCTACAACTTCCAACCGGATTAACATTGAATTTTTGTCAATGTCCGCCAGTTTATAACAATCAGCAAACACTGTAGGAATATTTCCGTAAAGGAACTCCAACAAAATTCAACAATTTCGATAATTTAAGAATTAGATTATGCTAACCCAACTATTTTTAAGTTTACTCCGAAAATCTTCCCGAATTTTGAAGATTTTTCCGCGACTTACAACAAGATCAAGATAATTAGAATTCAAATATATATTATCGAAGTTTAGTGTTTTCTACAATGAGTGTTCTTATTGACAGCGACTCTGAATCAAACTCTTGAAGGAAAATGAGTTAGATTTTAAACTGTTCCGTTTGTCATCGTTGATTTAAGTAGGCTACTTATTAGAATGTAAAAGAGACCTTTACTTTTGATGCAATATTCACATTAATTAAGATAGGTATTGAAACACTTTGCTTTCAGTTTTCTACTGGTCTTCATGCAGTTAGTTAAATTGGTAGCAAAATTTAGGCAAAGACGACCTAGAACAATAGGGAATATTGTAAATTTAAAGGATAGGATATGCTCATCAGACTATATTTATGCTAACTACGAAAACCTTCAAAAATGTTGAAGATTTTACAAATTCTTACCACAATATGCAGGCAAATAAAATCTATAAATATAATTCAAAACATTTATCTGTTTTGCCAAAAATACAATTTTTTGAAAAAAATCCAAGAATGTTTTATTTGTCTTAACAGATTTGAGATACCTTTTTTTCAAGAGTGTTAAAGTGACATTTTTTTAACTGCAATATTCACAGAATAAGCTACAACTTCCAACCGGATTAACATTGAATTTTTGTCAATGTCCGCCAGTTTATAACAATCAGCAAACACTGTAGGAATATTGACGTATAGGAACTCTAACAAAATTCAACAATTCCGATAATTTAAGACTTAGATTATGCTAACCCAACTCTTTTAGAGTTTCCTCCAAAAACCTTCCCGAATTTTGAAGATTTTTCCGCGACTGACTACAACATCCAGATAATTAGAATTCAAATATTTATTATCGAAGTTTAGTGTTTTCTACAATGAGTGTTGACAGCGACTCTGAATCAAACTCTTGAAGGAAAATGAGTTAGATTTTAGACTGTTCTGTTTGTCTTATTTGATTTAAGAAAGCTACTTATTAGAATGTAAAAGCGACCTTTACCTTTGATGCAATATTAACATTAATTAAGATAAGTATTAAAACCCTTTGCTTTCTGTTTTCTACTGGTCTTAAAGTAGTTAGTTAAATTGGTAGCAAAATTTATGCAAAGACGCCCTCGAACAATAAGAAATATTGTAATTTTAAAGGATGTCCGGATATGCTCAACAGACTATATTCATGCTAACTACGAGAACCTTCAAAAATGACGAAGATTTTACAAATTCTTACCACAATATGCAGGCAAATAAAATCTATAAATACAATTCAAAACATTTATCTGTTTTGCCAAAAATACAATTTTTTGAAAAAAAATCCAAGAATGTTTTATTTGTCTTAACAGATTTGAGATAGCGTATTTTTCAAGAGTGTTAAAGTGACATTTTTTTAACTGCAATATTCACAGAATAAGCTAAAACTTCCAACCGGATTAACATTGAATTTTTGTCAATGTCCGCCAGTTTATAACAATCAGCAAACACTGCAGGAATATTTACGTAAAGGAACTCCAACAAAATTCAACAATTTCGATAATTTAAGAATTAGATTATGCTAACCCAACTATTTTTAAGTTTACTCCGAAAACCTTCCCGAATTTTGAAGATTTTTCCGCGACTTACAACAAGATCCATATAATTAGAATTCAAATATATATTATCGAAGTTTAGTGTTTTCTACAATGAGTGTTCTTATTGACAGCGACTCTGAATCAAACTCTTGAAGGAAAATGAGTTAGATTTTCGACTGTTCCGTTTGTCATCGTTGATTTAAATAGGCTACTTATTAGAATGTAAAAGAGACCTTTACTTTTGATGCAATATTCACATTTATTAAGATAGGTATTGAAACACTTTGCTTTAAGTTTTCTACTGGTCTTCATGCATTTAGGTAAATTGGTAGCAAAATTTAGGCAAAGACGACCTAGAACAATAGGGAATATTGTAATTTTAAAGAATAGGATATGCTCATCAGACTATATTTATGCTAACTACGAAAACCTTCAAAAATGTTGAAGATTTTACAAATTCTTACCACAATATGCAGGCAAATAAAATCTATAAATATAATTCAAAATATTTATCTGTTTTGCCAAAAATACAATTTTTTGAAAAAAATCCAAGAATGTTTTATTTGTCTTAACAGATTTGAGATAGCGTATTTTTCAAAAGTGTTAAAGTGACAATTGTTGTAACTGCAATATTCACAGAATAAGCAATATCTCCCAACCAGATTTACATTGAATTTGTCTCAATGTCCGCCAGTTTATAACAATCAGCAAACACTGTAGGAATATTGACGTATAGGAACTTTAACAAAATTCAACAATTCCGATAATTTAAGACTTAGATTATGCTAACCCAACTCTTTTAGAGTTTCCTCCAAAAACCTTCCCGAATTTTGAAGATTTTTCCACGACTTACAACAACATCCAGATAATTAGAATTCAAATATATATTATCGAAGTTTAGTGTTTTCTACAATGAGTGTTCTTATTGACAGCGACTCTGAATCAAACTCTTGAAGGAAAATGAGTTAGATTTTCGACTGTTCTGTTTGTCATCGTTGATTTAAGTAAGCTACTTATTAGAATGTAAAAGCGACCTTTACCTTTGATGCAATATTCACATTAATTAAGATAAGTATTAAAACCCTTTGCTTTCTGTTTTCTACTGGTCTTCAAGTAGTTAGTCATACTGACTGGAGATATTCTCTCCTGGCAGGGTCACCCTTTTTTCAGGAAGTTCTACAGACAGAAGGTAAACCAAACGTAATCCCAATCTCATGAAGTGGTAGAGAGTCATACTCTCGTCTAGGGTAGATACCACTCACTGCATTCAACGATGGCAGTTCAGTTCCCTTGGAATGTTTCCTTCTCAGCGTGCAGTTGCTGGTTTTTTCACATATGACGCGTCCGAATAAAGCCAATGGCCCCCAGTCCCGTGCACCCCGTAATAGGGGAGGGGGTGCTAAGACTCTCACGGTCAACAATTTTTCAATTTGTTTTTCTAACTTTCGTGGGTTGAGAGGAAACTTCGTTTCTGTGGAATCATTCCTTGCGAGGAATAGTCCAGATGTCTTTGCACTCTGCGAGACCAACCTTAATCCTGGAATCTCATCTTCTGATTTCGGGGTCGAGGGTAATTTGCCGCTCATACGCAAGGATTCTCCAAAGCATATGCACGGACTAGCTGTCCACGTTCGTAGCAATCTGCCTGTAGCTCGTGCATTTGCTTTTGAGTCCACATCACTTTCGTATCTGTGCCTACGCATGTCGCTTCTGACATCGACATCATTTCTATTCTTCGTATACCGATCCCCCACAAACCAAGATTGTTCTGTCCTGGATGACATCTCTTTGCAGATGGACAAGATTTTGATGTTTTGTCCATCTGCCAAATTTTGCATAATGGGAGATTTTAATGCCCATCACGATACCTGTTTGAATTCAGCTGCAACTGATCTGGCCAGAATTAAAACTCATAATTTCGCCATCACTGAGTCTCTGACACAGGTGGTGGATTTTATGACTAGGATCCCCGATAACCCGGCTCACGCTTCTTCCCGACTGGATCTTTGTTTTGTCTCAGATCCAGGTGATGTATTCTCCCTGGTTCCCCAGCCCCCACTTGGTACTTCAGACCACGTCATTTTGCAGCTGAGATTAAAAAATTCGACTCTCATAAGTAAAGAGTCTCAATTTCACCGCACTTCTTATAACTACAAGGGCGGTGACTTGGACTCTTTTCGGGACTTCCTTTGCGATGTGCCGTGGAATGATGTTTTCTTGTTGCCTGCTAATGAGTGTGCGGTGGAAATCGCAGAGTGGATACGCCATGGAATTGATGAATTCATTCCTCACTGAAGATTCCAGGTGAAGCCCCACTCTGCCCCATGGTTTTCACCCGAATGCTCGGCGGCAATAGCGAAGAGAAATCATCATTTCCACCGCTATCGTCGACATCCCAACGTCAATAATAGACGACTTCACAGAAAGGCTAGAAATAATTGTAAAAGAATTTTCAGAATTGCTAGAACTCGATACATGGAATCCACTAAATCCAAAATTTCACAACAAAAATTGGGTTCCAAAGATTTTTGGAAAATAATAAATAATGTAATGAACAAGGGTAAATCTAGTATCCCTCCTCTTTTAAATGTCCCTGAAATTTTGTGTTCTTCCAGAGACAAGGCGGAGTTGTATGCCAGGATGTTCTCTAATAACTGCAGCCTTGGTTCGGTTTCTGGTACCTCACCACCTAATTTTCCAAATGGAACCGACATTACATTGGAGAGCATGTCAGTAACTCCGCTACTTGTCTCTAGAATGATTGTCAAACTCGATTCGAACATATCTCCTGGTCCTGACTGCATTCCATCTGTGATTCTGAAGATTCTTTCACCTGAGTGTTGTCCTCTATTTTGGGCCAAACTTTTTTAATAAATGCTTAAAAGAATGTACCTTCCCAAATACATGGAAATGTGCAACGATTGTGCCGGCATTCAAAAACTGTGGCGACCGAACTGATCCTAATAAATATCGTCCAATTAGTCTCTTACCAATTATAAGTAAAATTTTTGAATCAATTATTAATAATAAAATTTCTGGACACCTGGAGTCGCTTTGTCTCCTCACGGACAAGCAGTATGGTTTTCGTCGTTCTCGCTCTACTGCTGACTTGTTGACAGTAATAACTGAACAAATATTTCGTGCCCTTGATCGTTGTGGGGAGGCAAAGTCGGTTGCTCTAGACATTTCTATAGCATTTGACAGAGTTTGGCACCAAGGTCTGTTGCAGAAAATTCAATCGTATGGGATTTCTGGACAAGTTTTTTCAATTGTCAAATCTTTCTTATCCAATCGTAAGATTGGATGTTGTTTTGGACGGACAACGTTCAGGTAATTATTCCATTTCATCCGGTGTTCCTCAGGGGTCAATCCTTGGTCCAACTTTGTTCTTGATATATATTAATGACCTTCCCGATAATTTGATATGTGATTTGGTAATTTACGCTGATGATACAACTCTATATTCTTGTCTCAATGAAAAATCCCTCCCGGAACAACGTCTAGCTCTGGCAAAATCACTTGAGTGTGATTTGGCCACAGTATCTAATTGGGGTGACACTTGGCAGGTAACTCTTAACTCGGAGAAGACTAAAGTTTTATCAAGTAATCGTTACACTAATACGAATGCAACCCAAATTTCATTATCTGGTACTGTTCTGGAGGAATCCTTAAATATTTGTCTTGTTGGACTCACACTGTCTAAGGACATGAGTTGGAATGAATATGTCACCAGTATTGTCAAACAAGCCTCGATGAAAGTCGGTTCTCTATATCGAGCTCGCCATTATCTCACTCCCGAAATCATAATCCATTTGTACAAATCATTGATTCGACCCTGTATGGAGTATTGCTGTCACATTTGGGGCAGTGTCGCTGTCACTGTTCTTAGCGTGCTCGATCGTATTCAAAGGCGTGTGGTCAATATGATTGGTCCTAAACTTTCCTCCACTCTGCAACGTTTGACACACCGCCGCAACGTTGCCTCACTATATTTATTTTACAGATATTATAATGGTCTTTGTTCAAAGGAGCTTTCTGCTCTCGTTCCTCAGAACAAAATTTTTAATCGATCAATACGATTGGCTACCAATTCGCACCTATTCACTTTGGAGGTTCACAAACAGTTTTATGCAAGAAGCTTAAAGCAGTTAGTTAAATTGGTAGCAAAACTTATGCAAAGACGCCCCCGAACAATAAGAAATATTGTAATTTTAAAGGTTGTCCGGATATGCTCAACAGGCTATATTCATGCTAACTACGAGAACCTTCAAAAATGACGAAGATTTTAGAAATTCTTACCACAATAAGCAGGCAAATAAAATCTATAAATACAATTCTAAACATTTAACTGATTTGCCAAAAATACAATTTTTTGAAAAAAATCCAAGAATGTTTTATTTGTCTTAACAGATTTGAGATAGCGTATTTTTCAAGAGTGTTAAAGTGACATTTTTTTTAACTGCAATATTCACAGAATAAGCTAAAACTTCCAACCGGATTTACATTGAATTTTTGTCAATGTCCGCCAGTTTATAACAATCAGCAAAAACTGTAGGAATATTTACGTAAAGGAACTCCAACAAAATTCAACAATTTCGATAATTTAAGAATTAGATTATGCTAACCCAACTATTTTTAAGTTTACTCCGAAAACCTTCCCGAATTTTGAAGATTTTTCCGCGACTTACAACAAGATCCAGATAATTAGAATTCAAATATATATTATCGAAGTTTAGTGTTTTCTACAATGAGTGTTCTTATTGACAGCGACTCTGAATCAAACTTTTGAAGGAAAATGAGTTAGATTTAAGACTGTTCCGTTTGTCATCGTTGATATAAGTTGGCTACTTATTAGAATGTAAAAGACACCTTTACTTTTGATGCAATATTCACATTAATTAAGATAGGTATTGAAACACTTTGCTTTCGGTTTTCTACTGGTCTTCAAGTAGTTAGTTAAATTGGTAGCAAAATTTAGGCAAGGATTTAGGCAAGGATCCTAACTACGAAAACCTTCAAAAATGTTGAAGATTTTACAAATTCTTACCACAATATGCAGGCAAATAAAATCTATAAATATAATTCAAAACATTTATCTGTTTTGCCAAAAATACAATTTTTTGAAAAAAATACAAGAATGTTTTATTTGTCTTAACAGATCTGAGATAGCGTATTTTTAAAAAGTGTTAAAGTGACAATTGTTGTAACTGCAATATTCACAGAATAAGCAATATCTCCCAAACAGATTTACATTGAATTTTTCTCAATGACCGCCAGTTTATAACAATATGCAAACACTGTAGGAATATTGACGTATAGGAACTCTAACAAAATTCAACAATTTCGATAATTTAAGACTTAGATTATGCTAACCCAACTCTTTTAGAATTTCCTCCAAAAACCTTCCCGAATTTTGAAGATTTTTCCGCGACTTACTACAACATCCAGGTAATTAGAATTCAAATATATATTATCGAAGTTTAGTGTTTTCTACAATGAGTGTTCTTATTGACAGCGACTCTGAATCAAAAAAACCTCCCTCTTGAAGGAAAATGAGTTAGATTTTTTTAGACTGTTCTGTTTGTCTTAGTTGATTTAAGAAAGCTACTTATTAGAATGTAAAAGCGACCTTTACCTTTGATGCAATATTCACATTAATTAAGATAAGTATTAAAACCCTTTGCTTTCTGTTTTCTACTGGTCTTAAAGTAGTCAGTTAAATTGGTAGCAAAATTTATGCAAAGACGCCCTCGAACAATAAGAAATATTGTAATTTTAAAGGTTATCCGGATATGCTCAACAGACTAAATTTATGCTAACTACGAGAACCTTCAAAAATGACGAGGATTTTGCAAATTCCTACCACAATATGCAGGCAAATAAAATCTATAAATACAATTCAAAACATTTATCTGTTTTGCCAAAAATTCAATTTTTTGAAAAAAATCCAAGAATGTTTTATTTGTCTTAACAGATTTGAGATAGCGTATTTTTCAAGAGTGTTAAAGTGACATTTTTTTTAACAGCAATATTCACAGAATAAGCTATTACTTCCAACCGGATTTACACTGAATTTTTTTCAATGTCCGCTAGTTTATAACAATCAGCAAACACTGTAGGAATATTTACGTAAAGGAACTCCAACAAAATTCAACAATTTCGATAATTTAAGAAATAGATTATGCTAACCCAACTATTTTTGAGTTTACTCCGAAAACCTTCCCGAATTTTGAAGATTTTTCCGCGACTTACAAAAAGTTCCAGATAATTAGAATTCAAATATATATTATCGAAGTTTAGTGTTTTTTTCTACAATGATGAGTTCTTATTATTGACAGCGACTCTGAATCAAACTCTTGAAGGAAAATGAGTTAGATTTTAGACTGTTCCGTTTGTCATCGTTGATTTAAGTAGGCTACTTATTAGAATGTAAAAGAGACCTTTACTTTTGATGCAATATTCACATTAATTAAGATAGGTATTGAAAACACTTTGCTTTCGGTATTTTCTACTGGTCTTCAAGTAGTTAGTTAAATTGGTAGCAAAAATTTAGGCAAAAAACGCCCTAGAACAATAGGGAATATTGTAATTTTAAAGGATAGGAATATGCTCATCAGACTATATTTATGCTAACTACGAAAACCTTCAAAAATGTTGAAGATTTTACAAATTCTTACCAACAATATGGCAGGCAAATAAAATCTATAAATATAATTCAAAACATTTATCTGTTTTACCAAAAATACAATTTTTTGAAAAAAATCCAAGAATGTTTTATTTGGTCCCCCCCCCCCCCCCCCTTAACAGATTTGAGATAGCGTTATTTTTCAAAAGTGTTAAAAGTGACAATTGTTGTAACTGCAATATTCACAGAATAAAGCAATATCTCCCAAACCAGATTTACATTGAATTTGTCTCAATGTCCGCCAGTTTTATAACAATCAGCAAACACTGTAGGAATATTGACGTATAGGAACTCTAACAAAATTCAACAATTTTCGATAATTTAAGAATTAGATTATGCTAACCCAACTCTTTTAGAGTTTTCCTCCAAAACCTTCCCCCGAATTTTGAAGATTTTTTTTTCCGCGACTTACTACAACATCCAGATAATTAGAATTCAAATATATATTATCGAAGTTTAGTGTTTTCTACAATGAGTGTTCTTATTGACAGCGACTCTGAATCAAACTCTTGAAGGAAAATGAGTTAGATTTAAGACTGTTCTGTTTGTCTTAGTTGATTTAAGGAAAGGCTACTTATTAGAATGTAAAAGCGACCTTTACCTTTGATGCAATATTCACATTAATTAAGATAAGTATTAAAACCCTTTTCTTTCTGATTTCTACTGGTCTTAAAGTAGTTAGTTAAATTTGGTAGCAAAAAATTTATGCAAAAGACGCCCCCGAACAATAAGAAATTTTTGTAATTTTTA